>OX246749.1:3109068-3471568 GCA_945910005.1 Isoperla grammatica | reverse complement strand
ATTATTCGGACCGCTCGGGCTAGGTCAGGAGGTGGATGGGTGACCACTCTCCTCTGATACACTAGCTACCGTTGGTTAGAGCAGATTGGAGGGTTCGAAAGCTTGTTTAACAGCTTCGTTCTTCTCGTCAACAGTCCAGGTTAGTGGAGGAACCTACAAGACTGGACAAAGTCAGTGATGATTTCAGACATTTTTCCTAGGGGGGGCTGATAAAAATCTGGGGTGTTGCTAAATTAGTAACTCATTTTATGGCTTTTCTTTGACGCCTTGACAAAAGGCAGGGGTGGAGGGGGTTAGGGTCTCTGTTGATGCAATCCTTTCAGGTTTTGAATATGAGGTGATTCCTATTTGCCATTCTTACCTTTAACTAACATCGTTTAAATAGAAAATAAAATGTTGCAACATTTATGTAGATGAGTTTTTCGTGGAAATCGATTTATTTCCTAGTCCTATATGAGGTGGAAAAATGAACCTCATTTTCTTGTATTTTGCATTTTTTTTTTTTTTGCAAATTTACATTACTTCATGTGAGTTTTTCAATCTGCTAGGGGGGGCATTTACAACTACCGGGGGGGGCGGAGCCCCCCCCGGGATATGCCTGAAATCATCACTGGACAAAGTTACACCGTCCTTTCGGATGGGACGTAAAGCCGATGGTCCCCTTGGTACTTTTCGACAGGAGCAAGCTACGTGCCGGTACCAGGCTTCCCCTCCTCCCTTCCTCATTATCGTTCATCACTCATCAGGCTAAAGAGGGCATTGTGCCCTACACAGGCCTTAATTACAATAAGATAAAATTTTAAACCTGAATTACTTTAAGTTTGGTGTTTGTTTGTGATGAGGGAGAGGGAGGATGAGAGAGAGAGAGAGAGAGAGAGAGAGAGAGAGAGAGAGAGAGAGAGAGAGAGAGAGAGAGAGAGAGAGAGAGAGAAATGCCTTTATTTTCAGGCGTGATTAAGGCCAGTTGGGCCTTCTCTTACATCCAACCAACTATTACTAAGTAGAAACTAGAAATACAAATTAATGAATGAATTAAGTACAAATTGATACAAATTGATTTCAAATAAATATGATTAACTTAAAACTTTCAACTTATACACTAACAAAAATCAACGTCTCCTTCCTCCATCCCATTCACTCTATTTATTTTCCATTGACATTATTAAGGGAGAGAGAGAGAGAGAGAGAGACTGATCAGGTCATTATTATAAGCAGATTCTTCCATCTAACCCTTATATCTGCGCGAGAGAGACACGGAGAGACAGAGATAGAGACAGTGAGAGAGACAGAGAGAGAAGCACACCCAACGCTTATAATCGGATTACACCCCGGGGTGAGCGAGGGCAGCAGCGGTCGCACATAATGAACTGGCTCGGTCTACAACCGGTCGCCCTCAGTTCATTTCGATCACAGCCACAAGTCGTCACCTCTAGGCCCTACAGCGAGGCCCATCTACCCGGTACCGTACGGTACCTACGCCACTGTGGTCTAGGCCCAAGTCTAGGCCTAGAAAACAAGCATGGGCAGCCCACCCATACAATCATACGCGACAACGTAATACCAACGTGTGGCCGGCTTGTTGCATATCATAAATAGTAAATAACAATAACACTTACGTTTCGCATTGTTGTCAAAGTTGAAATATTCGCACATTTACGTCACACTTTTGAATTGAAAACTTTTTTAACGACACCGATTTTTTTATCGACTCTCGTCGCGCAACGAATTTGAGAAAGAGACCGTTGCGCTATCCATAGTCGAAGATCGGAACTAGTTCAGTTCAACTATCGATAGTCCATAGTCGAACACCGGACTAGTTCAATTCGACTATCGATAGTCGACGCCGTGCGCGCTGCGATCGGTCGAGCGCATAGTTTGAAATACGTTCGAACGTGTTTGGTTTTTATGTTCGTCTGTTCGGCAAATAATAATCATGAGTTTTATAAATTAAAATACATGTATTTTCTGTAACTGTTTTTACTGAGCATCGCTACCAATTTGGCCAGAGTAACAAAAAACCCATGTTCCTAGGACCTAAGCCCCAACCGCCTGGCTGAAGCTTACAATAACCTTACTTAATGAACTTGATTACCATTTGGGACTGTGATCCTTGATTTTTTGTACATACTACATACATACATAGTTCAAATTGTCAAACAAGAAGTTTCAGATAGTAGTAATATTGTAGAAAACCCTGAACAAGTTCTAGGCCTAGGACAAAAAATCTGCTCCTGGCAGTAAAATACATTCAATAGTTGAGCATTTCATAGATGTGGCATCCACATAATTAGGCCTACCAAGCAGTTCTAAATTACCATATAACCCGGCATTCCTTCACTGCAGCCTAATATTTCTTCTCTAAATTTGCATTGTTGGTATGCAAATATTTTTCAAATTTAACCGACTGGATTTTTGACACCTCTAGGAACGTTGTCGGCAGTCACAGAATTAAACACTTCTAGAGCTTTTAACATTACAACTAATACAGTAGTGGGTTTACAGCTAAGCGTTGGGAGCGAGCTCCAATCAGCGGCCGAGTTTCACGCGAACTCGGCCGCTGATTGGAGCTCGCGCCCTCGTTTTGCTCCCAACGCTTAGCTGTAAACCCACCGTAACGCTTCATTATCTCTACAATAAGAGATAGCCCCGTGGGTAGTCACAATATTTTCACAAATTACCTACCTTAACATTTTCTGTCTTCGTATCTTTAAAACGACTTAAAATTGAAATTGTGGGAAGATACACAAGGCAGATACTATTATCAGGGTCAATAGATAACAACAAATACATCTACGTACATGCAAAATTCTGTTCATTACATTTGGATTAAACAGACTATCGCATTCAATCCAAACGTAACGAATTTTCCATATATTTCCTTTTTTATTGGATGTTGTGTGTGATTTAATTTTGATTTTAAGCTGCAATTTTAGTCGAGGATGTGCTCGGCGTGGCGCGGTGCGGATGAAGATTGCAGCCAATCAGCGTGCTCTATTTCTCAGCCGAGGAGAGCCGCGGATTTCTATCCGTGGATTGAAAATATTCAATATTTCAGCCGGCGAAATCCACGCTCGGCATGACGTCACTTTGAATGACCAATAGAAAATCGGGATTATGACAACAAACAAGTGACTACAAAACATACATTTAAAACTTAAGATGTCTGAAGACTTTGCCGAAAGATTAGTGTTGGCTGTCGAAGAGAGAAATCCTGTATAATATATTCCACAAACACTATAAAAGTAATGTTTTGCGTGTTCAAGCGTGGAAGGACGTGGCACATGATTGTTACAACACAGGTAAGCAAAACGACTAGGCCTAGGCCTAGGCCACAGATACAGTAGCGCATCGTGCAATCTGCAAGTGAAATGGCTGGCGAGGAGAATCCGCCCCACGCCACGCCGCGCCGAGCACATCCTCGACTGAAATCGCAGCTTAAAGAGTCGTTTTAAAGATGCAAACAGAAAAACTTCAGTTTACACGCTCTGCTAGTGCAAGCTCTACAAAACCTGTATTTTAAATTTTTGTTTAAGAAAGGAAGGACAGGTAGAAATAAGACACCAGACTCGTTCCAATATTGTTATTATTATATTATTTAACACACATTAACATGTATTGGTCCATGCTCACGTTCGGGGGCGTTTTACGAAAACACAATATATTCGTCTGGCGGCCTCGACCGGGGCCGTTCCGAGGGCGTGCGTCCCCCCCCCCCCCAAACCGAGGGGGGTGAGGGCGCGCGCCGTCGGAACGGCCAGCGCAGACAAGACGGCCGCCCCCCCTAAAAAACCGGGAGAGACGTCTCGGAAAAAATATATCTTTACGCCGAAACGCGATCGCGTTCCGGCGCGGGTACGCAAACGCGCGTTGCGTACCCGCGCCCGAAGGGAGATGCGCGTTGGTTGGTTTGATGACCCTGAAATCACCACATCACATTTACCCAAGTAGTGAGTTGGCTCGTTAAACGGGACGCGGAACGGGACGCTAAGCGTTTCGCCAAGACAGTTTTACTGTCGTTTATCTATTAAAAGTTAAAAAAAATTCGTTGCACTGTCGACAGAATATTGAAAACAAACTAATATACCAAAAAAATGTGCATTCTTAAACTTTCTGAAATTAGAATTTAGTTAATTTCATCATATAAAACTGGAAAAAATGATACATTTAATAATTATCTACCAGTTTTGTTTACCGACTTTACAAGAACAAGACTACGGCTGAAACGCAGCTGCCCATTTTCCGTCGGAAATTATCCGCCGGTAGCTCTGCCGTTCGTAACGAACGAGTCTCGCCGTCGTTTAGAAGACTGCGACGAGCACTCGATAGACTGCACGGAACCGAAACGCCGTTCCGCGCCGCCCGACTCAATCGGCCAACTCACTCAACTTTATTAACATTACAATATCACAGATCGTGTATGCGTAGACAACATACCAAGAGGGACACCACACTCGTCTCCGTATCCCCGCACGTCCACGCGACGCTATCACTGGCGATGGGTCGACAACGGGCGCCGCTTCGTAGCCACGCAATCTCCGGGCGATCACTGTAAACAACGTTTTGTAGCCACGCAATCTCCGGGCGATCACCATAAACACCGTTTCCTAGCCACGCAATCTCCGGGCGATCACCGTAAACGCCGTTTCGTAGCCACGCAATCTCCAGGCGAT
This sequence comes from Isoperla grammatica, assembly GCA_945910005.1. NCBI lineage: Eukaryota > Metazoa > Arthropoda > Insecta > Plecoptera > Perlodidae > Isoperla > Isoperla grammatica. The sequence continues at coordinate 3,466,898 of OX246749.1, read as the reverse complement.
CACCGTAAACACCGTTTCATAGCCACGCAATCTCCGGCCATCGTCGTAAACACCGTTTCGTAGCCACGCAATCTCCCGGTAAACACAATGCTTACGTAGGGATAAACAATAGTATTGATATAGGTTTTCCCGCGTGTCAATCAATACACGACACACAAATATTATTAGGAAAAGAATACTAAATGGCCGCAGAAAAAAATCGAAATTTTATTTCCACACAATCAATTTTCGGTATTAAATGTTGAAATTTGTTTGCCGTAAGCTGCTGGACTTGTGTCACAGCAATTGAATACAACATCGAGAAATGACCAATCGCCCGGAGACTTCGGTGGCTGGCGACACAACAAGCGACAATGCTGCCACGAAGCGACAATGCCCGTTACCGACCCATCGGCGCACACAAACCACGCTATCTGGCGACATATAACGGCCGGTACGTAAACCAACGGGGGAGGTCCGAAAACCACCCGTTGGTTTACGTTCCGCCCTGCGGCCTCCCTTCTCATTGGCACATTAAACAAACAAGAGTTGCCGCTAGATCGCTCGCAGTCTCGTCAGCCGGTCGGGCATTCTAGTTTGGTGAAGGCTCAGCCTGCATCAGCAAGTCTAGTCACGCGAGGCGTTCTAGTCCGGTGAACGCTCGGTCTGCGTTACCGAGTCTAGTCACGGAAGGCGATCGACAGTTTGTCCGCAAGCCCGGATTCTGAGAAGTCACCGCACTACTATAATCATCCAAGTACCAACGGTAGCTGAAGGGTCAAGAGAAACCCACGTTTTACTGAGGAAGAGTACGGTTTTGGTCTGTTCCAAAGTGCAAACGCGGAACACCAAATCTAAACGCGGAACGCCCGACCGAACGCGAGACCGCAAACGAACAAATATTCTCTGGGCCCGACCGACGTCGACCGTTTAAAACTAGGAAAAAAAAACAATGTAGGTATCTACATAACCTGTTTCGACACATTGTAGACCAGACGATTTTACACTGTCGTGCGTTTACTCGTACACGCGTACGTGGCAAAATTACCACAATTGCTGCACTAAAATACCAGGCAAACATTTATGTCGACAACATTGAAGTCGTCAGCACACGAGCGGTCAGAAAAATCAATAGGTTGGCCACTCAAAATAGACTAGATGCATTCTGGTGGCAAGAAAATGAACAATTACTAGGAGAAGTTTAGCTGTCAAAAACTGTTCATTGTTGTTTTATTGTTAAATCATCAATGGCACAGATAAGGAGGTCACTTAGCAGCTCTACCATTTGTTAGCTTAAATCCTCTACTACGTTACAACTTAAAGATAGATATTTGGGTTTAACGTCTCACATTTTTGCAACTTGGCTAATCGGGACGATGAGTGGGTGAATTAATATAAAGATGAATGAAGATGATGATATTTGGGGTTTTATGTCCCATATTTTTGCAACGAGGCTAATCGAGACGATATGAAGATGAAATAGGGAGGGTGTTTGGAGGAAAGGGGCAAGTGGGAGGGTGAATTGATTGATTGATATATAGGCTTAACGTCTCAAGAACTGTTAATTATGTGAGGGAAGCCATGACCGGTAAATCACGACCTGCGCGCCGCCCGTCGGCGAAAAATAAACAAACAATAGGTCGTCGAGTGCATTGATCGATCGGCTACCCGGGAATCGAAAACTTTTCTAAATTGACCGCCAAACACATCGTTTGGCACCGGTACGAATCCAAACATAGCCGAGGGGTGAGACGAGAATTCTCGCGTCCGGTCTACAACGTGTCAGAAATACTTGATGAAACGATCAACGATATATATACCAATCGACGAAGAGCGACAAACAACATTTCCTTACACACACACATATAATATATATATATATATAGATTATATACACGTACGATAATATACACAGAAGGGTCGTCGACGTTTGAAAACCTCCGGGCGATGGGGCGGGCGCAGCGTAACGCCCACCGTATTACACAGAGACAGAGAGAGATAGAAATAGAATTAGAGCCGCCCTGGCAGAGTAAAACACGTGTTTTATGTACATCCTACTACGATCCGAGCCCAAACTCGGACGCGCGTTCGTTCCTCCGTTATGTACAGCGCATTCGTTCGACGTTTTAAAACCTACAAATATACACCTATATTAACGATGGAATTTTATGAACATTTCTCCAAATACGTACACGTAGCTTCCTGTTATTTTTCTTTTTTTTTTTTTTTTATGTATAGTCGATACTCCCATAATACAACAACAATATTCACAATAAAAACAACAAATGCTGCTTTTCAATATATATATAATATGTAGCCTATATATTTTGTTGAGGAAAATATTTATCGGTAAACACTTTGAGTGTGCGCGCGCACACTTGCGGGCAAGTTAAGTGTTTAGAGAAGGTAGTCTAGGTCGCTGCGTTCACCTATTCAGCCAATCTCGTTAGTGTCGGAACGCAGCGCTGTGTCGTCACGTGACAGAGCCGACATCTTATGTCGGAACGCACAGCCTTGCAGCGCTGTGTCTTCGCGTGACATACCGACAGCTCTAGTGTCGGAACGTGCAGCTTTGCAGCTCCGTCATCGCGTGACATACCGACAGCTCTAGTGTCGGAACTTGCAGCTTTGCAGCGCCGTCATCGCGTGACATACCGACAGCTCTAGTGTCGGAATGTGCAGCGTGCGACAGATGTCCGACATCTCTGTAGTGTCGGAACGGCATCGGGCGACAGACTGTCTGGCCTCGACAGCCGTGCGGGATCATTCACCTGCGGAGACAAGAGGCCGGCTTTATTCATTGGACATCGTAGCTGCAGAGTACAACAATTGACAACACTATTAGTTACATTTCCAGAATACACCGGTCACAAGAAACTAGTATTTTATTAATAGTAGTCACGGGAAACCAAAAATAAATATAAAATGCACCATACCTGAACAATTTTTAAGTTACGGTTGAAAAACTATTCGAAAATAGCGATTTGTATCATTAAATAAAAAATAAAAAATATTGCCTTAACTCATTTTTTAATTACTTCATATAACAAAATTGTATAGATGAGGCCTAAAGATGCTTTTGTATGTGCCAACATTTTTTTTACATCAATCTTAACATTTTGAAGTTCTAAGAATTAATCAATCAATGCTTTTTTTTGCAAAGGATATCGCTCAAGCTACCTTAATAAACAAATAAATAAATAAATAAATAAATAAATAAATAAATAAATAAATACATAAATAACTAAATAAATAGGTAAATAAATAAATAAATAAAAAAATAAACAAATAAATAAATAAATAAATAAATAAATAAATAAATAAATAAATAAATAAATAAATCATGAATAAATGAATAAATGAATAAATGTATGAATAAATGCCTACCTGGTCCAGGTGGGAGGGTCGCGGTCGCACCGCCAGGCTAGCTGGTCATGTGACCCCCGCTTGGGCTGCTGTTGAAGTGGAACACGTTGGGCTGAGTCCCCGTTGGCTTGGGGGGCAGCTTGGGGGTGAAGTCACCCCGCGAGGGGGGCGCGGCCGCCTGGTGGGGGTGGTGGTGGTGGCAGAGGCCGGCCTTGTGTCCGGACGTGTACGACACTGCACACACAACACAACACAACACATCATTGGGGGGCAGCTTGGGGGTGAAGTCTCCCCGCGAGGGGGGCGCGGCCGCCTGGTGGGGGTGGTGGTGGTGGCAGAGGCCGGCCTTGTGTCCGGACGTGTACGACACTGTACAACACAACACAACACAACATCATTGGGGGGCAGCTTGGGGGTGAAGTCACCCCGCGAGGGGGGCGCGGCCGCCTGGTGGGGGTGGTGGTGGTGGCAGAGGCCGGCCTTGTGTCCAGACGTGTAGGACACTGCACACACAACACAACACAACACAACACATCATTGGGGGGCAGCTTGGGGGTGAAGTCACCCCGCGAGGGGGGCGCGGCCGCCTGGTGGGGGTGGTGGTGGTGGCAGAGGCCGGCCTTGTGTCCAGACGTGTACGACACTGCACACACAACACAACACAACACAACACATCATTGGGGGGCAGCTTGGGGGTGAAGTCACCCCGCGAGGGGGGCGCGGCCGCCTGGTGGGGGTGGTGGTGGTGGCAGAGGCCGGCCTTGTGTCCAGACGTGTACGACACTGCACACACAACACAACACAACATCATTGGGGGGCAGCTTGGGGGTGAAGTCACCCCGCGAGGGGGGCGCGGCCGCCTGGTGGGGGTGGTGGTGGTGGCAGAGGCCGGCCTTGTGTCCAGACGTGTAGGACACTGCACACACAACACAACACAACACAACACATCATTGGGGGGCAGCTTGGGGGTGAAGTCTCCCCGCGAGGGGGGCGCGGCCGCCTGGTGGGGGTGGTGGTGGTGGCAGAGGCCGGCCTTGTGTCCAGACGTGTACGACACTGCACACACAACACAACACATCATCATTGGGGGGCAGCTTGGGGGTGAAGTCTCCCCGCGAGGGGGGCGCGGCCGCCTGGTGGGGGTGGTGGTGGTGGCAGAGGCCGGCCTTGTGTCCAGACGTGTAGGACACTGCACACACAACACAACACAACACAACACATCATTGGGGGGCAGCTTGGGGGTGAAGTCACCCCGCGAGGGGGGCGCGGCCGCCTGGTGGGGGTGGTGGTGGTGGCAGAGGCCGGCCTTGTGTCCAGACGTGTACGACACTGCACACACAACACAACACAACATCATTGGGGGGCAGCTTGGGGGTGAAGTCTCCCCGCGAGGGGGGCGCGGCCGCCTGGTGGGGGTGGTGGTGGTGGCAGAGGCCGGCCTTGTGTCCAGACGTGTACGACACTGCACACACAACACAACACAACATCATTGGGGGGCAGCTTGGGGGTGAAGTCTCCCCGCGAGGGGGGCGCGGCCGCCTGGTGGGGGTGGTGGTGGTGGCAGAGGCCGGCCTTGTGTCCAGACGTGTACGACACTGCACAACACAACACAACACAACATTGGGGGGCAGCTTGGGGGTGAAGTCACCCCGCGAGGGGGGCGCGGCCGCCTGGTGGGGGTGGTGGTGGTGGCAGAGGCCGGCCTTGTGTCCGGACGTGTACGACACTGCACACACAACACAACACAACACATCATTGGGGGGCAGCTTGGGGGTGAAGTCTCCCCGCGAGGGGGGCGCGGCCGCCTGGTGGGGGTGGTGGTGGTGGCAGAGGCCGGCCTTGTGTCCAGACGTGTACGACACTGCACACACAACACAACACAACATCATTGGGGGGCAGCTTGGGGGTGAAGTCACCCCGCGAGGGGGGCGCGGCCGCCTGGTGGGGGTGGTGGTGGTGGCAGAGGCCGGCCTTGTGTCCAGACGTGTACGACACTGCACACACAACACAACACAACATCATTGGGGGGCAGCTTGGGGGTGAAGTCACCCCGCGAGGGGGGCGCGGCCGCCTGGTGGGGGTGGTGGTGGTGGCAGAGGCCGGCCTTGTGTCCAGACGTGTACGACACTGCACACACAACACAACACAACATCATTGGGGGGCAGCTTGGGGGTGAAGTCACCCCGCGAGGGGGGCGCGGCCGCCTGGTGGGGGTGGTGGTGGTGGCAGAGGCCGGCCTTGTGTCCAGACGTGTACGACACTGCACACACAACACAACACAACATCATTGGGGGGCAGCTTGGGGGTGAAGTCACCCCGCGAGGGGGGCGCGGCCGCCTGGTGGGGGTGGTGGTGGTGGCAGAGGCCGGCCTTGTGTCCAGACGTGTACGACACTGCACACACAACACAACACAACATCATTGGGGGGCAGCTTGGGGGTGAAGTCTCCCCGCGAGGGGGGCGCGGCCGCCTGGTGGGGGTGGTGGTGGTGGCAGAGGCCGGCCTTGTGTCCAGACGTGTACGACACTGCACACACAACACAACACAACACATCATTGGGGGGCAGCTTGGGGGTGAAGTCTCCCCGCGAGGGGGGCGCGGCCGCCTGGTGGGGGTGGTGGTGGTGGCAGAGGCCGGCCTTGTGTCCAGACGTGTACGACACTGCACACACAACACAACACAACACATCATTGGGGGGCAGCTTGGGGGTGAAGTCACCCCGCGAGGGGGGCGCGGCCGCCTGGTGGGGGTGGTGGTGGTGGCAGAGGCCGGCCTTGTGTCCGGACGTGTACGACACTGCACACACAACACAACACATCGTCACAACACTTCCGCTAGATCGCTTGTAGCGCGCGCGAAGTAAGGTCATCTAACCTATTTCCATAATGTTAAAAATCACATGTTATTCAAATGGGAGAATCATTCAGAAAAACAAATGAATTGATCTGTCAAAACAAATTATGGGCCAAAAAGGCAAAATAACAATCTGTAATGAGATTTTGTCTTCACATTCTATATATATATTTGTTTTAATACTTTACGCGTAAGTTCACATTATTGGTGAGGATTATTTAGATAATAATGCGATTTTTGTAGTTGGATCCAAAATGGCGATTTTGGATCTCATTCAATGACCTTACTTTGCCCTTCGCAATTACTCCCCTGGGAGTAAATCCAGTAGACCTTGTATCATCACAACACTTCCACTAGCGGTGTCGCAACGGTGCGCTTGAAATACGCTCATCAGGGGCCTCATTCCTGTACATTTTTTTAACCCTCCTTAACTCTCGCTAACTTCATGTTAAAATAACCCCGGGGTTAACTCCTACACAGGCTTCCCTGCATAATTTGGAGGCAAATATGACCCTGTCAGATAGTAGCGTTAAGAAGAGTTATCTCAACAATACTTGGAAATGCCACCATTTTGTTAATGCCCTTGTGTGTGGTTTCACAAATGTCACATTTCAATTCTTCAATTGTGAATATCCGCCTTCATGGATGTTACTATATGTCTTTATTGAAGTTTAGAAACAATTTTGTGTATTTATAGTACATTAGGCCTTTAATTATAGCTCCTACATATGTAAATATGTAGTTTTATTGAGAAGGCTATTTTGTCGACGTTTTGAGGTTATTGGACTGTTTTTGTTTGTTATTGTTTTTATTTCATCCCGTTTTTTCAACAATGTCTTGCTTCAATCGGCAGCTACATTGCTGACTCCTGATTGGCTATTTCCTAACACCGGGGTTATGTTTGCAAATGTACTGGAATAAGGCCCCTGATGGAAAAGCTGAAAAAGGTTTTTAAATTATCATTCAGAAGTACATGTGGCAAAAAAATAAAAATAAAATGATGATTGTGTAAATAATATACAAACAAAATAAATTCGTATTTATAGAGTCTACCTAGTCAGTAAAAAGACTGATTTTCAGTGGGGGACGTTAATTTGAAGCGACTAAACCAACCCTGTAGGCTCCGAACACAGTCGACGAGCGAGCGATAACCAATCAAAGATCTATATTTTAAATATGAAACACATGAATCAGTGATTGGACAGTGCGAACACCTGCGGACAAATGCCAGAATCAACGAGGCCGATTCAGAAGGACGTCTCCAAAGTCACCGTTTACTTATTCCTAAGCCAAGAAGTGATGGAAATATTTATTGCCACATAAGATTGAAAATTAAAAAAAGATATGGGTACAAAATTGGCATTTTTTATAAAATGAAAAATATGTATTTTTCACATAAAATAAACACACATAGTTCGGCAATTTTAGCAACGTCGATAGCTTTTACGTCGCATCTCAGACGGCTATAATAGAAACCAGACAGGATTGCCGCCCGAGAAATGTTCGTAATTGTTCACGTACCAAACTTACAGTGCTCGTAACGCAAGCGTGGGCCAACAGCGGAGGAACGTGTGATAGGAACGGTGACGTGCAGGGGAAAGGGACGGCAAGGAGACCTGTACGAAGGAAAGAAGAGAGAGGGACTGAGGAATGTGGAAGAGACTAGGGACGTGTCCAAATTTAGAAGACTGCAAACTTGTATACTTGTACTTGTACTTGTCAACTTCACTCGCTACCTCGCGCGCTAGTATACTTGAATTTCGGACAGTTCCATCCATGCGCGATCTCTGACGTGTAAAGAAGTAACTAACAAGTAGCCGCCTTCTCGATTGCCTCGAACTCCTATTTAGCGGGCGGTGAATCAGCTGAATCAGTTCAGTGACACTTGTTGAAAGTAAACAAAGTAGCCATGGAGGTGGAAATGTATTTATTGTTTATGATGAAACTGTATATTCAAAACGTCAGACGTAGAAGAACGTTACGGCGAAAAATAATTATGATAATGCGTAAAAGATTACGTGATAAAGTAGGTCTAAGGGTAATGTGGAACAAGATGTTATTTAAAAGTGAGGTTACAGTGCGCTGTTTGGGACCGCCATGACTGTTCAAGTACTCAAGTTGAGTGCGCGAGCACGAATGATCTGTGTTCTCGCAGTCTTGCCATCGTCTACTTGCGAACTTCTAATTCAGACACGTGAAATGACGTCACTTCCGTACTTTTCACAAGGTCAAGTCCGAACTAGGTAAGAAGTATGCATTTTTCGATGAATTCAGACACGTCCTAGGGAGGGACGAAGGCGTTTAAAGAGTGATGGATAGAGGTGTTTGTTATTCGTGAGGCGCGATAAAATAAAAAATGATATTTGATGGATTACGTCATTTTTGTCCACATATCTCCACATACTACATCAAAAGGAGTTGAAATTAAATCACCAAATAAAACGAATTTTGGAGTTAACATTCCCTGGAAACCACAAGTTAAATGTATGCTAATTTGCCATTCACGACATAAAGGAGCAAAGCAAAATAAATCAAAACATATATATATATAACACAAATTTTTGCATTTTTCAAAACGAAATTCAGGAAAAATAAAACCATTTTCAACCACCTCTAGGATTGGATGATGTGACAAGTTTATAAAAGCTAAATACAGTAGAACCGCCTTTGTACGTTTCGCTTTTCTACGTTTTTTACGTTTGTGCGTTTTTTTTACGAGGTCCCGGCGAAGCCTTATGGCATTTATGCATAATTTATTTCTTTAATACGTTTCCCAATATTACGTTTTTTACGTTAATGCGTTTAAAAATCAGTCCGTCAAGGTAATTAGATCCTATAGTACGTTTTCTGTGTTCTCCTAATCGGTTTTTCCGGCCAGCCAGTGAGTCGAATTACAAGTTGTTATTGTTGAAGCCGACCACGTTAGTCATTCATTCATCCCAGTTCTGCGAAGCGTCCCCCCTCACCCCCTTCCCCTCGCTCAACACAATGCAACCCAGCGGCCAGTGAGTGCCTTGACCTTGACTAGCCCAGCTGCATCTCGTTCCGTGTGGGAGGGGGGGGGGGGGGTCTCTGAAAGGGTCCTTTTATCTACGATCTCGGCTGCCGGCAGCCGGCACTGAGGTTCTTTACCTGCTTACCATAAATAACAAACCCTCGTCCAGTGGTCCTCTTTACAAAAGGCTTCTGTCAAACTACAGAGCTAATTAACATTGCCCTCGCACTTCGACTAAGACTAAGTACTCCTATTGTCCTAAGTATAGACAACAATATTTTTACCCACTCCAGTTTTTAATAATACGTCATCACAGCCTAGTCTAGCTGCATGACCTTGGTCGCCAGGCCTCGCTTACGACCCTTCTTAGATAAGAATGAAGAATGGTGTCGGGGGGGGGGGGGGGGGGGGGGGGGGGGGAGCTTTTACAAGATTATAAGTGTTAGAAATGTATGAAAAGACAAATTTGAAGCATTTCAATAGTGCGTTTTTCCCGTTACCACGTTTTTTTGTCTCGGGTCCCTCGAAAACGTACAAAGGAGGTTTTACTGTAATGCTAATTGTTGAAAAGTAACTGCTCTGCTCGCCGGTAGTGGTTGCCGCCGTACGTACCCGTGTGTCCGTGGTTGGCCTGGGACAAGAGGTGCGCTATGTCCAGCGTGGAGCTGTTGCGCGAGGCAGCGGGGAACAGTCCGGGGCTGGGGCGAGCCTGGGGGCTACCGACGTACGTACCTGTGTGTCCGTGGTTGGCCTGTGACAAGAGGTGCGCTATGTCCAGCGTGGAGCTGTTGCGCGAGGCAGCGGGGAACAGTCCGGGGCTGGGGCGAGCCTGGGGGCTGCCGGCGGCCCGGGGCAGCGTCCCAGCGCTACGGGGCAGCGTGGAGGGGCCCGTGTCACGGCGGGGGGGCAGCGGAGGGGGGGGAGAGGTCGCGGGGGGGCAGGAGGGGGGCGTCGGGGGCCTGGCGGGCCTGAAACACAACGAGAGGTCCACGTATTATTAAACGTTCAAAATGTTTGTCCAGACCGAAAGGTCCATCACACATCGACACACACAATTTACATCATATGAAAGACACAAAACAAAAACAACCCACAAAATATCAAGGTAGACAAATTTTCCCAAATTTAGTAAAAATAGCGCCCCTCAAAAAACATACTTGGGACGAGCTGCTAAAGATCTTTCGTCCGGGACTAACTTGTTTTCTCTGTAGAAACCACGCTTCCAAATTATGGTTGCCATGGGAGAAACAAGTTAGTTCCGGACTAAATATTTAGCGGGTCGTTATAATAACGGACCTAACTATCGGATTGTCATTATTGCCATAATAATATCATGTCATATTAATAAATTAAAAAATTACATTTTCTTCACAATAATTAAAAAACAAAAAATGTAATTTCAAATGTTAATTACGGTACGTAATAAAACGAAAATATTAATACAAAAAATCGGGCTATTCAATTCTTAACCGGGCTGCCAAAAACTATATGACAGTAGCCCTGTAGGCTGCCGTCTATTCCTAATTTCGAGCAGTAGTGACCCGTGCCGACGTAGTGTTCTCACCCACCTGTTGCGGGGGGATGCCGTCTGATATGGAGCCCTCCCTCCTCCGACAGCGCGGGGGTAGCGGGGGTGGGGGCCTGGCGTTGGGGGCGGGGGCAGGCGAGGTGGCCGGGCTCAGGCTGGTGGACCCCGATAGGGGACCCAGGGGGAATGTAGACGTCAGGGGGCTGGTCGACTGGGAGCCGCCCGTCGCTGGAAACCATATAAATAAAATAAATTCACATTTAGAGTCTACCCGACTCAGTATTGAAACTGATTTGCAGTGCTTCGGTCACACGACCGTCTCATCGTGCCGGGTTTCTTGTTTTGTAGCTTCTTCTAAATTCACAACTTACCAATTATGTGGTGGTAGATACTATTAACATTCTGATTTTTTACTAAGTTTTGCACAATTTAACAAATTTTTAGACTTTCTTCTAAATATTTCAAATTTTCTTTGTAACATTTTTAACCAAATTTTGCGTTTGTAATAAAACCCAAATTCGAAATAAATAAGGTAACCAAAAATAAGAATTATATTTTGGAAAGAAAATCTGAGTGCCTTGATTTAGTTTTGTGAACTAGATGATTTGTAGCGAAAATACTCCTACAGATCTCAAATTATAATAATTCCAAACTATTACATTAGAATGTAGAAATGTATCTACCAAAATTTCCACCCAATTATCTATAAAAAAAACCTATTAATTTTTATAAAAATTACTAGGAGGCCTAGGCCTATTACTAGTAAAAACGTTCGATAAATAACGAAGTTTAACGCGGAATGCAAAACGTAACAATTAGGGATGTCAAACGATTAAATTATTATAATCGATAATCGAATTCACTTTCACCTCCATAATCGATTATTAATCGATTTTAATCGTTTTGTAAAATGTCGGTATATTATTATTTTATTTTCAATATGCAATACAGTCATAACAAACAAGATAAAGCATATTGATGGCAACAAGAAAAGGGCCGAGCCCCATAGCACAATAAGTGTCTTGCCACCATTTACAGATACATACATACATTACATTGCTACAAATATAAGAATTTGCATTTTACACGAACATACCGTAACACTTATTTACATAGTTATTCCTATTTATACTATTATTCTTACTATTACTATTGTCCGTAATTAATTAATTAATTAAATAAAACCAATACATACTTTGGCAAAAATTCAAGATTAATCCCACTAGATAAATTGGTTGTCAACATATGACAAATACTGAACTAAGACTAAAACTAAAGAAGCATGCATATGGTACAATGATACGTATATTTAATATGATCTTTAAATTATACTAATAGGAAGGATGTACTCTTCCAGTAAATGAACCCTAATGAGACGCTATATCCTACACCTTTTAAATAGTTTCTATTAGACAAATAATATAATACATTCTTACAGGCAATATTAGCAAAGCAAACGGAGAACATTTTATATATAAAAGTTAATAATGAATGACTTGAGAATGTGTTCTTGAAGAGATTTATGATGATTATTGTTATTGTTCTTGTGGCGATAGTACTAGAGACGTTATAATGAGTGGGCTTTTGACAATCATGCCCTGTTATGAGAGATGGGATATTAGTTGGTCGTATTTCAAGATAGTTTGTACAAACACTGGCTGGTTTAAATTGGCGCGATTTGACATAGGAGATACTGTATGTGAAAACATATCTTTGACTGCCTTGCCGAACCTTTCTACACTGCAGTTTGATTTTAGCGAGGCAGGCAACGCATTCCAGAGAGCAACTGATCTATAATAGAAACCAGACTGATATGCAATCGTGCGAGCAAATGGAGGAGTTAAAAATACACTGTGTTTTCGAGGTACGGATCTGAATGACAATTGGATTTTCTCTAAAGGGTTAAGGTCAATCACTTCACAAAAACACTTTTTCAAAAATATGAGATCTGTTTGGTTAAGCAGGTTTTCAACACTAGGTATTCGGCTTCTTTTTAATCTGTCAGCCGCTCCACCACAGCGACCTCTCTGGATGAATCTAGTGGCACGGTTTTGTAGGGACTCAAGCTTAGATAGATTTGATTTAGACGTTGGGTGCCACGCCGGGGTAGCCCACGTGAAGATCGGTCTTACGAGTGTGAGGTACATAGATCGAGCAACACTTGGACGACAGCCGTACAGAGTCCTCGATATGAAGCCCAGAACTTTTGAAGCCTTTGCTCGAACCACGTCCACATGTACGTTCCACTTGAGGTTGTCGGTAACTGTGAGTCCTAATAGCTTGGTGGATTTGCAACGATGTAGCTGCGTTTCATGAAGGGAGTAATTTTGTTCAAAACTGGATTTGTTGCGAGTGAGGGTCAACACATTACTCTTGGATGGGTTCAGTTTCATGTCATTGACGTGACACCATGCTTGTATATTTGACAGATCATTCTGCAGTGTGTATACGTCCTCAACACAGGCAATCGTTCTGTATAACGTGCAATCATCAGCATACTGTAGCAAATTAGACTCGACGCACTGCGGAAGATCCATCATAAATATGACAAACAAAAGAGGGCCTAAAACAGACCCCTGTGGTACCCCTGACGTCACAGTGACCGCTGGTGATGTAGCTCCATCATAAACCACTGACTGAAGTCTGTTACACAGGAATGATGTTATCCATGCGAGAGCTTTACCCTTTACATTGTACATGTGTTCCAGCTTCAGTAGTAGACGCTCGTGAGGGACTTGGTCAAAAGCTTTACTGAAGTCCAACGTAACTACATCAACCTGCTTCGATGTTCCACTGTCCAGGGCATGTTGCCACATATCGATGGCCTTGGTCAGCATCGTCACACAAGAACGTCTCTTAACAAAGCCATGTTGTTGCTCGTTGAAGTTATTGTTAGACTTTAAGTGCTGAACAAGGTGATTGGACACCACTCTTTCCAAGACCTTACACACCACCGAAGTGAGTGAAATCGGCCGATAATTGTTTACATCCTCCCTCGTTCCTGATTTATAAGTTGGGACAACGTTTGCTTTCTTCCATTGCTGAGGTACAAATCCAGAGTTGAGCGATTCATTGAATAGACAGGCTAAAGAAGGGGCCAGGGATTTAGCACACGCCTGTAGAACGCGGGAAGGAATCTTATCAGGCCCGCTAGCAGAGCCTGGCCGCAGATTCTTAAGTACAAGCGACACTTCTTCCGTGGTGACATATATGTTAGAGAATGGAATACCAGCGCATTTCATGTATGGAGGTAAAGTTGAAGATGAGTTTTGACTTTTTACACAGGGGGGTGAAAAATTGCTTTTGAACTTCGCGCCAAAACTGTTAGCGATATCAGAAGCCCTCGACACCTTAACTCCGTTTACGGTAAAAAACAGAGGGGCAGCACTACCGCGTTTGGAATGAATGTATTTCCAAAGCTCCTTGGAATTCTTAGCTTTCCCTAGTTTCCATACATAATCAGAGTGGGCGTTTCGAACCGAGGTCTTAGTATTGTTACGGCTAACTTTATACTTGTCCCAGTTTGTGTTCGTAGGAGCTTTCTTCCACTGTTTGTACAAAGCTTCTCGTTCCCGAATTTGTTTGATTATCTGGCTATTTATCCACGGCGGCCGCCTCCTACCCTTTATTGCCACTGTGGGTATGGCTTGATGAACACACCACCAGAACCTTTCACACCAGACGTCCCATGCGTTGTCAATTGTGCTCCCCCAAGAACACGATGGCAGGTGTTGAGAGAACAATGTTTTTAGAAGATCCCAGTTTGCTTTTTTATAGTTAAGCACTTCCACATTGAGTCTCTTAACTCTTGGCAGTGTTAGTTGTAGTGTAGCGCTAACAGCAAGATGGTCACTGACGCCCGGAATCACCGATATAGTACTGATAAGCGATGGGTCATTACATAAAAACAGGTCCAACAACGAGCGAGAACTAGCTGTAATTCTTGTTGCCTCGGTTACCAGCTGTTGTAAAAACAAATTTAGAAAAGCAGTTAAAAATTGATTTGACACTGGGTTAAGCGGTATAGGGTATTTTTGCCAGTCTATATTTAAATTAAAGTCGCCACAGATAATTGTTCCCTTCACCGAGTTCTTGACATCTTGCGCTGAGTCTAGAGAGGCTATGAGGTCATTGTTCACCCTATCGCTAGAGTTAGGAGCTCTGTATGCGGAACATACAAGCAGTTTGACTTGACCGACCGTTATCTCCACCCACACAGCTTCCGCGTCCGGTCGCTCCAGGTCGGGCCTCCGCACAGGGCAGAGCTCGGGCCGCACCGCTAGAAGAACACCCCCGCCGCGCGACCCCGAGCGGTCTTTGCGGAACACCCTGTAGTTGGTGGGAAACACTTCTCCATCGTTAACAGATGGGTCAAGCCAAGTTTCATTAACGCACACGATGGACGGGTCTTGGTTTTCAAGCCAAGATTCAATGTCAGACTGTCTTTTAAGGCACTTTAAACTTCTTGCATTGAATGACAGAATAGTGATTTTGTTACTTAGTGATTTGGTCAGGTTTTTGTCGGAGCAATTTAAGTTAATTTGTTGATGAGAATTGTTGAAGATGGAGTTGTCAAATTGTGGCAATGAACAATTCCAGCAGGACCATGACGCCGTGCCTTTTATAATTCTCCTGTGTAGAGAACTATTTATTTTCGCACAAGTGTTGTGAGAAGTCAGGTTGCATTGACTACACGTTGTCGAAAGCTGGTTCCTGCGTCCGATGTTGAGACATATTTGACAGGTGGCTCCCGCCCCCAGCATGCCTGGTCCAGGGTTGAGTTGTATATCGCCGCACATGGCCAGTAGTAGGAATGTCAGTAGGGGGTGGGCGGCAGCGAGTCGGCCTCGGTGTCTGGTTGGGGTGGACTGCGTAACCCGACCCGGCCCAAACCGCTCACACGGCCGCACACGCACACGCACATGCACAACAGTGTGCTTGAGACTACCACTAGAGAATATTATAGTGTAACAACTTACTGATGATTTGCTCGACACTAATAAATCCTCCAGTGGTACTCCTGTAGCCAACCTCTCGCGCGTGTTTTGACGCACACAACGATGTTCGTTACAAGTCACTGTTGAACGTATGACGCACACTAGCACAGTTAGAACACAGAGCCGAGTGACACCAAAACTAACCCCTGCCGCCATCTTGGACAAAGTTTCTTCCAAACTTTGGTCTGGTTTCGGTTAGTTTGAATTGCCCGCGCAAGCCACGAGTTCGCAATTCGACTTCTTTTCGACTATCGATATATTTTACATCACGAAGTATTTTTGTTATGTTCTGTCCAAGATTTCGACGATAATTTCTGTCCTAGCTAGGCCTGAAGGGCTATAGTTATTCACTTCCCGTTTTTTTTTTTAACCAATAAGTAATTAAGTATGCTAAATATGCGTCGTAATATTATTATTTTCATGTGCAGCGTAATTAAAATTTACGTGATGTGAACTAAAAATCGTAGCGACTTTTCTAACCTTACTTCTCTTGTTATTTGTGAACAAACATAACAACTCGTATTTTTATAGATCGTAGGCGTCGAATGCTGGGTCTAGGGTAGGCGACTAGACACAGCTATTCATAATATGACTGGAAATTCGGCTCAAATTATGACGCAAAGTTATGCTGTTGCTGTTCTTAGGCCTAGGCCTACTGTAAATGAAACTGAGCAATAGCGATGCTAGCGCTAGCGGTCGCGCTCGAATAGGCGGCAGATCTTGAGAACTAAATTTAAAAAAGTGCGAAAATTTAAAATCGATTTTTTTTTTAATAATCGATTAATCGTTTTCGATTAATAATCGATTAATCGAATCGATTTAATCGTAATCGTTGACATCCCTAGTAACAATACTGTAACTAACACAAAAATTATTTTATCGTAGTTGTTTTTAGCGGAAAAACATTAACAATTCTTTAAAAAAAAATTAATAGGGATGTCAACGATTACGATTAAATCGATTTGATTAATCGATTATTAATCGAAAACGATTAATCGATTATTAAAAAAATAATCGATTTTAAATTTTTGCGCTTTTTTAAATTTAGTTCTCAAGATCTGCCGCCTATTTGAGCGCGAGCGCTAGCATAGCTATTGCGCTAAGAAGAATGTGGTACAGTTTCATTTACAGTAGGCCTAGGCCTAGGCCTAGGAACAGCAACAGCATAACTTTGCGTCATAATTTGAGCCGAATTTCCAGTCATATTTTGAATAGCTGGGTCTAGTCGCCTACCCTAGACCCAGCATTCGACGCCTACGATCTATAAAAATACGAGTTGTTACGTTTGTTCACAAATTACAAGAGAAGTAAGGTTAGAAAAGTCGCTACGATTTTTAGTTCACATCACGTAAATTTTAATTACACTGCACATGAAAATAATAATATTACGACGCATATTCAGCATACTTACTTACTTATTGGTTAAAAAAAAAACGGGAAGTGAATAACTATAGCCCTTCAGGCCTAACTAGGACAGATACTATCGTCGAAATCTTGGACAGAACATAACAAAAATACTCCATGATGTAAAATATATCGATAGTCGAAAAGAAGTCGAATTGCGAACTCGTGGCTTGCGCGGGCAATTCAAACTAACCGAAACCAGACCGAAGTTTGAAAGAAACTTGCTACTATACCGACATTTTACAAAACGATTAAAATCGATTAATAATCGATTAGGGAGGTGAAAGTGAATTCGATTATCGATTATAGTAATTTAATCGTTTGACATCCCTAAAAATTAACAATTTAAAATTTTACAGAAATCAAAATGCAAAATGTAATACGTAATTATTAACAAATAATAATGTAATATTATAATGTAATATAATATAATATTATAATGTAATAACTAATGTAGCTTAAAACAAAAATTATTTTTAGCGGAAAAAATTACCAATTTGTACAAAAAAATTAACAATTAAAAATTTAACAGAGTGTAATGTAATATTACTAAAACTAACAAAAAACAAACATTATTTTTTGGAAGTTGTTTTTAGCAAAAAAAAAAAAAAAATGAACAATTCGTCTAATTTTTTTTTTTTTTTTATTTTTCGTTTGTTTTAAACGTCGAGGTCTCACCCGGTCCGATGAGTATGGACGCGAACACGCTGTAGTCGGAGCTGGGCTGGTGTGTGGGGCTGGCCGTCAGCGGGGTCCGCGGAGTGTCCTCATCGTGAGAGTGCAGCAACGTGTACTGCGAGCGGTCCGCTACTATCGCAGGCAGGGGTACGGGCGGGTGGCTGCGACCGGGCAGGTTGCGGGGCTTGATGCCTGGCGACTTGAGGTTCAGGTCCGGCCACTTGCGGGGCTGCAACAACACAACAATAAATAAATATACAGTAAACCCTCGGTAAAACGAACTCGGTTAGTGCGAATTCTCAGATAATGCGAATAGTAAGCAAGACCTAGCCCGCGTAAATAGGACACTCAATGTTAAATAAAACGGATATAACGAATTTCGCATAAAACGTAATACGAACTTATTATTTATCCCCTGGATGGTACTTATACAAAATGTTCGTTGTTTAATACGAACTAATAATTTTGAACCCGCGCAAACAAAATAATGTGTCCGAGAGTTCAAATCGCAGAGTAGGCGCAGGTATCAAGATTTTTGTCTGCCGAGCGTACGTCGTCGCAGGCAGCTACTTGTTTTGTTGGTGCTTGGCTTTCCCTTCCCCCTCCACCGCCCGCAGGCGCGATCGGATGTGCGCGCCAGCCCTTACAGCTGTTGAGGGGCGTGGCTTGCTCACTGCAACGTGCCTGCTTAGTCCGCCTACTATGCGCGCACAAAACATCATACCCGCATGCTACTTATCCATTGGAAAACATTGATTGTTTGTAGATACGTTTATTTTGGCTGGTAATATTGAATTTCGAAGTCTTTGCGATATTACAAATTTTTATATTACGAACTGACGATTTCTGGGTCCCTTGATGTTCGTATTAACGAGGGTTTACTGTATATATATCTTGACCCCGTTTCCAACATTAATTATCGGGTAGGGGGGAGTAGCGAAGTACTCCATGTCTTGGGCTAATGTCTTCGTTGCCGGCTAGCCAGGCCTGACACAACCACCTCCTCAACCTCTTCCTCGATCACTTCTTCCGTTACCGGAGGGCTGTTTAGGAGTTCCCTCCATCTCTCACGGTTTTCCCATAGTCTTTCTGCTTCAACTTCGTTCCATGATCTTCCTCTATTCTCCACACTGTCTTTGATCTGATTCATCCACTTGTCTCTTGGTCTGCCTACTTTCTTCTTATGCCCTTCTTCATAAATAAATAAATAAATAAATAAATAAATAAATAAATAAATAAATAAATAAATAAATAAATAAATAAATAAATAAATAAATTCACATTTAGAGTCTACCCACTTGGTAACGAAACTGATTTTCAGTGGGGGACTTTAATTTAAAGCGACTAAACCAACCCTGTAGGCTCCGAACACCGTCGACGAGTGAGCGATAACCAATCAGAGATCGATATTTCAAATACGAAACATATAAATCAGTGATTGGACAGTGCGAACACCTGGGGACAAATGCCAGAATCAACAAGGCCGATTCAGAACAGCTTTGAATTTATTGAGTGCTTCGTTGCTAGGATGGCTCCAAAGTCACCGTTTACTTATTTCTAAGCCAAGAAGTAATGGAATTCAATCCACATTAGAAGTTAAAAAAGTTCTGCCTGAAGCGGGATTTGAACCCGGGACCTTCTGCATTGGAAGCAGGGATGCCAACCACTGGACCAACGAGCCACCTAAATACATCAATACCTAATACATAGGGGTCCGTGAAAACGGTTTTATTTTACAGTAAATTTCGTTTTTGAAGTAACAAATTTTGGTGTTATTCAAGAAAAGCTGTATTTTGAAGGTTTTATCCATATTCCCTACATTTTCACGCATGTAGCGTTTCATTTACAACTTACACGTGGGTGCTTCATCTACGAGAAGTTTGAATATGCATTTAGGATACAGTGTAGTTTGAGACATTTTTTTTTCCAGATTGTCTATACCGGCAAAAAAAGGGAAAAAATGGGTTTATAATTAAAAATCTCTGATTTTTCATCTTTTTCGTCATTAAAAACACGAATTTCGGTGTTATTCACCGATTTATACGGATAAAAAAAATCGGCGATTGGACAGTGCGAATACCTGCGGATAATCGAGACAATTACTCGTTCCTTCCTGCGTTTCCTACGTTTGACAGCATTTAAATTCATTGCTTAGCTGCTGCTGTTTAACCTCAAGTTGTAGTCTTCTTCTGCTTTTCCTATGCCTGCATTTTTGGCTTACGGGACCACAGAGTGGAATTGATTTGAATCAGATTTAAATCAAATGTTTTTTTAATAAAAATCATCGATTTAAATCGACAAAAAAACTTACCAGCATAACTAGGCATATGTCTCCCTTTCAATTTCCCTCGAAGACCATAATCGCATATTATATGAAAAATGAAAATTTGTATCTGTTTATTTCCTGTCAATTAGTATTGTTTGTTGGCAATTGCAACTTTACCAGTAGATTATCCCTTTTGTGAAACACTTCGTATTGTTGATTTTAATCAATTAAAATCTGATTTAAATAAAAAAAAAAAAAAAAAATCTGATTTAAATAAAAAAAATCATGAGTTTTTATTTCTTTAATAAAAATCAAAAAATTCATCCGCCCTGCTGGGCCATCACGCATTTGTAGTGTTTATTGTATGTTCACATGAAGAAGACTGACTTGTACAGATTACAGAATGACATCACCGAGCAGCTGTTGCACAGGTTGCTGAGTGCAGCAAAGTAAACAACACTGGGGCCTTACATGACTAATACATAACATTACACAATATGTAGTAGTGCTATTTTATCCGCTCTTCGAGTACACAGACAGAGATCAGGTAGACCTTGACCCTGGGCTTATAGTAGACTAGACCAAGGTCTACTGGATTTACTCCTAGCGGAGTAATTGCGAAGCGCAAAGTAAGGTCATTGAATGAGATCCAAAATCGCCATTTTGGATCCAACTACAAAAATCGCATTTTTATTTAAATAACCCTCACCAATAATGTGAACTTACGCGTAAAGTATTTCCTTTGAAAATATACAATATAGAATGTGAAGACAAAATCTCATTACAGATTGTTATTTTGCTTATAATTTGTTTTGACAGATCAATTAATTTGTTTTTATGAATGATTCTCCCATTTGAATAACATAAGATTTTTAACATTATGGAAATAGGTTAGATGACCTTACTTTGCGCGCGCTACAAGCGATCTAGTGGACCTTGGACTAGACTAGAGTGGAGTGCAAAGCCTCAGTCAGACAGACAAGTGTTTGTGGGGGGTACTCACGAATCTTGGCGGCTGTCTGCAGCCTCGCGGCTCCACCTCCAGACTCTTGTTGTAGAGGTAGTTGCTGATGTCCGAGTCCTTCATGTCCTCAAACGGGGCCAGGGTCTCGATGAAGTGCTGAAACACAAGACAGACACGCGAGGTCACCATCGCGTCTTAACTACGCCACCGCCCACCACTAGACGTATCGTGATTGACGATGGATTGATATTTGGGCTTAACGTCTCATATTTTTGCAACGAGGCTAATCGAGACAATGAGTGGGTGATGGATGAAGATGCAAAAGGGGGCTGTTTGGAGTAAAGGGGCAAGTAGGAGGGTGGGGAGGAAGAGGGAGTGGGGAGGTTGTGGACTGCACTTCGTCTGACTTCTCCGCCTCGACCTGTCCGGCTAGGGTGGCCCTACCAGAAGCATAGCTTCCGCCGGCCTAGCTCTCGGGATCACCACAGCGCACAAACCTGCCCACCACGATAAGGTAGCAGTCCCTGGGCAGGCTAGATGTATCATTGAGTGAGTAATACGGGGAGACGTAACGAGTGCACAGAGGGCGTTGCGAGCAATCCGGCCAATGATATGCAACACCTATAGTAGGCTAGATCACCAGTCCCCCAACCTTCCACTAAGTAGCGAGCGTGGCAAATTGAAGCCATGTTGAATTGAGCAGGGGACAGGCTACGTTGGACCTTTCAGTACTGCTAGCGCTGCGAGCGGCAGAAAGTCGCGTTTGAGACGCCCATTCCCGCCTGTAGTAGTTGCCCAATTCAAGATGGCTTCTAATTGACACGCTTGTGGCTGCTAGGTTGCGCATCTAGCCTACTATAGATGTTACATATCATTGGATCCGGCCAACGATCACTGAATATTGGATACACACAATTTCAACAATACAAATTTCTAAGTCATTGGAAAGACTACTTGACTTCTGTGGAATTGATGGTATTTTCCCCATAATAATTAGTGCACTGGCTTCTAGAGGGGTTTTCGGTGACTTCTAGCAGGCGGAGCTCAGTGGCCGGAACGCTCGCAGCGCTGCAGTGTAGTCGTTTGTTGTACGCCTCCCCGTAGCGTGGAGGCCTGACGCCATCAGTAGTATGTCTACCGCCTTTTACTGCCCAAAATACTTTAGTCGGGTGGTAGGAGTTCGCCAAGCGACGCGATGACGGAGCCTGATTGGTCGGCTACTTCGCCGAAGATATACGAAGACGGCCGAAAACTCTGTCATCGCGTCGCTTGGCGAACTTCTACTACCCGACTTAAGTATGTTGGGCAGCAGAAGGCAGTAGACAAACTGCCGATTGCGTTGCGACTCTACCCTATATTATTCACTCAACAGATGTATACTAGCCACAACACTAGTCCTGTAGCGCTTTTAAGGATATATATTTTTGAAAACTACACTCTACAAAGGTAAACGGTCTGAAATCAGTATGAACTTAAGTAGTATTTGCACATAGCACGTCCACTATATTTAGAAAAAACTAAAGAAACTGAAGGCAAATTTAACGGGATATTTCGACCTATGGTGGCGGTGCAAACAGTGAGAACAGTGACCAAAGAGAAACAATAATAGATAGAACCAGCTGTTGAGTGAGTTAATTTTATTTTACAGTCATTATAAGAAACTAGGTATTTGGGATTCGATATTCGAACTTTCATTTGAATATATTCGATTCGAACTGAAAAATCTCTATTTGTACAGGCCTACAAAATACAGTTACTGCAGCTGGAGTTACAACGGGAATAGTACTTCGTCGAGAGTTAACTTGCACGACAAAGGAAATTTAGCAAATACTTGTTTTATATTTGGTTACAGTCAAGTCTTACAATGTCCCAATAACTACTTATTTGTCGAATAGCTTGTTTTCTCCGTGGCAACCACCAATCAAAACCCTTGAAATCCTCCATATAGCTTAATTGCTACAAATAACTTTCTTATTAGGAGATAGTAAGACTGGCCCTTAAACTGGTTTTCTGAACGACTATCCGGCTGTATTTATCTGAATCTAAGACTATAATTATTTCCATTTTGTGTAGTTGAAAAATCAGAGGTCGTCTTAAATTTGCATATTAAGATTATGAATATGACTTTTTCCAGTTTTAAATTCTTGA
Source organism: Isoperla grammatica (assembly GCA_945910005.1). Lineage (NCBI taxonomy): Eukaryota > Metazoa > Arthropoda > Insecta > Plecoptera > Perlodidae > Isoperla > Isoperla grammatica. Next base: position 3,443,720 of record OX246749.1, on the reverse strand, counting down.
AAACGGGGGGGCCGTCTTAAATTCGAGGTCGTCTTCTATTCGGGTAAACTGAATACGGTACCAAAGTAAAGCCGCACTCACCCGTATCCTGGGCTCCTGGCTGAGACAGTACGGCTGGTTCTGGTACTGTTGTATCTCGCCGGTTATCTCCGCGACCTTCCGCCGCTTGCTGAAGTTGATGAGCTCGGGGGAGTTGGGCAGATAGTCGGGGTTGCCCTCCTCTATGTGGAGGATGTTGGTCAGGTACATGCCTGCAACACACACACAAACACATGTCAGGATATAACTTTGAACATCAACAGGTTTAAATTGTCCCTGAGAAAGACGTTAACATTAATACAGAGTTACACATGTTAAGGTAAACTCAAAAAGAATTTATTATAAAAGTATTTTTTTTTTAAGTAAAAAAAAACTAATTATTTATTGAATACTTTAGATAATGACTTAAAAGTTAAAACACTTCAAAACCACTTTCCCAAAATATTTCGGTTTTTTGTTTGACGCACTTAACCAACATGCACTTTGTCTGATTGCTGTGCTAGGGGCCTGTCGGCTAGCCTACAATACTTCGGGCGGTTTTACCAAAATTTTAAACTCAGACTAGCCGGTAATCGAAGATATGCTACGAACAAACACGTTTTCAATGCAATGTTTGTCGAAACCATAGCTTTGTTCGTTTGTCCTGTGATCACTACTCCAGGAGTACGGTATTACGAAAACCCCGTTTTTCTGTCCTGGAGTAAGTGTGATGGGAGTAGCTGCGACAAGTTCTTTTGTCCAGTGGTAACTTACTACAACTGTGATGGGAGTAAGGTTTTTACACCTGCTTCCCGAGTAGGAGTAGGAAGAACAACTGAAACAATCACAACTGTGACAACTCTGTTTTTTTGTCCAAGTGGGAGTAACTGTGATTTCTACTCCCATATCCGTTACAATGACCTATTTCCGGATTACTCCTGGCATAAAATACTCCTGTTGAGGCAGGACAAACGAACAAACCTCATGGTTACCAAACCGAGCTAGCTAAATCTGAGTTGACGAAGCGGGACCCTAGTTGTGTTTGGGAAAAGGAGACCAACCGCTCACCTGAAATGTAGTGAGTGGCCGCGTATGAATACGGAACATCGCATTGATCTTGTACGCCCAAACGTTTAGAACATGTGTAACGTTTCACGTGACGTGTTCTACTTGTAACATGGCCGTCCACTAGGGATGGGATAGTGTACACGCTTTAATGCGTGTACACGTTTACTGTTTCTCTGGAAACAATAAACGCGCCGCGTGTAATAGGCCTTCTATACTGTGTGCGACCGGCCAAGGAGGGCTCGGCGCCGACGAGTGGTTTCATGCGATGAGCGACCGTCCTCACTCCTCAGTTGTCACTTGTCACAAGTGATCCGAGGCCAGAACCATGAAACACGCTGGATTACGTCTTGAAACTGTTTGCGGGAACAACCCTTTAAAACATAATTTTTCGGCCTAGACAGAACATGATTTTTTTTGAAAGCGGGACCCCACGGACGTGTACACGGCTTTGCAAGCAGCAGTGTACACGTTTAGTGATGTAAACGCTTTTACCCATCCCTACTGTCCACCACGTTTCAGGTGATCTGGTAGTCTCGTTCTCCTTTCCCCAAAACACAACTAGACCTACGTATAGTTATTCCGTTGGGTTTCATGTTTAATTTGGGACAATAAATATTTCCGCAAATCCAGACTCGTTAAATCACCGCCGTTTTTACTTTTATTTAAATTTATATGTTCAATTATATTTTAAGAGAATCTGTCTGTTCTCGGGGAGGCGGCCCTACACAACGGTGAAGAACGTGAAGAGCGTGGACGGACTCACCGAAGAAGGGGACGCACGGCGGGTTGATGGAGCGGAGCTTCTCCTGGTATTTGCGGAAGTGGTCGTTGTTGAGTTCTCGCGCCTCCTCCAGAGCCTTGTCCAGCCGAGCCGAGATGTTCTGCAACAATCATTATTATTATTATTATTGGGTTTTTAACAACGTACTCGAAAACCAGGTCGTGTGATGTCGGGTGTTCTGGAGTAACCAAAGAAAAACATGAGCAGGGCCAGACTCATATTTGAATATTTGATACCACCAGCGGTGTGAGGTTGGAAAATTATGCGAGAGAGAGAGAGAGAGTAGAGGTCTGCATGGGCCCAAATAAAGAAGCCCGGCCCGGGCCCGTACCGGCCTGTACTGAGTAAGCTAATCAAAGCCCAGGCGCGCCTGAAGTGTAAATTGTCCCGTAAAAGCCCGTTCAACTGTTAAAGCAGAAAGTTGATTTCTATAGTATTTGGCAAGGAATACGAACGACAGGGTGGGAACAAAAAGGAGATTAGATGAAACAAAATTAGTAACTATTGCCAGTGAAAGTATGTAACGAAAAGAATTACAACACAAATGTTGTGACCGGTTGTTTTTACTATTTTGAATTTGTTTGAAGTTTTAGAAATGTTGGTAAAATAACATTACTTTTCTTTCATAGCAATAAAAAAAAAATAGAAAAGCCCGAAAAATCCCTCCTCGTTCAGTGATATGTAGGCCCAGGCCAGGCCCGGGCCCGTCTTAGTAAACATATCAAGGCCTGCACCCGTGCAGACCTCTAAGAGAGAGAGACCCACCTGGAACGTGAACTTGAGCCGGAAGACGGACGCGCTGCCCATGGCTGAGACGACGGCCAGGACCCCGTTGAAGTTGTTCAACTCCTGCAGGACGATCAGTATCTCGATGATGCGCGACACTATCGCCCCTCGCTCCTCAAAGTTCTCCGCCTCGACGATGTTCTTCTCGAGCCACCGCGTAAACTGGAAACATTCAACACATCCATCATATCTCAACCAAACTTAGGGGAGTCTTGACTCTCCATATTAACGCGTTTTAATGACATCCCGAGAACTTTCAAAATGCTGAAAAAGTGATTCGTACCCGGGATTAGATTATGAATCAGGTAAGCAATGAATTTAATAAAAACTTTTAAACATTGTAACTGTTACGATCGCCAGGCCTAGCCTACTTCTGCAATAATTTCATTAATAACTAATAAAATAATTTGAAAACACTACACATAATATCTATGAATAGAGGAACTCAAGATAATTTTCCTCCCCATAATGGACTAGACTTTGCCAATAGTCAACATAAAACGTTACTTCTGGGGAAACGAGTCTGGTGATCAACTAGAAATTGGCTCTAATTAGAAGATTGAAAATCCAAAAATTTACACAAGTTTACATTACCACTAAAACCATGATTTGCCCACAAATATGTACATAAGCTGACTGAAATTCGATTCACGTGCTCAGAATGCTACTCATGGTTCATTCATCAACTTACTTTAAAATAAAAGGTGAAAACCACGGCCGGACATTTCAACTCACGTTTGTCGTGTGCTTGATCATGCGCAGCAGGTTGGGCGAGCTCTGCTCCTTGCGTCTCTTGGTCCAGACGCTGCCTACGTTACGTTACTGAAGCGTACTCACGTTTGTCGTGTGCTTGATCATGCGCAGCAGGTTGGGTGAGCTCTGCTCCTTGCGTCTCTTGGTCCAGACGCTGCCTACGTTACGTTACGGAAGCGTACTCACGTTTGTCGTGTGCTTGATCATGCGCAGCAGGTTGGGCGAGCTCTGCTATTTGTGTCTCTTGGTCCGCGCGCTGCCTACGTTACGGAAGCGTACTCACGTTTGTCGTGTGCTTGATCATGCGCAGCAGGTTGGGCGAGCTCTGCTACTTGTGTGTCTTGGTCCAGACGCTGCCTACGTTACGTTACGGAAGCGTACTCACGTTTGTCGTGTGCTTGATCATGCGCAGCAGGTTGGGCGAGCTCTGCTCCTTGTGTCTCTTGGTCCAGACGCTGCCTACGTTACGTTACGGAAGCGTACTCACGTTTGTCGTGTGCTTGATCATGCGCAGCAGGTTGGGCGAGCTCTGCTCCTTGCGTCTCTTGGTCCAGACGCTGCCTACGTTACGTTACGGAAGCGTACTCACGTTTGTTGTGTGCTTGATCATGCGCAGCAGGTTGGGCGAGCTCTGCTCCTTGTGTCTCTTGGTCCAGACGCTGCCTACGTTACGTTACGGAAGCGTACTCACGTTTGTCGTGTGCTTGATCATGCGCAGCAGGTTGGGCGAGCTCTGCTCCTTGCGTCTCTTGGTCCAGACGCTGCCTACGTTACGTTACGGAAGCGTACTCACGTTTGTCGTGTGCTTGATCATGCGCAGCAGGTTGGGCGAGCTCTGCTCCTTGCGTCTCTTGGTCCAGACGCTGCCTACGTTACGTTACGGAAGCGTACTCACGTTTGTCGTGTGCTTGATCATGCGCAGCAGGTTGGGCGAGCTCTGCTCTTTGTGTTTCTTGGTCCAGACGCTGCCTACGTTACGTTACGGAAGCGTACTCACGTTTGTCGTGTGCTTGATCATGCGCAGCAGGTTTGGCGAGCTCTGCTCCTTGTGTTTCTTGGTCCAGACGCTGCATACGTTACGTTACGGAAGCGTACTCACGTTTGTCGTGTGCTTGATCATGTGCAGCAGGTTGGGGGAGCTCTGCTCCTTGTGTTTCTTGGTCCAGACGCTGCCTACGTTACGTTACGGAAGCGTACTCACGTTTGTCGTGTGCTTGATCATGTGCAGCAGGTTGGGGGAGCTCTGCTCCTTGTGTTTCTTGGTCCAGACGCTGCCTACGTTACGTTACGGAAGCGTACTCACGTTTGTCGTGTGCTTGATCATGCGCAGCAGGTTGGGCGAGCTCTGCTCTTTGTGTTTCTTGGTCCAGACACTGCCGACCAGCTCGGACGGCTTCACCGCTCGATACAGCTCGAACTCGAGCAGCGTCAGCTGACGAGCCAGCTCGATGGGGTGAAGCTGTAACAACGACAACAATCATTTCCTTGTCTCTCCTAGACGGTCGCGAACACTTTCACGACTTATCTTTAATATACTAACTAGCCCCAACATAACAAGTATCATCTCTCTCATGACAACTTTCAAGACTTTTTTAAACCTTTCTCTATTAAGGTAGCACCTACCTACTTGTATAACAGCAAGTGTGTTTGAGCGTGTATGGTGGATAGTATGCTATGGAGACTGGAAGTGAGTGTATCTGTGAGGGTGCGAGAGTATGCATGGGATTGTTGTGTGAGTGATTAGTTGAGTGTAAATTGTAATAAGTTTGTATTATTATGACACGATTATGTATTTTATTGTATTCCACTTGTGAATATACATACATACTGACATGAAGGTCGTTCTCATACCACATAAATGAAGAGATTCCTGGCTTTCTTTCTTTCACACACTCATAAAATCAGTCTTCTACTTCGTAGAGTGCACAAGACTCATTAGTCAAGCCCGCTGTGATAGGAATAAAGATATCCAACCCAAGGTAATAAATGACCATTAATGGACACGTTTCAAGTAGATCGTAGAGCTAACGAAGTAGAAAATTAAGTGGTGCTATTAGATTACCATTATTTAATAAGCATGATTACGTTGGGACAACTTCACCAATAAATCCTGGTGGTGACTACTGACCAACTTATGGGTAGACGTAACAAGTGCACAGAGAGCGTCGGGAGCGATCCAACCAACGGTCACAGAGTAACTGGATACACGCAACTTTCAACAACGCGAACTTCCAAGTCGTTAGAAAGACCACTCGACTTCTTTGGAATCGACGGATATTTTCACAATAATAATTAGTGCACTGGCTTCTAGAGGGGTTTTCGAATAATTCTAGCAGGTGGAGCTCAGTGGCCGGAACGCTCGAAGCGCTACAGTGTAGTCGTTTGTTGTACGCCTCCCCATACCCTAACAACATTGACAAAAAAAAAAAAAAAAAAAAAAAAACGGGAGCTAAAAGGAATCGGGTCGAGGGTCGAGGAGGTGACTCACCGTGAGGACGCTCCACTCCTCCTCGGGGCAGCGCACGTGCCACTCGATGGGCGGCGGCGACCGGTCGAATGCGAACGTTATCTCGCGCTGCAGCTCTGTGGGGTCGGACTTGCGCTGCACGATCTTGAGGACCGAGTCGACCCACTTGCGCATCGACTTCCCGTTGACGGTGTCGAGGAACCGGTGCAGCCGCTCCAGCAGGCTGGCGTCGCGCTCAAAGTCGTAGAAGTGGTGGTCGACCCAGTGGCGGAACACGTTCAGCACCCTGCGAGCACAACGCACACAACTTACAACTACCGTGCGTGACAAGGTCTACTCGAAACATATTTAGAAGTGGTAAAGATGAACCATTTAAACCATTTAACTGTAGTGTGTGTGCTGTCTGCAAGTAAGAACGAGATACTGACTTTTTGACAAGCTATGATATTCGGGTGCCTAGTGTACCATCTTGAAACAATTATAAAGTGCTATTTAATAAATAAATAAACAAATAAAAAAATACCTAATTAAATAAATAAATAAATAAATAAATAAATAAATAAATAAATAAATAAATAAATAAATAAATAAATAAATAAATAAATAAATAAATAAATAAATAAATAAATAAATAAATAAATAAAAAAGTAAATGATGATGGTTCTTGTGGGTTTACATTAGGGCTAAAGTTGTGTAAACGTTTAGACGCATCCACGAAAATATACCTGTACACATTTTCGAGTACATTGACCTATATCCTGCGACAAAATGACAGTGGACCGTTCGACACAAAAGGTGGTGGGTATACGAAGGACTGATCAACAATGAATATAATAAATTATAAAACAAAACACATTAAAGATGCATTTATATTATGTTCACCATGTTATTTCGTTAAACATTTTTTTTTGTGTGAAACTTCAAACTTAATTTTTGTTGTATCATATTTTTGTGAATTGGAGGGGTGCAGAAAATTTCCAAAAAATAAACATCTACAAAATTAAACGTATTCTCCCAGCTATAACTTAGGTCTCTATTATTGCACGCATGTTCAGTTTTTTAGAGCACTAGACTCACCTGAACTGTACCGGCTGGCAGTACTCCTTGCGGTATCTCTTCCAGTCTTCTCTCTGCCAGTTCTTGAGCCCCTCTGAGCGCAACCAGGCCACGCTACACTAGACTTACCTGAACTGTACCGGCTGGCAGTACTCCTTGCGGTATCTCTTCCAGTCTTCTCTCTGCCAGTTCTTGAGCCCCTCTGAGCGCAACCAGGCCACGCTACACTAGACTTACCTGAACTGTACCGGCTGGCAGTACTCCTTGCGGTATCTCTTCCAGTCTTCTCTCTGCCAGTTCTTGAGCCCCTCTGAGCGCAACCAGGCCACACTACACTACACTAGACTCACCTGAACTGTACCGGCTGGCAGTACTCCTTGCGGTATCTCTTCCAGTCTTCTCTCTGCCAGTTCTTGAGCCCCTCTGAGCGCAACCAGGCCACACCACACTACACTAGACTTACCTGAACTGTACCGGCTGGCAGTACTCCTTGCGGTATCTCTTCCAGTCTTCTCTCTGCCAGTTCTTGAGCCCCTCTGAGCGCAACCAGGCCACACTACACTACACTAGACTCACCTGAACTGTACCGGCTGGCAGTACTCCTTGCGGTATCTCTTCCAGTCTTCTCTCTGCCAGTTCTTGAGCCCCTCTGAGCGCAACCAGGCCACACCACACTACACTAGACTCACCTGAACTGTACCGGCTGGCAGTACTCCTTGCGGTATCTCTTCCAGTCTTCTCTCTGCCAGTTCTTGAGCCCCTCTGAGCGCAACCAGGCCACACCACACTACACTAGACTCACCTGAACTGTACCGGCTGGCAGTACTCCTTGCGGTATCTCTTCCAGTCTTCTCTCTGCCAGTTCTTGAGCCCCTCTGAGCGCAACCAGGCCACACTACACTACACTAGACTCACCTGAACTGTACCGGCTGGCAGTACTCCTTGCGGTATCTCTTCCAGTCTTCTCTCTGCCAGTTCTTGAGCCCCTCTGAGCGCAACCAGGCCACACCACACTACACTAGACTCACCTGAACTGTACCGGCTGGCAGTACTCTTTACGGTATCTCTTCCAGTCTTCTCTCTGCCAGTTCTTGAGCCCCTCTGAGCGCAACCAGGCCACACCACACTACACTAGACTCACCTGAACTGTACCGGCTGGCAGTACTCTTTACGGTATCTCTTCCAGTCTTCTCTCTGCCAGTTCTTGAGCCCCTCTGAGCGCAACCAGGCCACACCACACTACACTAGACTCACCTGAACTGTACCGGCTGGCAGTACTCTTTACGGTATCTCTTCCAGTCTTCTCTCTGCCAGTTCTTGAGCCCCTCTGAGCGCAACCAGGCCACACCACACTACACTAGACTCACCTGAACTGTACCGGCTGGCAGTACTCCTTGCGGTATCTCTTCCAGTCTTCTCTCTGCCAGTTCTTGAGCCCCTCTGAGCGCAACCAGGCCACACTACACTACACTAGACTCACCTGAACTGTACCGGCTGGCAGTACTCCTTGCGGTATCTCTTCCAGTCTTCTCTCTGCCAGTTCTTGAGCCCCTCTGAGCGCAACCAGGCCACACCACACTACACTAGACTCACCTGAACTGTACCGGCTGGCAGTACTCTTTACGGTATCTCTTCCAGTCTTCTCTCTGCCAGTTCTTGAGCGTCTTCTCCGACTCCAGCGAGTCCTTGTTGTCGTCATAGACCAGCGAGGGGTCGGGGATGTTGAACCTCTCCATCAGGAGATCCAGCAGCTCCTGCGACAACAACAACAACACGCGTTAACGTCTGGCCGTTCAAGCGACTCCCACTCGCGCTGTCTACGTCGACTTTGGAGCCGTCCTAGCAACGAAGCACTCGATAAATTCAAAGTTGTTCCGAATCGACCTTGTTGGTTCTGGCATTTGTCCGCAGGTGTTCGCACTGTCCAATCACTGATTCATTTGTTTCGTATTTGAAATATCGATCTTTGATTGGTTATCGCTCACTCGTCGACGGTGTTCGGAGCCTACAGGGTTGGTTTAGGGCCGGTATTTCAATGTCCAGTTAAAGTGCCAAGTAAATTTAACTGTCGGGTAAGCCCAGTTTGGTGTGTTTCTACTGGCTGTTGTCATGATGAAAACAATTTAACTGAAAAGTAGATTTTTACTGGACATTGAAATACCGGACATTAGTCGCTTTCAATTAAAGTCTAAAATCAGTTTCGTTACTGAGTGGGTAGACTCTAAATGTGAATTTATTTATTTAATTTAACGGGAAGTGTGGTGACTGACCTGCGGTGTGCAGAAGCTGCGGTAGGTGGTGAGGAAGGTCCTCACGAACATGGGGTCGGCGTAGATGTGGTAGGTGAGTCTCTCGACCAGCTTGCACAGCGTCGCCCCCTTGATGAGAGGCACGCCGCTGTTCTCTCGCTCCTCCAGCACCATGTTGGACTTGGAGTCCAGCTGGGCAAACCTGCGGGGAGACAAATAAATAAATAAATATATATATATATATCGCTACTCTTTATTCCAACATCATTTAGTTGGGTAAAGGGGTGTTTCCACCATTGATCTTGGGCATCCCAGGAATCAGTATCGGCATGCCAAGCTCGACACATCATTTTCTTCAACTTCATTCTCTTTGTGAATGAATTTCTCTTGCCGTTCCACCAACTCTCTCCACCTTTGTCTGTCCTCCCACAATCTTTCTCTATCCTCTACCACTGGCCACTCCTCTCCTCTCGCTTCCACATCTACTTGTACCTGGTCCTGCCATCTATCTCTGGGTCTTCCCACTCTTCTTTGCTTATTCACTAACTCAAAGGCTTGTCTTGGGATTCTATGTTTCCCCATTCTTCTCATGTGTCCATACCATCGTAGTCGGTCCCTGCCCATCTTGAACTTGAGGCTCTCAACTCTCACTTTCTTCCTTATCACACTACTTCGTATCTTGTCCAACTTACTGACACCTGCCACACTGCGGATAAATTTAATCTCAGCTGCCTGTAGTGCACTTTCTTCTTTCCACCCCATCGGCCATAAATAAATAAAATAAAATAAATACACCAGGAATCAAAATACCATCAAGGAATTCGTTGCTTCAAGAAATGTAAAATCAAAGTTTCACCGTACATTGAATGCTGAACGAATGCAATGTTAAACAAGCCTAGGTAGCTCACCTGTATATCTGTGGCGAGGGTAACCTGAGCGGGTGTTTCTTCTCCTCGTCTAGCAGGATACTGTCCAGCGTCCGCTCCAGCATGCTGCAACGATAAGCACACACGCGTCACTCTCCCTCCGACACCCAACCTGAGAACCCTCACACTGGTGGTAGAGATACGCTTTTTAGCGTTTTACGTTTATGACATGATTATGTATTTTATTGTATTCCACTTGTGGGGCATATGCCCTGTTGTGAATAAAGATTACATACATACATACGTTCTGGATGCTAAATCAGTGAACGCGTATTTTTTTAAATGGCTACAAAATGCAAATTTTACAAAAAAAAATAATGTGTTTTCACTTCTATTGAGATTTAGGGCCGGTCTTACGAATCTCCTAATAAGAAAGTTATTTCTAGCAATTAAGCTATTTGGAGGATTTCAAGAGTTTTAATTGGTCGTTGCCTTTGAGAACACAAGCTATTCAACGAATAAGTAGTTATTGGGACACTGTAAGACTGGACCTAAGTTATAGGCTATTCACGGTTAAAACTGATTTTTAAACGAGGACAAAGATTTACAAAGGAGAACAAAATGTTAAATTTTGTTTGGTGTGTTCTTCTATGGCACCTTACAATTACTCCACTAAAAATATCGTCTTACTATGGCCGAGTCATATTAACGATAACACGTGTCCCGGTATATATGCCCGTGGAAAAATACCACGTGTACATATTTTCGCACACGGTTAACCGTGTCCTGTGACAAAACGTTAAAATCCGGTCACAAAAGGTGGCCGGTATAATCAACAATGACTTCTAGAATGAATTATAACTAGAGGCCTTCCAAAATCGTTATTGCGATATGCGCGATAAAAATAAAAATAGTTTTTTTTCAACTTTTTCTTTCATTTCTTTACAGTTCATGATGTTTTAAAGCCAACAATGCGATTTTAATTTTCGCGAATTAATGCGATATCGGCACTTTAAAGCGATAAATGCTAATATACGCGATGTAGGCGCGATAAATGATATTATTCGCTAAATTAGCAAGATCTATAGGAAGGCCGCCTTATCATTTGCAAATTTGCTACATCACGTCTGCACTCATCGTCGGTCGCTCGAGCCCACGCGGTCTTGTGTAGTTGATCCATGTTGTTGATCGTAGTGCGCTAATGGCCGGTAGAGTGCGCGACAAGCAGTTCACGAAGTGTACGACAGAGTGCGTTGCGGGATGAACGTCACGTCACGTCACGCTTGTGAGTTGTGACGCGCTCGTCAAGGTCAACAAAGATGGAGGAAGAACTTGTCAATTGTGCCGAAGAAGACGATCTTTAGCGGCATTATCTTTGCCATAATGAATAAAGCCGCGATGAAAAATAGGCCAAAACTTAAAAACGCGATACTAGCATTCAAAGAATGTTTGAGTAGGCGTAGGCCTGGACTCTATTCCCAGGCGTAGGCTTTTGAGGCCTAGGACTAGCCTAGGCTAGACCATTAGGCCAATAATACGAAATGTTGATTGACGTAAATCACTGAAAGCCTGAGATTAATATTTTATTAGTTCCAATGTGATGTCTCTTTTTAAAATAGTCAGATGTAGGTTACGTGATAAATGATTATCGGTAGGCCTAGGCCTACTCCGAACTCCTAGGCCTAGATGATGAAATGCCCCGAAATAATGTTGTCAGCCAGTTTTCTTTTTGTTTCGATTTTAATTAATTTCGATATAAGCGATAAAACGCGATATTTGGAATAATTAACGCGACAAAACCAAATAATTAATGCTATAATTCCACAGCTCTAATTATAACACAAACACACATTTATGATGCGTTATTTCATAAAACAATTTCATTACTGAAAATTCAAACTCAACTTTTTTTTTTAAATCACACTTTTGGCATAGGAAAAAAAAATTTATTTTTAAAATTATTTTGTGGACCGAAAGGGTGTATTACGTTGAAACGTTCACAGGACGAGACGCACTCACCTCTTTGTGTTGAGCATGACGAGGTCGGCCATCCAGTTGTTCTTCTCCTCGCTAGACTTGGCCACGAGGGTCACGTTGGGCTGGACGCGCGGCGCGATCTCAAACGCGTTCTTCAGCTCTGAAACAGACGCGGCAACGGTTCAACCATGGAGTTATATTTGGGGAGGAGATCTAGCCGTAATGGGACGAGCTGTCCACGATTTACGGCGTAAATGGCCGCCATGTTTGTTGTTTGCGACCTGTGAAGAAACGTCAGTACATAGTAGACTGTGCAGTTCATACAACACTTGTGAAGTATTTTACACCAAGGCAGAAATAAGAGGCTCGTTAGGTAAGTGGCTTGAGTGGTTATTTAACTACTAGCCCTAATTACCTAGTCCTTAATTTAGGTTGTCTTGAAGAAAAGCCGTCGTAGTGGGCTATGATGGAGTAGGGCCTAACGTCATGGGCTAGACTCCTACAGTCTAGGCCTACCAGACATTGTCAATCAGCCCAGGTATTTTACCGGTACGACACAATAACTTCACAGTCACATATTACTTATATAATAAGAACATTTTCCTTTGAAATATGCACGAGAGAAACATGTGAAATGCAGCGGTCACGACAACTGTCAGAGCAAGTAAACAACAAATATGGCCGACTAGCTTCGTGGAACGTGGTACACTGCCCGCTACACACCTGCTTATCCAGTACGAGAGTACTATTATAAATCCATGGTTCAACGATGGTCCTTGTTGCCTTTCGTCTCTATTATTGAGTCGGGGCCGTAGACCTATCTCAAAGCTACAAGTATAGACTAACTTGTTAGTCAAACAACTATTTTCGGGAACTTAATTTGGCGCTAAATGTTAATTAGTAGTGCTTTGGACATGACGATTTGGTGAAAGCAAAACCTGTCAAGGAGGAAAATCGAACGATGTGTCCGGTGTGACTGGATAGTTGATTTCATTTCTCAACAACTAAGTAAACTGATGGGGTTACGTTCTACCAATCATACTAGTCCTCTTCTTTATCTTTAACTTAACATTATTGCAATCAATGCTATTCGAGGCAAAATAGATGAAGATGAATTACAGTTATAGTTGAGAAACTGTAAGAATGACCCTTATCCCCACCACTGCTACCCGACTCCCCCTCAACTCCATGAAACAACAAACTGAACAACTGAAACAAACCGATTTTCAGTTACGCATTCCATTTTGTTAGGTTGTCACGGAGTTGAGAGGGCTCGTGTAGCAGTGGAGAGGATAAGGAGGGGGCCGTCATTCTTAAAGTTTCTCAACTATACCATGCCTCGCGCGGGATTCGAACCCACGTCACGAGAGTCGCATGTTTAGAACCTACGCTACGCCCCGAATACGCCCCGATTGTAATTGTATACATCTATGTCATCTTAAACTACACAGTCTGCCGAACTTCTTCAAGGTAAGCTGTTAGTTCCCATCTTTCTTTCCCACTCAACACAAGTGTATGTATTTGTATTACCGTAGTGGTAGCAAGTAGGCAGTAACGGAGAACACTATCGGCATTATGCCTGGCAAATACAACAAGCCAAAATGACAGTTATTTCAACAATTCAAAGGTTTCTTGTATAAAAGATACACCCATATACCTACGAAATTAGCCGTTTGCTTAGGAATCGATTCCTAATTCTCCCTCTTTGATTCCAAAATGTTAGAATCGACGTCATTCCTAGAAGGCCTATTTATGTTCATCAGGACTCACCGTCCGTGTCCTCTCGGTCGATGATGTCCACCTTCCGCATGAAGAACCTCTCCTTGAGCCGGTACTCGCCGCAGCCAGTGTTGCTCGTCACCGCCACGGAGACCCGCTTGCTGTTGGGCTTGCAGAGCACCAGCAGGCCGTCAAACAGGAACACCCTCCGCTCCGTGAGCCTGCGCCCACTACCCAGCTTCCCCAGCACGTCCTCTGTCGGACACACACAAACAATAGTGAAGGGGGTAGAATTGTTGGACACATTCAAACAATAGTGAAGGGGGGTAGGATTTGGCCCCGGGTAAGTCTACCAATTACTATAATAAGAGGCGACAAAATAGTCTCTTGTCCTTTTCCTTCCCCTTTACTTCTTTGAATCTAGTCTGCCAGCATGTCGCTTTCCTCCAATCACACAAGCTGAAGGCATATTACCTAGTTGTCGAGTACGTCCTTAAACACCAGACAATCAAATCAGATAATCAGCAACAGTGTATAACCACTGACAATAGTCACTAAAAAAACAGTTAAAAATTAAAACAAAAACAAAAAAGCAGGGGCCGGATTCACAAGAGGTCTTAACTTAGGACCGGTCCTAAGTCCTGCTGTACCATATGTGCTATTATAAATCCATGATAGGCCTACTACACGGCCCAATTGATAGCTACTTTCGTGGAAATCACAGTGAACTTAAAATATTGCAAGGCGGTGTTTTAAAGTTTAGTGTTTTGTTTTCTTATACCTCCACAATCTAAAAACAGAGAAATGTGTATGTCAAGGTAAGTAAATGATATTTATTTATGTTCACACTTGGAAGTCATAGACGCATTGCCACCATCTTTGAAGAAAGATAAGACCAACTCAGACCGGGCCTAAATATTTGTCTCAAGTGTTTGTTATTTACTAGGGTTTCTTAGCAACGTCGAGTCGAGGCTATGTGGTGGTCCATATCAGCCAATGGCGTAGTGGTCCTAAAGTTAGGCCAGGCCTAAGTTAAGACCTCTTGTGAATCCGGCCCCAGGTTTATAAGAAGTAGAGCTGTTACGAGACTAAGATGTGAATGAGTTACGGTAAAGAGACATACTTAAACCACCGACTTACAACTATCTGGACGTGCAACGTAGTCGGAGTACGCGTCTGCGATTCTCACTTCCGGCTTTTGATATTGTCGGCCATTTTAGCCCCCGTCGCTAAGCAATCACACATCGACAGTCACAACAACAACGTGAACAATTTGTTAAAATCCGACACTCGAGGGCTAAAACGGCCGCCCACCGCTTTCTCTTACGTGGCTATTTCATTGGTACGTCGATTTGGCAGCCGATTCGGGTCCAGTAACGAAGTTACTATTATAATAAGTCCGTCGTTAAACCACGTACCGTATTGGCCTCAAAAAAACGCGATGTTTTTTTCCCCAAAAAATACATTCTATATCTTCACTCGCACTAGAATCGGAGACTACGAATTTACACACGCATTTCGCGATGTTTCAAATTCCTGCCTTAAGGTCGATAAAGTAGTGACTTCCCATACCGGCAGGTCGGTCAAGTAGTTCCAGTGTAATGACGCTAGCGCGGCCACTTATTAACTTGTAGAACTTCTTAGGGTGGAAGAGAAAGTTTGCTTGGGACAGGCATTCAAGATGGAGGCCAGTGAGCAATCACGTCATAAAAGAGTGGGAAATGAGGATGGAATTCAAATCATGTACAGTGACTCGACAAACCCTAGGAGAGTTCATGCCCTGCAAGCTCTAGGCCTAGAAGTTAGGCAACCTTGTACTTCCAAGCATGTAAATATTTAGGCCTAGGCCTAGGCCAAAGACAATTTAGATAGGCCTACTCTAAATTATCAACTTTTCACTTCAATTGTGCATGAAACAAAAATTATGAAGTCTAATTGTGTTATCACTAAGCCTAGTATGATTTTATTCCCAAAAAGTTTCTTCCATGAATATTGTTTTAAACACTGGGGGTCGCACTATATTCGAGATCGCGTTATATTCGGGCCAATACGGTAGTTGGATTTGGACCAGGACGGCGGTGGCGACGGGGTCTGTCCGGTCATCGTTCGCGTCCCGAGCCCAAGCTCGGCAACACAATACTACGCACACTCACCGCGTATGAACTCGTTGCAGCACTGGCCAATGTCCTTGGACTCCCACCCGTCAATGTTCTTCTGCATCTCCTTGGCCTTGTCTAGCGCAGCCTGCCGCCTCGCTCGGCAACACAATACTACGCACACTCACCGCGTATGAACTCGTTACAGCACTGGCCAATGTCCTTGGACTCCCACCCGTCAATGTTCTTCTGCATCTCCTTGGCCTTGTCTAGCGCAGCCTGCCGCCTCGCCCGGCAACACAATACTACGCACACTCACCGCGTATGAACTCGTTGCAGCACTGGCCAATGTCCTTGGACTCCCACCCGTCAATGTTCTTCTGCATCTCCTTGGCCTTGTCTAGCGCAGCCTGCCGCCTCGCCCGGCAACACAATACTATGCACACTCACCGCGTATGAACTCGTTGCAGCACTGGCCAATGTCCTTGGACTCCCACCCGTCAATGTTCTTCTGCATCTCCTTGGCCTTGTCTAGCGCAGCCTGCCGCCTCGCCCGGCAACACAATACTACGCACACTCACCGCGTATGAACTCGTTGCAGCACTGGCCAATGTCCTTGGACTCCCACCCGTCAATGTTCTTCTGCATCTCCTTGGCCTTGTCTAGCGCAGCCTGCCGCCTCGCCCGGCAACACAATACTACGCACACTCACCGCGTATGAACTCGTTGCAGCACTGGCCAATGTCCTTGGACTCCCACCCGTCAATGTTCTTCTGCATCTCCTTGGCCTTGTCTAGCGCAGCCTGCCGCCTCGCCCGGCAACACAATACTATGCACACTCACCGCGTATGAACTCGTTGCAGCACTGGCCAATGTCCTTGGACTCCCACCCGTCAATGTTCTTCTGCATCTCCTTGGCCTTGTCTAGCGCAGCCTGCCGCCTCGCCCGGCAACACAATACTACGCACACTCACCGCGTATGAACTCGTTGCAGCACTGGCCAATGTCCTTGGACTCCCACCCGTCAATGTTCTTCTGCATCTCCTTGGCCTTGTCTAGCGCAGCCTGCCGCCTCGCCCGGCAACACAATACTATGCACACTCACCGCGTATGAACTCGTTGCAGCACTGGCCAATGTCCTTGGACTCCCACCCGTCAATGTTCTTCTGCATCTCCTTGGCCTTGTCTAGCGCAGCCTGCCGCCTCGCCCGGCAACACAATACTACGCACACTCACCGCGTATGAACTCGTTACAGCACTGGCCAATGTCCTTGGACTCCCACCCGTCAATGTTCTTCTGCATCTCCTTGGCCTTGTCTAGCGCAGCCTGCCGCCTCGCCCGGCAACACAATACTACGCACACTCACCGCGTATGAACTCGTTACAGCACTGGCCAATGTCCTTGGACTCCCACCCGTCAATGTTCTTCTGCATCTCCTTGGCCTTGTCTAGCGCAGCCTGCCACCTCGCCCGGCAACACAATACTACGCACACTCACCGCGTATGAACTCGTTGCAGCACTGGCCAATGTCCTTGGACTCCCACCCGTCAATGTTCTTCTGCATCTCCTTGGCCTTGTCTAGCGCAGCCTGCCGCCTCGCCCGGCAACACAATACTACGCACACTCACCGCGTATGAACTCGTTGCAGCACTGGCCAATGTCCTTGGACTCCCACCCGTCAATGTTCTTCTGCATCTCCTTGGCCTTGTCTAGCGCAGCCTGCCGCCTCGCCCGGCAACACAATACTACGCACACTCACCGCGTATGAACTCGTTACAGCACTGGCCAATGTCCTTGGACTCCCACCCGTCAATGTTCTTCTGCATCTCCTTGGCCTTGTCTAGCGCAGCCTGCCGCCTCGCCCGGCAACACAATACTACGCACACTCACCGCGTATGAACTCGTTGCAGCACTGGCCAATGTCCTTGGACTCCCACCCGTCAATGTTCTTCTGCATCTCCTTGGCCTTGTCTAGCGCAGCCTGCCGCCTCGCCCGGCAACACAATACTACGCACACTCACCGCGTATGAACTCGTTGCAGCACTGGCCAATGTCCTTGGACTCCCACCCGTCAATGTTCTTCTGCATCTCCTTGGCCTTGTCTAGCGCAGCCTGCCGCCTCGCCCGGCAACACAATACTACGCACACTCACCGCGTATGAACTCGTTACAGCACTGGCCAATGTCCTTGGACTCCCACCCGTCAATGTTCTTCTGCATCTCCTTGGCCTTGTCTAGCGCAGCCTGCCGCCTCGCCCGGCAACACAATACTACGCACACTCACCGCGTATGAACTCGTTACAGCACTGGCCAATGTCCTTGGACTCCCACCCGTCAATGTTCTTCTGCATCTCCTTGGCCTTGTCTAGCGCAGCCTGCCGCCTCGCCCGGCAACACAATACTACGCACACTCACCGCGTATGAACTCGTTGCAGCACTGGCCAATGTCCTTGGACTCCCACCCGTCAATGTTCTTCTGCATCTCCTTGGCCTTGTCTAGCGCAGCCTGCCGCCTCGCCCGGCAACACAATACTACGCACACTCACCGCGTATGAACTCGTTACAGCACTGGCCAATGTCCTTGGACTCCCACCCGTCAATGTTCTTCTGCATCTCCTTGGCCTTGTCTAGCGCAGCCTGCCGCCTCGCCCGGCAACACAATACTACGCACACTCACCGCGTATGAACTCGTTACAGCACTGGCCAATGTCCTTGGACTCCCACCCGTCAATGTTCTTCTGCATCTCCTTGGCCTTGTCTAGCGCAGCCTGCCGCCTCGCCCGGCAACACAATACTACGCACACTCACCGCGTATGAACTCGTTGCAGCACTGGCCAATGTCCTTGGACTCCCACCCGTCAATGTTCTTCTGCATCTCCTTGGCCTTGTCTAGCGCAGCCTGCCACCTCGCCCGGCAACACAATACTACGCACACTCACCGCGTATGAACTCGTTGCAGCACTGGCCAATGTCCTTGGACTCCCACCCGTCAATGTTCTTCTGCATCTCCTTGGCCTTGTCTAGCGCAGCCTGCCGCCTCGCCCGGCAACACAATACTATGCACACTCACCGCGTATGAACTCGTTGCAGCACTGGCCAATGTCCTTGGACTCCCACCCGTCAATGTTCTTTTGCATCTCCTTGGCCTTGTCTAGCGCAGCCTGCCACCTCGCCCGGCAACACAATACTACGCACACTCACCGCGTATGAACTCGTTGCAGCACTGGCCAATGTCCTTGGACTCCCACCCGTCAATGTTCTTCTGCATCTCCTTGGCCTTGTCTAGCGCAGCCTGCCACCTCGCCCGGCAACACAATACTACGCACACTCACCGCGTATGAACTCGTTACAGCACTGGCCAATGTCCTTGGACTCCCACCCGTCAATGTTCTTCTGCATCTCCTTGGCCTTGTCTAGCGCAGCCTGCCGCCTCGCCCGGCCGTGCATCCGCACACCAGTGTCCCTGCAACAACAACAACACCTTAGCAACAACACTTTAGCAACAACACCTTAGCAACAACACCTTAGCAACAACACCTTAGCTACAAGCGTCTTGAGTCAGGTTGCTGTCGAAGTCAGTTTCGGAGGGCGAAATATTGGTCAGCAAAAACGTTAGCCTAATTTTGAAAATACATATAGGGGTACAAGTCTACGAAAATGCCTTAAAACCGTCGTTTTTATGATTAGCCGTCGCACAACAAATAAAAGTTTAGACTTGGAGTAAAGACCTGGCCGTAACTCCAGCATATTTGTAATATTTGTAAAACCCACAACCATTTCATACTGCTTTACAAATTATTAGTATCTTGCATCCTATGTATGAAAGTATCTACAATATAAGGTAGGGCCTATGGCCTACTATGATTTTACTTCCTTTAAAACCTTTGATAAGACAGTAACGGGTATCGTGAGTATCGCGTACCAAGTTCTCGCCCTTGTCCGGTTATTTCAGCTCGCATTTAGTAGACGCGGCAAATATTCTTGAAACGAGTGTCAAAAATATCGCTGCGGAGTGTTGGCAAACTTGCTTCTGGATCGCTGCACACACGATTAGAACTTCGAACAGCTACGTTCCGAACGATTTAGGCGAAACAAATTGTCCTGGGTTGACGGATGGCCAAGTGGTTAAGCGGCTTCAAGTGTGCGGTACTCACTTCTTGGTGTTCCCCACCGTCTGCATCAGCTCCATCTGTAGCGGCCGCAGTAAACCCTCCACCTGTTCCAAACTCTCGCGGTCGTCGTCGCTCGGAGTCAGACGGTGCAGGATCTAGGACAAGACACAGCGTTACTACAACACACAACAAACAACAAACAAACGTATAAAGGTGTGAATTTATTAAGTACTATCTACTTTTTCAAGAAAGCTGTCGTCCTTCTGTACCTTTCCCCTCACTAGAACATGTTTTATCTTGTTCTGAGTTCCAATTAATTGAATTTATTAAGTGTTAGTTTCGTGAATTAGGGCTAAAAAAAGCCCTGCAAGTTTCGTGAATTAGGGCTTTTTTTAGCCCTAATTCACGAAACTAACACTTAATAAATTGACACGTTTGTTCTTTTATATTATCACAAATATGATAATTTTTTCCTCTTATCTTTTACGAACAATTTTGTTGATTGTATAAATCATTACTACAAAATTGCATAAAAATAGTTCGAAATAAAATAAAAAAACACAAATTTAACACGACTGAGGGTTTCAAAACGTAATTTTTGTAAAAATAAAAATATAAACCGTTTTCAGCCGTTAGTTCTATATTTATCCATCTCAACCTTTGTTGTAAAACGTGATCTCTCACCTTGACGTAGTCCAGGTACAGGAAGCAGTGCCAGAGCGGGCCGAGCAGCAGCTTGGGCAGGTAATACTTGACGGCCTCTCGGAAGCCGTGGCCGGCCGACTGGAGAGCGTCAGACACCTCCGGCCGACCGATGAGTCGGGTGAGCGCGTCGCGGCTGCGCTGCTGCGTGATGTCACGTGCGTAGCGGCCGTACACGTCGAACTCTGCAGCCTGAGACAGACAAACAACGCGGACGTCAGCGACAACACGGACGTCAGCGACAACATGGACGTCAGCGACAACATGGACGTCAGCGACAACACGGTCGTCAGTGACAACACCGACGTCAGCGACAACATGGACGTCAGTGACAACACGGACGTCAGCGACAACACGGACGTCAGCGACAACACCGACGTCAGCGCAAACACGGACGTCAGCGACAACACGGACGTCAGCGACAACACCGACGTCAGCGACAACACGGACGTCAGCGACCACATGGACGTCAGCGACAACACGGACGTCAGCGACAACACCGACGTCAGCGACAACATGGACGTCAGCGACAACACGGACGTCAGCGACAACATGGACGTCAGTGACAACACGGACGTCAGCGACAACACCGACGTCATAGACAACACGGACGTCAGCGACCACACGGACGTCAGCGACAACACGGACGTCAGCGACCACATGGACGTCAGCGACAACACGGACGTCAGCGACAGCACGGCACTCAATTAAGAGCAAAGAATACCTCTACGTCAAAAACCGCAGAACATTTTCATTTTTTATATATATCTTAAGATTAAAACAATAAAACATAAAATCGAAAATCTGAGTAATCATAGCGTTGTGGTTCGGTAAGCCCTACAGACTGAATGATTGAATGTATTTAACGTTAAAATCAGTATGACTGTGATACCTTTTTCATTCATCATCATCCATCGCTGTTTCCTGCTTCTGGCAGGGTCAGCTTGGGTTTTGCAACCAAATTTGTCAACCTCTTCTTATCTTCCCACAATTGTACTTCCTCTTCTTGCTCCTAGTTCTCTCATCTCGTCTGTAGGTCTTCAGCAATCTTTTCCTTCCATCTCTTCCTTAATCTCTTACTTATTTCATTAATCATTAATAATTTAATGATATATACCAAAATACGGTATACACGAAAGGAACAGGGCCCGGATTTACAAAAAGTCTTACCATTAGGCCTGGCCTAACTTTAGGACACTAGATCATGGCACACGTCATTGGCTGATACGGACCTGCACCTACCCACGACTCGACGTCGCTAAGAAACCCTAGTAAATAACACAAACACTTGAGATCAAAATTTAGGCCCTGTCTGTCTGAGTTGGTCTTATCTTTTTTCAAAGACGGTGGCAATTCGCCAAACGCTACGATTGAGTGCGAGGCAGTGGGTATGGAGGTCTTCTTTTTTCTTTTTCTCCTTTTTATTTGTTGTGATTTACAATTTACAATATATGTAACATGTCAGTGTGGTTTCGCCTGTTGAAGAGCTCCGATCGGGGTTCGAAATATTGCGTTTTTAATTTTATGTTGTGACAAGGTACAGTGTACAGTCCAATTACTAGGTTCTTAAGCCGACATGACACGACTCAATAATTTCGTCAAACTTATTGAATTCAAGAACAAAAGCGAATCAAAAACAGTTTGATAAAAAAACTGCAACAATTTAGCTTCTATTAATTGATGCTTTTTTGTCCTTGAATTCAATAAGTTTGACGAAAGTATTGTTCCGTGTAATGTGGGTATTATAACATTTTACCTGTTCTACTATGTTTCCGTTTTAATTATACAGTGAAACCTCCTTTGTACGTTTTCGAGGGACCCGAGACAAAAAAACGTGGTAACAGGAAAAACACACTATTGAAATACTTCAAGTTTGTCTTTTTGGAATTCATAGTCGGCCCCTACACCTAGGGGCGCCCATTGTTACCAAGGTAACAATTGTTTGCATGTTATTTCCCATAAACAAAACAAATCCATAGCAACAATGGGTGACACCATTCTTATCTAAGAAGGGTCGTAAGCGAGGCCCGGCGACCAAGGTCATGCAGCTAGACCAGGCTGTGATGACGTATTATATAAAACTCGAGTGGGTAAAAATATTGTTTTCTATACTTAGGGCAATAAGAGTAGTCGAAGTGCGAGGGCAATGTATGTTTAATTAACTCTGTAGTTTGACAAAAGCCTTTTGTAAAGAGGACCACTGGACGAGGGTTTGTTATTTATGGTAAGCAGGTAAAGAACCTCAGTGCCGGCAGCCGAGATGTGAGATCGTAGATAAAACGACCCTCTCAGAGACACCCCCCCCCCCCCCCCACGCAGAACGAGATGCAGCTGGTCAAGGTCAAGGCACTCTCACTGGCGGCTGGGTTGCATTGTGTTGAGCGAGGGAAGGGGGTGGAGCGCTTCGTAGAACTGGGATGAATGAATTGACTAACGTGGTCGCGCTTGAACAATAACAACTTGTAATTCGACTCACTGGCTGGCTGGAAAAACCGATTAAATGAGAACACAGAAAACGTACTATAGGATCTAATTACCGTGAAGGACTGATTTTTTAAACGCATTAACGTAAAAAACATAATATTGGGAAACGTATTAAAGAAATAAATTATGCATACATGCCATAAGGCTTCGCCAGGACCTCGTAAAAAAAAAAGGCAGAAACGTAAAAAACGTAGAATAGCAAAACGTACAAAGGCGGTTCAACTGTAATATGTAACACGGTTTGTGTGACCTCACTCACCTCGGCCAGCTCCTCGAAGCAGCTACCGATGGCCGGCACCTGCTTCTCCTCGCTGATCTCTACCATGTCCTCTATGGAGCCGAGCAGCGTCACCGTCAGCTCGTAGATATCCATGATGTTGCCGAATAAACAGTCCAGCTCCTGTGCCAAAACAATAACACATTACAGTCGGTCACCCTACAACGGTTTCTATCTATGCCTACAAGTCATAGGTACAGTCTTACAATGTCCCAATAACTACTTATTTGTCGAATAGCTTGTTTTCTCCATGGCAACCACCAATCAAAACCCTTGAAATGCTCCAAATAGCTTAATTGCTACAAATATTTTTCTTATTAGGAGATTGTAAGACCAGCCCTTACAGCGTTTTCCAGTGGCTGTGCACACCGAGCGTGACACGGACAGATTAATACAAAATATATGTTTTAAACACTTATTTATAAAGCCCGTCCGTCCGAAGTAGAAACGAACGTTTACAAGTAATGGGCCATGTTTGTGTTTTGAACCATGCATTATAATCGGCTTCTAAACCAAGATTTACTAGAGAAAAACATTGTTGCCAATTTTATAATAACAGAAGTCAAAAGAATGTCACCGTTTGAAAGAAAAAGAAAAGCAGAGAGGAAATGACAACAGCACGCTACCTGTTGGCCCTGTAAACCCTATTTCACAATCTATTAGACAATCACTGGTCATTATACCTCTATACCTAGAGATGGCCCAATTCCGGCTCCAGACTGGACATGACCTGCTTGCCAAGCACCTACATAGGGTTGGGGTTTTTGAATCCAGCATATAGGATGTGTGGGGTCGGAGAACAAGACAGGAGCCATCTCTTTGAGTATACATATCTAAAAGGGCATGGATCGGAGGGAACAGGAGTCCTATCTCTACTGGCCGACCAGAAAATACATGATGACATGTATGTCAATTGCGGGTACGTATAAGAAAAGAAGAAGAAGATACCTCTAAACGTTTCGTTTCTTCTTTGGACGGACAGGTTTAGTGTGAAATTTTTTTCCAGAAATAATTTGTACTTATTTAACAATTTTAAAAGAGATTGAATTTATCTCCGACTAAACCCTGGAGAGCCGCGCGCGGGTGGGTAGTTTGGTTGCTCAGACGGTTCCCCTCCATAAGATCTACGAATCATCCGCCAGTTTTAAGTTTTGTTTTGTGTAAATCCTAGCTGCCATAATTGTTTCACCAAAAAGGGAAAACACTCCACGTGGAGTTGAATAGTACCCGTCAAGACGGCCAATAAGAAGGCTTATATCTAGTCAACCACCAATGGGCTGAGAGAATTCATTTAATGTATTTGAGTAAATTTGAAACATTTCTGTCACCAGAGAGATTGTGCAATGAGGCAATTAAAAGAACATGACATGAAACATCAACAACATTCAATGAACAAAGAACATAATAAGGGTCCTAGTTCTGAATGTTATCTTTCGTTGGGGAACCGTTCGGCTAGCCAAACTATACCTTAGAGTCGGTGGGCGGT
The DNA here is from genome assembly GCA_945910005.1 of Isoperla grammatica. NCBI lineage: Eukaryota > Metazoa > Arthropoda > Insecta > Plecoptera > Perlodidae > Isoperla > Isoperla grammatica. Next base: position 3,418,823 of record OX246749.1, on the reverse strand, counting down.
CGCGCCATCTCCTCGCGGAACACCTTGATGATCATGTGCAGGTCGCGCAGGTAGCCTACCTTAGAGTCGGTGGGCGGTCGCGCCATCTCCTCGCGGAACACCTTGATGATCATGTGCAGGTCGCGCAGGTAGCCTACCTTAGAGTCGGTGGGCGGTCGCGCCATCTCCTCGCGGAACACCTTGATGATCATGTGCAGGTCGCGCAGGTAGCCTACCTTAGAGTCGGTGGGCGGTCGCGCCATCTCCTCGCGGAACACCTTGATGATCATGTGCAGGTCGCGCAGGTATTGCTTCTCGTCGTGGACCAGATCCTTGACCACCTCGTCGTAGGTGAGCGACGTCCGCGGGGTCATCGCCGGGTCAGAGTCCTCGGCCGCCCCCCCTCCCCCCCCCTCCCGGGGACACGCCCCCCTCGTCGTCCTGGTAGAACATGTCCATCAGCACCTGCAACGACAACACGTTAGGCTAGATGTCGACATTGAAAAACAGATAGTATACTATTATTAATTCCCAAAAATAAAAAATAAATATAATTAATTAAACAACTTAATTAAATAAAAAATTAATATTTAAAATTATTTAATTAATTATTAATAAATAATTTTAATTAATTAATAATATTAAGTAATTAATTATTAATTTATAATTTAATTTGTAATTATTTATTTATATTTATTAATTAATAATATTAATTAATTACGCTAATTAATCATATCAATTAATACATAATTAATAATATTGATTAATAATTAACTATTAATTTGCTAAATTAATAGGTCTAAATTAATAAAATTAATAATTTTTCTTTTAAAGAAGAAATTATTAGTTTATTGTGATGTAGGGATAGAATTCAACAGCTTACTTAGCTACCTTAGATGTAAGACAATGAATTTGAGATTTAAAAGCGTAAGCCTACATTGAAAACATAAAACAAAAATGATGATTTAAAAAAAAAATGTATCATCTAACATGTATTAGATAAGCTGTTGTTGTTGTTAATGTTATCCCTGGATCATAATACTCCAGCCAATTGGCATCCATCAACATAACCTATTTGTTAATGCACTGTACAAAGCGTTAACACATTAATAGAGTATAAAGGCCTATATTCAAAATAAACTAATTTAGTAATTTTAATTTATGTTTACACTAAAAACTGAAAGAAAAAAAACTGCCTCTGCGACCCGACACGTTGGTTCAACACTATGTTCCTCTAACCACAATACTGAACAAGTGTTAAGACTTGGGACGGACCTAGGACTACTCGGCCCAATACTCTACAACACAGGGCCTACAACACCTTAAACTATGCTACATAAGAATAAGATAAAGAGTAAAGTAACACAATTTACATGACCGCTTACAGAAAAAAGCTACCTAATAGAAAAGCGCTACCTATAGTTGAGAATGAGAATACTAAACAAGAATACAAAACAAATTGTCTAAAAAAAAAAAGAAAAAAAAAACGAGCCAATTTAATAATGATTTCTGTCTACTGACAAAATGTCGAAATACATCTAGATAGTAGATACTATTATTATTATTATTATTATTATTATTATTATTATTATTATTATTATTATTAAGTAAATAATATGACTATGCACTGTTGTTAAAAAACTTTTTAGTGTTACTATTTCGATCTCAATCTGCCGTTCGAAAAGAATGCAAAGAAAACAATAATAATGAACACGTAATGACAAAAGATAACAGAGCGTAGTAGACAATGGAACAGAACAAAAATATAGCAGGTATGGAAAAAAATTTAAAGATTGAGCAAAACAAAAAAATGTTAAGAATAACAATACAAAATCTGTAATTTATTTTTTTCGGAGGTCGAAACTCACTCGACATGCGAAAAACTTGCCAAATGAAATTAAATAAATATGTACTAACTTTTACTTTTAAGAACAGTTTAAAGTCGAATTATTATTATTTACTATACGAAACATAGGTACTCATCCATTAGTTTTTTTTTTGACACAGGCTACACCAGTAATCCCCCCATTCATTCAAACTCGGCCAAATTAAATTACTTCCGTACAATTCAAACTACTAACAATAAAGTCCTAGCAGGACATTAATTTTGGTAGTGCAGCTTCGTTCGTACTTGCTTAGTTTAATTTTGTATTTTGCAATATTGTAAAAAGCAAGAAATCTTTGTAGGCTACTATCTATCTTTGAATGTGGTGTTGTAGTGCAGAAAAAAACATTTTTTTTTTACACACACAAAGGCAAGTTTGGTAAATTGTAAAATTTTACTGTTTTTTCATTCAAATTTGTGGTTTCTAGGCTCTCTTGCAACTCGAATCAAAAGGGGACTACTGTGTACACAAAGTCATTACAGACAGACAGACGTACAGTACATACACAGACAGACAGACAGACAGACACAATTTAAGACACACGTACACACAATACCAACGTTACGACCAACACCCATGCAGTACGTACGACATAAGCGGGGTTGAACGAGGCGAGAGTTAGACTTAGACTCGAGCGGGAACGAGAACCAATCGATCCCGCCAGAGTCCGGATAGAGCGGGGCTACTCAAACGACGGACTCCGGTTCCGGCAGGTACGTATCCTCCGGACCGCGGTGGATTTTGTGGTTTTACGACGAGAAAATATATTTTTTCCAAGTAATTACAAAAATATATACAGTGAAGTTTACATTTTTACACTTTCAACTATCCACAGATCTATTTATTCATTTAATGTCTATCCTTTTCAGTTTTAAAACTGATTTACAAAGGAGGACAACAAATAGAACTATGCATACTGTACAAATTAAAATGAGAAATCATAACAACAACAAGAATTTAATGAAAACAAACAAACTATTTGAATCTGAAGATAGGCGGACCGCCCGTGGTTTTAGTTTTGAAACTGTCCGAACTCAAGATAAAGAATCTTCAAGAGAACGTTCTCGCTTTCGGTCCAACAATTACTACATTTATCATACGAGCCGAGACCGTACATACACGCCTGGGTCCGTACGAGATTTCGCCGACGGAACACTTACCGAGGAAACGACGTATAGAATCGTACGGACTAGGCTTTTGCGGTAAATATGATCCAAGTAAATAAATAAACAATCTTATTATCGACGGGTATTGGTCGGCCGAAAAATGCGGCGCTCCACAAAAGCCGAGCGTCGCTGTCAAAACACAGAATCCACCGCGTGCCGAGCTAGGGAGGTTATACGCGAACCTCGACGGGAACCGTCGTGTAGAGTAGTCCCGGGGGAGGGGAGGGGAACAACGTGGGCACGTACGGGATTACAAACAGGGGGTAGAGAGAGCAAGTCGAGAGAGACACGAGACACCGCACACACGGGTACTAGACAGAGAGAAGACGGAGGGAGCGGGGCACGGCTCTGGCTCACCAAAACATCTTGGCAAGTGGAGGGTGGGGGGGCGGGCATCCGCGCGACTGGCGCTCTGCGGAGGAGCTTTGAAAACGCTCGAGAAAACAAAAAAATCGACTTTTAGTAAGATTAGATCGACATTGAAAAACGTGAAAAATCAACGTCAAAGAACAAAAAGCTGTAAAATTTAATTTCCCCCCCCTGTAGTTAACTTTAAAATTGCAATCATGTCCGGTTGGTGTACATTGCAACAACAGCAATGGTCTTGTATTGTCGCCAACGGGCGGAGCCAGGCAAAGATGCGGTAGGCGCGACGAGACAGAAGTAGACCGAAGTAGTAACTCAGAATGTCGCCGAATTTCGGCATTTTTGTCCCGAACTCACGATTTTAACCCATTCAGACAGAACTCGTCTGTATGGACATTTCTTTGCATAATTATTATTAAAAATTTGTCAAATTTTTCTAATATTTTTTTCACAAATTTTAGATTTTTAATAAAACACAAATTTGAATTTTATTTAAGGCGAGAGTATTTTTTCCGATTGGTTCGTAACTTGTTTAGGTACATACGTGACTTAAAAATTGTATAAATTAAGAAATGGCCAGGACTTTTTGAATCTAACTTTGTATGCTCTTTAAACACATTTCAACTTAACTTTGAAGTGCTACAACAGTCATTCCTGACTACATCCTGTAAATCATCCCTTAGATACATGGGTGTTTTTTAAGTTCAAAAGCTGATACAGAACAAAATATGATCTAGGATACGTACAGACTATACCGTTAATGGAATTACAGAAAACGACTTGCAGAACAGTAAGAAAGAATGTACGACTGTTTCAAAAAAACAATAGGCCTATGTATAAAGATCGAAAATTTCATTATTTATGTTCCGGTTATATACCTATTTTTCCGGGGGGGGGGGGGGGGGGGGGAAGAGAGGATGGGGATGGATTCTGTTATTGGCTAACAAGTCTTCTAGATGATAAGAATATGGAAGATAATTCGCGATGTCTTCTTGATTCGGGTAAAACCCATGATAATTGGGCGAGGGGAATCCGGGGGGGGAGGGGGGATTTCCGAATGGCCAGAGTTTGTCGACGACGTTGGCAACTGGTCTAACGGAAGGGAGAGAGCGAAAGTGAGAGAGACAAAGAGAGAGATAGAGAGAGAGAGACGGGAGGGAGAAAGAGGGGTTGCCATGCCATGCCAAGATGTTTTGAATGTACCAAACTCACTACAGTAACAATACCACTGGGGGGGGGGGGGGGGGGGGGGGGCACGTTGGCGGGGGGGGACGGAAACGTGCGGCCGCATAGAGTTCACGTCGAGACTTCACGTCGAACTTCTAGGCGTGTGTGTTCGCGCGTATCATGTTGAGTTTATTTTCCGTGCGGAAGAGCGATTACGTACGGAGAGTTTGTGTAGAGTAGCCTACTTGCGATGACGACGGCGGGAATCGATTACTTCGGTATTGAAGTTTTCATCTAAACCGGAGCTTTGATAGGAAGGAAAAAGGTGTTTTATTTCCGTTCAAGAGTTCAAAATATGTCATTAAGACTCCACAGGATGCTTTTTTGAGCTCAAGGAAAGAGTTATATCTGCTTTCAGGAAGAATTTGATATAACTGAAATGTTGCATGGTTGTCAATGAAATTTTCTATTTTCTTAAATTGTAAAAATGCTAGTTATGGTATCCAAACAAAACACGCTCTGAATCAATGTTTTCCTAAATGTTGTCTTTACAGCTACGTATATTTTTAATATTTCTACAATATTCCAAAATTGTAAATCGCTTTCTACATAACCGAATACGATAGAGATGAAATAAATGTACGCATGTACTTATTGAATTGGCTAAAAAACAGTTGCAATGGCAAACAAAATTGTGGGTATTATTCGCACAAAGCAGTACCGTATGTCTAACTGAAATTAACGTTTATAGCGTCTATTGCACGGCCCGGATTTACAAAGATGCCTAACTCTAAGTTGTCCTAAGTTTAGCAAATCCTAGCTAGATCTTTATGGGTAGTACTAAACATTCAAAAATAAAATATTATTAGTTAAATTGTTGATATTTTACTATATTTTATCTTTATGACATTGCAGAACGACATATGCGTGATCTATATCACCAAGACTTGCCTAAACAAGGACGTCTTAGCACTCGAGTACCTTTGTGAATCTGGGCCCTGGATCAATTACAACGAATGCGTGCTAACCGATCCAGCACGGAGACAGTTTCGTCGTGTCAACAGAGGACGACGCAAGACTTGGCAACGTAGCACGAAGACAGTTTCGTCGCGTATGACAGAGGACGACGCAAGACTTGGCAACGTAGCACGAAGAGAGGACGAAGCAAGACTTGGCAACGCTGCCCCCGTCGCGCCGCCAACGTGCCGCGTACAACGTAAACTAGCGGGGGGTGGTGGGGGCGGGGGGAGAGACTTTAGAACGAGGTCTTTACGTACCACCTGCTTGTAGGAACGCATTGGAACGCATGGAAAGCACCAATAAACACACAATGTAATACATACACACACAGAGCATCGGACAACATGTTAGACAGTTAGAACCCTCCCTCCCTCAGGTCAGTGTAATCTGTCCCCTGGTAAACTGACCCAGCAAATATCTTTGCAAATAATGAGGAGAAACAATTATTTGTAACGATAGTAACTGCTCGCCAGTTAATATTTATGTTCAGTAATGGACAGCAACTATCTGAAAGTTTGTAAACGTTCTGAGCGTTTGTTTTTTCCAACTTCAGAACTTCATTTTTTTTTTGACAGCTTGTTTGTCCATCGGTTCAATTTATTTGTTTCATTGTTGTGTTTTGGTGTTGTGCGTACCCTATATCAACCAGACCCAATAACCTTGGAACTTTCGTGGGATGTCAGGCAGCTGGACAATTGACATTGGTGCAGTTTATCGCTGGGTCAGTTTACCGGGGAACAGATTACAGGGTCCCCCTGCAGTTGACGCGCCCCCGATTCACAGGCGACCCACTTAGAAAGGTCTACAACCGTTGCAATAACGTTCAAAGCCACCTGTGTTATTCAAATGGGAGAACATCGAGAAATATAAATCGCCCAAAATATCTAGTAGATACATATAAAGATTTAAGCTAAATCCAGCATTATGGATAATGTACAGAGAAATAGCAATTATTGTAGCCTAGTATAGATTTGCCAAAAAATATCGATATTATTATAATTCAACAAATAGCAGATGTCTGTACCTTTTCCCTCACTAGAACATGTTTTATCTTGTTCTGAGTTCCAATTATATATATACATACATCTTATTTTACGTTAGATAGGCCTACCAATTGCACAGGGCTACACATTTAGTACAAATGTGTTTATCTCACTTGGTAGAATAGATAAACGTCTTCATTATAAGGCGGAATTAAGAGGTCGTCGACTGTGAATCAGGGCCCTTCAATGGAAGCACAGACGGTTACTGATTACGTCGTGGCAGAATGAACGGAAGTCGCCCCAAATTGACAAATTGACAACAGTTTGAAAACATGATTAGGAACTATACATTTATAACAGATTCATGCAGCCTGGGTCACACCTAGTTGCTTTTACTGCGGGGATCGACTCGTAACTTCTATCGACCATCTCTTGGCGAATGCGGTACTCACGACCTCGCCTGGGCGTACGTGGAACCTACAGCGGAGTCACCGTTGGGAAACATAGTGGATGAATGGAGCCTCGATCTGTTGTTCCCTCTCGGCCCTTGTACGCTCTTTCCACCCCACTCAAACGGCATCTAGAAAACATTGACCCTCACCATTGTAACTTTTCAGTGGCTCTGTAATTGATCGACTTCCGTAGGCGAATTTTTCGAGATTTGTGTAAACCTTCTTTCTATGGCCGCTTCTAGCGAGTACAATAGGGTCCGACTTCGTTCATCTACTGTGGTTCTCAAGGCTGATTGAACTTTAGATGGATGGCTGCCTCCATTACCAAGATCCACTTAACAGCCACTAGCAGCGCGACGAGGGATTTTGGAGAACACAGTCTATTATTGCATCCGAGAGATTTTATCTAGCCTTCACAGCGCGGCGCCAGTGGTGTGAGTGGTCCCGGGGGGAACGCAAACACAAACGCAAGGTCGTGAATCCCGCTGCCAAGGTCGTCAACACAGAATACATCTCAAACCCATGGGCTACGTTGTAGAATTAATGCGAGACTGGACGCGACAGCAATTACAACGAATACGATAGATGGGTTTGTCAAAACCTCCGGCCCTACACGGGCCTACCGCTTCTCGTTCCATAAATCAATTTTGGACATGAATTAAAAACAATTAAACTCGCTACAGTCGGCAGTCCCCTTTCAATTCAAATCGCTAGGGATCCCAAGAACCTCAATTGTGCCCACAAACCTTCTGCAGGGACTTGGTCACTCACTAGGGATGCACATGATAATCAATATTATCGGTCGATATCCAATATTGAACAAAATATTGATAATACAAACAAACATTATCAAATGGCTTGTTTTCTGAAAAAGCATGTTCGTAATGGATCATTCAGTTCTTTTTAGCCTTTCTAGTATTAAAATATACTCGAAGATGCCGCCCCAACACTGGGCCTCAAGCTTCATATGTGATTACTCTCAACAGTGTCACATGAGATGTGTTCAAGAAATGAATGTTGCTACATCGTTATGCGCTCGGTCAGGCGAAGTAACATCATGGAACCCGTCTGTATAAGATTGCTTCATGTTTTGTATTTAATATCGTTTGATAATGCACGCATCATTTGGATTATCGATACACATTTTATTTTATCGTTGTGCATTCCTAATTTGAACAGAACCGAGTGTGAATTAAGGGGGGACTATTGTGCGACGAGAGCGTCGGTAGGCCCGCGTAGGCTAGAGAAGCCAGAACCCGAGGTGGGTAGACAATAGGGGTACGAGGACGTTACCTTGTCTGCGCACATGGCCACCCGGATGTCCTGACACGTGATCTCCACGTGGCGGATGTTCTTCACGTAGTTGCCGGCCAGCTGAAACAAGACGGCGGGCATTAGAACCTCGTTACACTGGGTGGGTTACAGTATGTGCAGTCTATGTGGGAGGGAGGAACAGAACAGAGAGCATCTGATGAGATGTCCAAGTCTTAAAGACGAAGTAGTTGCCGGCCAGCTGAAACATGACGGCGGGCGTTAGAACCTCGTTACACATTGGGTGGGCTCGCATAACCAACGTCGTTTGCGTAAGCCAATTTTGATTCTCTCTCTCTAAACCGCTGGTGACTTTACTTTATCCTAACTTACGTAAGTCCTACCGATAGAGAGGTGGTTCTTTTGATTCTCCCACTCTAGGCCTAAACCTCTTGTGGCTTTACTTTATCCTAACTTACGTAAAGTAAAACCAACCGATAGAGGAGAGGTAGTTCGGCGGTAAGAGGAGAGACGAATTCGGGAGGTCGCCGGTTCGATTCTGGCCACCGTCAATCCCGACCATAACTTCTTCCCAGGTTTTCCTCAGTCGTAAGGGCAAATGCTGAGACTGAGTCCTACTATCAGCCCTCGGGCATTTCTTCCTAAATACCAAAACACCGTAAAATACCTAGTTCGTCACCTGGAACCTCATTCCGATACATTGCCAAGCGCTAGGTGCAACCGGTTGCAACTGCCAACTTTACAACCGGCTAAAACTGATCTGGAAGGAGAGCCTTGAAGAGGGGCACATAAGGTAAAGCTGGTGTGCAGTAAGGTAATCTTATATCATGTATTATTATTAGTCACTAATTACTTTTAAAAGTCTTGTTTGGTGACCAACTTCAAGCGTTAACTTTATTTGAATAAATTGATTTGTGTTAGGCCCAATGATTTCGACTCGTGATTGGCGTCGATTGAAATGACAGAGTAAAGGCCCATCCACATTGAAAATAACAAGTAACAGTAACAGTAAAATTAAGGTTTCAGCCACTCCCATTGGCTGATGAGAACCCAAGGTCGTTGCTTACTGCGGCAGAAGCAGTAGCACCTAGAAGTTTGCAAACTCCATACTTGGCGCCGTACCGTAACTCTGCAGTAAGAATGAACCAATCAGCGATGTGTATTCAAGATCACATGATACTGTGGATATTTTGATATTCACTTATATGTAATGTAAGTAATTGTGTGACAATACTGAATGTACAAATAAATTAATAGATAAATAAATAAGGTTAGGTTCTTGATTTACACGGGCAAACTCTGATAGGTGGACGTAGGAAATTAAGTTCTAATGTGGACAGCCATCAAAAACGTTACGGTCCGGTGTTAAGTTACGCTAATGTTAATTTTCAATGTGGACGAGCCTTTAATGAAGGACGTAAAAGGGAAATACGGTCGCCTCTTGGACGGAAGAGAACATCGCGACTCACCTTGAGTATGTCTTAGACGGGGGCGGAGGTAAGGAAGAGACTCACCTTGAGTATGTCTGCCGAGATGTACTCGAGCACCGCCACGACGTAGAGCGACACCTGGGAGTCGATCTTGTACTGCAGAACCTCCTGAGAGCAGAGACAGACACGCACATTAGTAACGGGCGGGCAGTGTCGTCATCGAATTGAAATTTGAATTTATTTTTATTTTCTAATATATGAAATCACTAATTGGATTCAATTTTTGTTTGTGCGGCAAATACCTAACTGACGATGCTTAACACAATCTCCAATTAACTTTTAAATGTAACCTGCACGTAGGTCTGTATAAATATTAGCGATGCACACGAGAATCGGTAATTTAATCGATTTAGAGGGGGCTGTGAAAAGGTTGCTAAGTAATTTCACTGTTCTATCTTACAAAACAAAAGAGTGTGTTTCCATCATGCTGATTGCACGACAGGTGTCCATGACAGCTCGAAGTAAGGTAGGTCTGGAGCAGCGACGCACTCTTCTACGAGCTCCGAGCTAACAAGACCACTGCGTGAACAGAGGCGTAAAGAGCGACACGGCCCAAGTGTTTGAAGGTGTCGGTACACATAAAGAAGGTGCGTATACTAGTCCCAACGAAAGTATTCGCATACATACCGATCTCAGGTCATTGTCTACTGCCCCTTTCAACCGCGCCAATTGAAAGAAAATCAACAGATACCTGGCGTTCTTTCACACATTCGTAAATGCACAGTTAGGCTTAGTCGGGTGCACAGGCGGTTAGGCCACACCCATCGTTACAGGTAACTAACGGAGGTTCTTAAATTATCCCCAATGGACCTGTTTAGATTAGACGGTAGTAATTGGCGAAGTAGAGAATTAAGTTGTCACCTTGGACTCGGCTGTGTCGTAAGCATCGGAATACTTTCGTCGGGGCAACTCTAGTTACCTTCTGCAGCATGTGGTGAACCTGAGGTGTCGGGTAGACCGTACAAGTAAGGAAGGTGCGTGCGTAGTTACCTTCTGCAGCATGTGGTGCACCCTGTCGACCGGAAGCACCAGCGGAGACTTCTTCTTGCCGCGCTCCAACGCCTCCTTGGCGTCGCTCAGAGCCCAGCGGTCTATTGGCGTCGGGAACGTCCTCCGCACCCGGTCCTCCACGTCTTGCACTATAGACACAGACAGACAGACAGTTAACACCTTGCACTACACCAGACAGAGAGACAACGTCTTGCACTACACAGACGTCGCATAATATCATAGTGCAACGCCAATCTACATGCAAAACGTTGGTTTGTCTCCACTACTAGACACTGTCGTGCCCGGGAAACATATATGTTATTTTTTCAATAGTAGTCCTACAGTAGGCCTAGTTTTTTTTTTTTTATCAAGTTGCTACCTTTAGATTTATCCCCATTAGGCCTAGAGCCCTCCATACTTCTATTTATTGTCCCCCTTTGTAAAGCTGCTATTAGACGGTTCAATGTTCCGTTAAAGTTTCCTTGAATTAAAGAACGAAAACTAATCATTTAAGAAACTTGTGGACCATTGTTGTATTTTATTATCTTTGCATGTTTTGATGCTTTTTTTGTCAAGTTGAATTCAAGGGACAGAACATTGAACCGCCTAAATTGGGCTTTAGTCGGTTTCGTAGCCGAATATCGTAGTCGACAGTGTCCGCGAGCGCCGGTACATACCGGTGTGGGCGGTGACAGAGTGGTACGTACCGGTGTGGGGCGGTGGCAGAGTGGTACGTACCGGTGTGGGCGGTGACAGAGTGGTACGTACCGGTGTGGGGCGGTGGCAGAGCGGTACGTACCGGTGTGGGGCGGTGACAGAGCGGTACGTACCGGTGGGGCGGTGGCAGAGTGGTACATACCGGTGTGGGCGGTGGCAGAGCGGTACGTACCGGTGTGGGGCGGTGGCAGAGCGGTACGTACCGGTGTGGGGCAGTGACAGAGCGGTACGTACCGGTGGGGCGGTGGCAGAGTGGTACATACCGGTGTGGGCGGTGACAGAGTGGTACATACCGGTGTGGGCGGTGACAGAGTGGTACCTACCGGTGTGGGGCGGTGGCAGAGTGGTACGTACCGGTGTGGGGCGGTGGCAGAGTGGTACGTACCGGTGTGGGGTGGTGGCAGAGTGGTACGTACCGGTGTGGGGCGGTGGCAGAGTGGTACGTACCGGTGTGGGGCGGTGACAGAGTGGTAGCTACCGGTGTGGGGCGGTGGCAGAGTGGTACGTACCGGTGTGGGGCTGTGGCAGAGTGGTACGTACCGGTGTGGGGCGGTGACAGAGTGGTACGTACCGGTGTGGGGCGGTGGCAGAGCGGTACGTACCGGTGTGGGGCGGTGACAGAGCGGTACGTACCGGTGGGGCGGTGGCAGAGTGGTACGTACCGGTGTGGGCGGTGGCAGAGCGGTACGTACCGGTGTGGGGCGGTGGCAGAGCGGTACGTACCGGTGTGGGGCAGTGACAGAGCGGTACGTACCGGTGGGGCGGTGGCAGAGTGGTACTTACCGGTGTGGGCGGTGACAGAGTGGTACTTACCGGTGTGGGCGGTGACAGAGTGGTACCTACCGGTGTGGGGCGGTGGCAGAGTGGTACGTACCGGTGTGGGGCGGTGGCAGAGTGGTACGTACCGGTGTGGGGCGGTGGCAGAGTGGTACGTACCGGTGTGGGGCGGTGACAGAGTGGTAGCTACCGGTGTGGGGCGGTGGCAGAGTGGTACGTACCGGTGTGGGGCTGTGGCAGAGTGGTACGTACCGGTGTGGGGCGGTGGCAGAGTGGTACGTACCGGTGTGGGGCGGTGGCAGAGTGGTACGTACCGGTGTGGGGCTGTGGCAGAGTGGTACGTACCGGTGTGGGGCGGTGGCAGAGTGGTACGTACCGGTGTGGGGCGGTGGCAGAGTGGTACGTACCGGTGTGGGGCGGTGGTACGTACCGGTGTGGGGCGGTAACAGAGTGGTACGTACCGGTGTGGGGCGGTGGCAGAGTGGTACGTACCGGTGTGGGGCGGTGGCAGAGTGGTACGTACCGGTGTGGGGTGGTGGCAGAGTGGTACGTACCGGTGTGGGGCGGTGGCAGAGTGGTACGTACCGGTGTGGGGCGGTGACAGAGCGGTACGTACCGGTGTGGGGCGGTGGCAGAGTGGTACGTACCGGTGTGGGGCGGTGGCAGAGTGGTACGTACCGGTGTGGGGCGGTGGCAGAGTGGTACGTACCGGTGTGGGGCGGTGGCAGAGTGGTACGTACCGGTGTGGGGCGGTGGCAGAGTGGTACGTACCGGTGTGGGGCGGTGGCCGGCCGCAGAGCATCCCCAGCAGACGTAGGATGAGACTCTCGACATAATCCAGCGCGTCCTCGCGGGCCCGCAGAGAAGGGTGGACCTGCTCCAACACCTGCCAGACACATAAGACATTCATTACTTATGTGCAAGACTGTACATAGGCTCACTACTTATGTACTAGCCTGTACGTAGACCTGCTCCAACACCTGCACAGCACAACACATAAGACATTCATTACTTATGTGCAAGACTGTACATAGGCTCACTACTTATGTACTAGCCTGTACGTAGACCTGCTCCAACACCTGCACAGCACAACACAGACAGACATTCATTACTTATGTGCAAGACTGTACATAGGCTCACTACTTATGTACTAGCCTGTACGTAGACCTGCTCCAACACCTGCACAGCACAACACAGACAGACATTCATTACTTGTGTGCAAGACTGTACGTAGACTCATTACTTATGTACTAGACTGTATGTAGACTTACTCCAACATCTGCACAACACAGACCACGCTCATTACTTATTACAAGACTGTACGTAGGGTCATTACTTATGTACTAGACTGTACGTAGACTTACTCCAACACCTGCACAACACAGACCACGCTTATTACTTATTACAAGACTGTACGTAGGCTCACTACTTATGTACTAGACTGTACGTAGACCTGCTCCAACACCTGCCAGACACAGACCACTTACATTACTATGTACAAGACTGTACGTAGGATCATTACTTATGTACTAGCCTGTACGTAGACCTGCTCCAACACCTGCCGGACACAGACAGACCACGTTCATTACTTATGGGCAAGACAGTACGTAGACTCATTACTTATGTACAAGACTGTACGTAGGCTCATTACTTATGTACAAGACTGTACGTAGGCTCACTACTTAAGCTTGTACATAGACCTGCTCCAACACCTGCCGGACACATACGATTGATTGATTGATATTTGGGCTTAACGTCTCATATTTTTGCAGCTTGACTAATCTAGAGGAGGAGAGGTGAAATATGAAAATGAAATGAAGATGAAATAGGGGGCCGTTTGGAGGCGAGGGGCAATACGACATTCGTGTTTATTAACCGATACCATCTAAAAGGAATTAACATGTTCCAGTGAGGGGGGAAAGGTACAGAAGGACGACAGCTTGCATGAGAAACTAGATGGGTCGCCTTGAGAAACAGAGGGGAGTAAACAAACAAATCAATATTCCGAGACGTTTCGGCCAACCAGTGGTCTTGATCACTCGGCGCAAGTACAACAACTAAACTTGAAACTAGGATGGCTACGAATAAAGCAGGCGCTGTCGATTATGATAAAATCTATTTAGTTCATGGAGGTAAAGTTGTTGATATATCACATTTATTATTGATTGACAATAGGACTCAGATCCCACAAGTGCAATGTAATATCAAGGATACTTATTGTTAAAGAAATAGTCATTTGGATTTGATAACAGTAAACAATCATCAGCTAGTAAGCTGGCAATCTATGTCTATGTTTAGTAGGCATATAGGTACCGTACTCTACTTGACAACTTCGAAAACTCTCCTACTCAGTAAGTAAGACGGCCAATAAAATAACAATAAAAAATCCGACAACTTTCAAAACTCGCATGTCTTAAGATGCATTTGAGTGTACAACAAAAGGCTGTAACAAATAAAACAAATATACAAGTAGCCAGTACCGGTAACTCATAATGGGACTTACTGCATTGCTGTCACACTGGGAAATTAAGAGTGAAAGTATTTTAAGAACTCCTAAACTCCTAAAAAGTTGGACTTATTGTTTAACTGTTGTGTGTGACAGCTACAGAAAGTAGGTCTCTTTCCTCTTCAGTCATTAGTATGCCTATGTATTTATTTACTTAGGCTACATAATGGCTATTTCAAAATAATTAATAAATCAAATTATTGAAGATAGATCAGGCCTATGCAAAAAAGATACATTTAGAAAATAAGCCTATAATTAAATAGCTTCACATATCATGACATAGGCCTATTGAAAGTTGTTCTTGCAGAAATATATCTAAATGTTGGGCTTGACTTGAGCCTTGGTAAACTCGGGTTATTAGATTAGGCTACAAAGTATAAAACAGCAACGCACATACATAGCAGAGGCCCTAAATCCACAAGGGTCTAAAGGTCGGTGCACAATAGCCCGGTAACGATAACTGTAACGATAACGATAACGGGAAAGAAGTTCGATTTCATGTTAAATTACGATACGATGCACAATAAGAGCTTCTCGTTACCGGGCCCGGTAACGGTAACGGGAAGTTCGCCAAGTTTTAACTTAACGTTACCGTTCCCGTCCGTACGTTACCGGGACCAATCAGAATCAAGCGTCCACGGCCTGTTAAAAGTATTAGCAAATAGCCGAGCGTCTGCTTAACGGGCAATTGTGCATCGAATGCCTTCCCGTTACCGTTTTATCGTTATCGTTATAGTTACAGTTATCGTTACCGGGCAATTGTGCACCGACCTTTACTCTAATAGCAGAAAGCGTCATAACGAAACGCACCATCTAAATGTCAACTTCTCAACAATACCATCTGCAAGTTGTAGTTTATGATTCTTGGTAGCCAACACTCTTTTGATCAACTATAACGTCTTTTTTCATAAAGTCTTTTAGGCCAACTAGGTCTAAGTAGGACCTTTCAATCGAGTTACATTTAGAGTTTTCAGAAAACGTCAAAATAGGGCTAGCCGAACTAGGCCCTAGGCCTAGGCTACTTTCACAAGTGGAATGATTTCTTTTCAATAGCCAAACACCAAAAGTTAAAATCCAATTCCACGTCCAGCCAGGCCTAGAAAATAATATAGGCCTAGGCCTAGATTAGCCGATCTGTCAATGTAGACTAGGCCTAGGCACCAAGGCATTACCAGATCCCCTAGATAAGTTAATAAGTGAGACCTAAACTTAGTCTAGGCCTAGGCCTATGCTAACCCTAACCTAAGGCCTAGGCCTAGCCTATGTAGGCATATAACCTTTGAAGTGTAGACCTAGGCCTAGACCCAACGACCAAGCCTCAGTAGGCCTAGGCCTAGGCCTAGGCTAGGCCTGGTAGCCCTACTGCAGTCAACGACATATTTCTACCAAATCAAGGTCAATAAACGATATCATACTTATTTTGAGAATTTAATGATAGGCCTAGGTGCAGACAAACTATTTCAAAGAAGTTGATCGATAAAGCAGAACAGAGATAAGCAACCTTTATCACCCCATAACAAGGATGAGGCAAAGCCGCCTGCAAAATGTCGGTGCGCTGCAAACTCCTTACCTTTTGTAATGCATTGACAAACACGCCCCTCCATTTGGCAGCATTTTCTTCCTTTTCGAAATCATAATTATGTGCCTCTGACGCTGGTGAAGGCGTTGAAAACATCGCAATACGATTTCACTGTGTCCAAGCTTAGGATAACTAAACTGGCTTCTACCTATCTATCCGCCATGTTTATTTTAGGCCTTTCGCTGACGAAAAATCGTAGACAGATGATAATTATTGACATTGAAATATCACTGTCCTTGAATTTCAATTGATATTAACAAACACTAAACAATGTTGTTCACATTCACGTTATATATGCACTACACGGAATGTTTGAAACTCTGTGTAAACACAAAAATATAACTAAAAGATCCATATTTTCTTCTCGGCATAAAGATCCAGCCATCCAGAATCTTCAAGTTTACTGCGCATGACTGCGAGTTCCAGATATGACGACAACGGCTCAGTCACACGCGCGGGATTTTCTTATTTTTATGATTGTTTACACGACAATAATAACTCGCTATTTCAATGAAATAAAACAAATTTGGGGCATATTTATTCTCCAGTGGGCTTGATCCATACACCGATATATATTTAGTAAACAAATGTTGAGGATTTTGATGAAACTTAAACTACGTAGATATGAAATAAGGTTGCACGAAGCTGCATGGTTCAAAAACATAAAGAACAACACTAAAAAAATAACAACAAAATAACAACTTGCAATACCAATATGTGCTCTTACATTATAATATTATTATTATATTATTCAAAAGTAAAAGATGCTGATGTTTATACTTGTTGCTTCTTGCTTTTCTTTTACGTTGTCGTTTCCCATTACGCTGAAAATAAAAGCTGCCAACCTGTTTATGTATTTAAACAGGTTTACAGCTTTTCTGACTTCTTGATAGTATCTATTTAGTTCTAAATTATAGATTTCCAAAATTAGTATTTTTTTTTAATTCTCCAGTCTTCTTGCGCTATTTGTTATAAATTATGATCAACCGATTTTTCTTTGTTACTCTTCGGTAAATATACAACCCACGCATGCAGCAAAAGTATCGTTAGATTTTATTTTTTGTTGTTCATGACATATTGGATGTAAAATAAGAGAGCAAATCTCTGCCTAAAATACCATCACTTTTGACATAAGGGAGCCCCGCCTTTGTAACTCAACCGTTGTCGTAAATAAGTTGATTCAGAGGAGGCGGTCCATCGAAATCGAATACGTCGATATACTAACTCGATAGTCGAATTTGATGTGTCAAAAGTCGATCTTTGATAATTCGACTTTCGATACAAAACGTTTTGCAATGTGACCGCCCATTTCGAATAAATTGTTTAGAAGCACGTTTTATTTTTTACCTGTAGGTTATAAAACAATTAATTACGGCATGTTACTCAACAATCACGGACCATCTAAGATTTCTATCACTATAACTTGCATGTGAATGTAGAAATGGTTCAGTTCTAAAACACACAAAGCTCCAATTCGAGAGGTAGCCGGTTCGAGTCCTTACGCAAGTAATTCTGAGTGTTTCCTCGAGTATTGGAGTCTGGTAGAATCACCCAGTGTAATTCACCCAGTCAAGCTATTAGGCCAGCTGTAATGTTTCATGTATTCTTACAGGATTATACAAATGTGTGTATTGATTCCGTATTTGTGAAAGTATTTGCTTAGTGCAGTGGTTCCCAACCTTTTTTGACAGTATTAGGAAAGTGGGATAAATGTTTATTAAGTATGAATATGTATTGAGGACTACAAAAACGACACAATTTAAAGTGCGGGGAAAAGACCCCCCCCCCCCCCCCCCCCCAATAGCACCACAGGTAATTTTAAAATGATAAGTATTTTTTAAGTGGGTTTAATGTGTCTTAGAAGAAGTGTGGTGCTTTGCTTAATGGGATACAATACACACAATAAACATTTCACATTCGAACGTTTCTTGACTAAGCAAATAGAGAATTACTACGTAAGGGTATTTAATTTATTGCCTAAATTTAGATCATTTGCTAATTAAAGCTAGGATTGCAATGGGGGGGCAGTGGCGTAACTAGGAATAATTTCGGGGGGGGGATAATCAGGGAAAAGTGAGATGAGGGGACTAAAAGGAGTCTGGGGCGAAGCCCCAGCCGCCAGAGGCGAACATTTTTTTTCACTTCTTTAATTATTTCGTGTCTTTTAGACTCGAAGAATACTACTCGAACCACTACTCGTTTCTTTATATTATATTGAAGTTTAAGTGTTACAGCTTACAGTAGATATTGGCTAAAGTTCTAAATAAGAATTGCATAGAAATTGTGTTTTAATGTGTTGTAGTTGTTCAATATGTCAATCATTTACTATGCCCTATTGTAACAATTAGTGTTTTTTTGTTGTTGCAATAAGCAAACATAAATCTCCAGTAGCATAGTCATAAGTAGGTCTAGTTATAAGTAAGGGCATTAAGCATTCGATGTATTATTTAACCAACCCTATGTAACGATATGCTTGAAAGAAATCCTAAATAAATAAATAAATAAATAAATAAATAAATAAATAAATTTAATCTTAACATGAAGTGAAACATTGTGGTCACAAGTCACATACTTTTAAATTTAAAAACAATCATTAGTTTTTATTTTTTTTTTAGTTTTTATTTATTTTTCCCATTTGTGTATACATGGATGATACATTATGAAATTTGTATGCTCCAATAAGATAACACTTGAGGCGGAGCATACTTTTTCTTACTATGAATATAAACAATACATGAACAATAATGGTAATTGGGTAGCACATCAAACATTTTAACGTATACATATTACTATAGTCATTTCTGTCGTAAAATAGATTAACGTACAGCAAACTATAACTAATCTTAAAAATAATTATTAATAACTAACTAAAGTTAACGGTTAACCATTTATAAGTGTTAAATGGAAACATAGTAAATATTGGTAGGTTATGAACAGGTTTAGATTTTAGAGTGGCATGCTTACAGGAGCATTAGATACACATATTTAGTTCCAGATATTTAAAACTTTCCTTCAAATTATAGTTAAATATTCCTAAAGTTAGCTTTTTCAGTGTGATGAACAGTATTTTTGTTACAGTAGTTTACGAGACATATATCACGTGTTTTTATATTGACTTAGTGAATGATTTACAGTTTATAACATTGTTTATTGTTCAAAAATTGTTTGTTGTTTAAAATTCTCGATGTAGTTTCCCGGGGGGGTTTAAACCCCCCTAACTCCCCTCCCTTAGTTACGCCATTGATTGGGGAGGGGGGGGGGCCTCCCGAGCCCAATCATTGATTTACGTTTTAATCACGTACCTTAACTTGATGGTTCACACAATATACACCAATCTGATAATTACGTAATGAGGAATGTTTATTGATCAAATTCTACAGGTAAAATATTTATGACAATTTCTAACTTCAACCAGATGTTTTTGAATAATTTGATAATCAATTAAATACGACAAATTGGTTTGGGAAATACTTTGTCAGGAGTAACTTGCGGGAGTAACTTGTGGGAGTAACATGCTTGGGTACTACGGCAGTACGGCCATTGTACGGCTGTATACGTGGTTACGTTAGGTTAGGTTAGGCTAGGTTAGGTTAGGTTAGGTTAGGTTAGGTTAGGTTAGGTTAGGTTAGGTTAGGTTAGGCTAGGTTAGGTTAGGCTAGGTTAGGTTAGGTTAGGTTAGGTTAGGTTAGGTTGGGTTGGGTTAGGTTGGGTTAGGTTAGGTTAGGTTAGGTTAGGTTAGGTTAGGTTAGGTTAGGTTAGGCTAGGTTAGGTTAGGTTAGGTTAGGTTAGGTTAGGTTAGGTTGGGTTAGGTTAGGTTAGGTTAGGTTAGGTTAGGTTAGGTTAGGTTAGGCTAGGTTGGGTTAGGTTAGGTTAGGCTAGGTTAGGTTAGGTTAGGTTAGGTTAGGTTAGGTTGGGTTGGGTTAGGTTGGGTTAGGTTAGGTTAGGCTAGGTGTGGTTAGGCTAGGTTAGGTTAGGTTAGGTTAGGTTAGGTTAGGTTAGGTTAGGTTAGGTTAGGTTAGGCTAGGTTAGGTTAGGTTAGGTTAGGTTAGGTTAGGTTAGGTTGGGTTGGGTTAGGTTAGGTTAGGTTAGGTTAGGTTAGGTTAGGTTAGGTTAGGTTGGGTTAGGTTAGGTTTTTTCGATTATTTCGTGGGAGTAACTTACGGGAGTAACTTGCAGGGGTAACTTTTGGGTGTAACTTGCAGGAGCTACTGGCGGGAGTAACTTGCGGGAGTAATTGCGGGAGTAACTTGCGTCAGTAGTTTGCGGGAGAACTTGCAAGAGTAGTTTGCGGGAGAGCCTGCAAGAGTAGTTTGCGGGAGTTGCTTGCGGGAGAACTTGCGAGAGTAACTTGCGAGAGTAACTTGCGGGAGTAACTTTGCGGGAGAACTTGCGGGAGTAACTTGCGGGAGTAGCTTGCGGGAGAACTTGCGAGAGTAACTCGCGGCAGTAACTTGCGGGAGTAACTTGCTGAAGTAACTTGCTGAAGTAATTTGCGGGAGTAACTTGCGGGAGTAATATGCGGGAGTAACTTGCTGAAGTAACTTGCGAAAGTAACTTGCGGGAGTAATATGCGGGAGTAACTTGCTGGAGTAACTTGCGGGAGTATCTTGCGGGAGTAGCTTGCTCGGGTACTGCGGCTGTAATAGGTAGGTTTTTTGATTATCTCGGCAACGTTTACCTACCTGTTTCAATATTAGATGGTAGGAACTAGACAAGTAGATTAAGTTGGTACCATTGGACTCGGCTGTGTCGTAAGCATCAGAATACTAACGTCACAACATCAGGATATTGAAGATTCTGTATCATGTTCCGTCAATCTTCAGATACCTACCATCCCTTTCATGACGCTGTTCAACGAAACTACACATTCGTAAATCCGGTATTCCACATTGTAGAGAGTGCAAACCTCATTAGACACGCCCACTGCATTTGGTGTTTTCAGGTATTCGTAAATTATTGCTAATGCACCTGTGTAAGAAGAAGTTAGAAACTAGAAAATTAAATATAGCCTAAGGTTTTTTTTTTTATTGACATTTAACAAATACATTACAATATAACTTTAACAAATACTTTTTGACTCGGCTATTTCGTCAGGTTGAGAGTCTATATAGTTACGTTGGTCCAGTGGTTAGCATCCCTGCTTCCAATGCAGAAGGTCCTGGGTTGTATTGCCGCTTCAGGCAGAAGTTTTTTTAACTTCTATTATGGATTCAATTCCATCTCTTCTTGGCTTTGGAGTCGTCATAGCAATGAAGCACTCAATAAAGTTGTTCTGAATCGACCTTGTTGATTCTGGCATCTGTCCGCAGGACGTGTTCGCACTGTCCAATCACAAGTTCATATGTTTCATATTTGAAATTTAGATCTTTGATTGGTTATCCGCTCACTTGTCGATGGTGTTCGGAACCTACAGGCAGTGGCGGCCCGACCATATAAATTTGGGGCCATGGCCCCGCGAGCGTTAAGGGGTGGGTGGGTGGGTGGTTGGGTGGGTGGGTGGGTGGTTGGGTGGGTGGGTGGGTAGGTAGGTATAGTTGGTCGAAACCATAAATTAAAAAGGGAATTGTAAAACAAAATGAGTTGTAAAGAATATGATAATGCATATCTACAGAATACTAATACAGAAACACTTCAAATACAACAACTTGGCGTAAAATAGAGTACAAAATCATATTTCCTTAAAAGCCAAAACGATTTACAAACAACACATTCTAATTCTCATTCTTGCGCGCTTAAAAGAAAATAGAGGGCCGTGCCTGTAGCGAGCGTCCTATTACTGTCCACCCCTAATAGACTACCCTAATGATACTATCTTGTGAATGAGACATTAACATTGAGATCGACGCTGCAATTGATGAGTTCGCTTCTAGGTCTACACTGCCCTCCAAAATTCTGCTGTTTAAATAAGTGTTAAAATTACAAGTGCTCCTTCTGTTTGGCCAACTTGTATACTTTGCTATATTTATGAAAATATCAGATTTTTCATGAGTGAACTTTTTACATGCGTTTAACATTACGAAATATAGACCTGCACCAACATGAAGGAAATAATATCATAAGCGTAGTGCCATTATATTGTTTATAAAATACCATTAACTTTTTTCATAATCAGGTAAAATCAGATTCAAGTTTAGCAATGTTATTTGTAAATATTAAACATATTTATTTTGTTACGCCGATAACTTAAGTTTCGATTTTTAAAGGTGTGTATAAAACGTGAAATAACCACCTCTTGTGGCCGTGGCATCGCCCCACAACCCTTCTGACTTCGAATCTTCACCCCATCCCATTACGCCATAAAATCCAGTTATCTTGTCTTAAATCCCATATTAATTGTCTACAATAAATGAATAGTGAATATTACATACACGCCCGGACTGGCCAGGTCCGCAGGTCCGCGATCGCGGAGGGCCCCCAGCTCGAGGGTGCTCGGGCCCACATAACGTAAAAAAGTCACGTGAACGAGTTTTTTTCTAAACTTAAAATAGTCAAAAATCGACTTCGGTCGTCTTTAGGCCAAGACCTTATGTCCAGTCTGCTTTTTATTAATGTTGAGAGGGATTTATTTTATGATTTGGACAAAAACAAAATAATAGATGAAGTAGCTTTAACAAGTGAGTTGCTTACATAGAAACTGTTACTTTAGGGCTAGGGGAGTAAAATGTCGAATCATCTCAGTTAAGTTAAGCCCCTTCTATTCTAGTATAACAACATTTTAAACTGTTAAATACATTTTTCTAATCCCTAAAATTCGTTTGTCAATATTTTTGCTACGCAAATAATTTTGAAATAATTCATTAATGCTATGGTGTGAATAAAATACTGGGCCTGGATTCACAAAGATGCGTAACTCTAAGTTGTCCTAAGTTAGGCAAATCCTAGCTAGATAAATCAAGATAAATCGTGTCTAGGTATTAATACACATTCACAAATCAAATATTATTAGTTTAATTGTTCATATTTTATTATATTTTATCTTTATAACATTGCAGAACGACATATTGGTGATTTGTATCACTAATATTTGCCTAAACTAGGACGACTTAGCACTTAGGCACCTTCACACCTTCACAATTATTGTGAATCTGGGCCCTGCACTTTATTTTGAACTTCGTTGTAATTATTGGCAGCTCTACAGCATGTGTTTTGATGTGTTGTGGTATACTAAAAAATACTGTGAATTTCTTATTTTAATAAATAATAAAGTCATCAAAAGTCGAAAATCATAATATTCGTATAAAAACCTAGCTAAATTTCTTCATCTTTATAAGTGCCAAAATAGCGTAAAAACGCGTTTTCATTGTTTTCAAGCACCTAATTTAAAAAAAAAAACGGGGAAAACCCCCGGACCCCCCGTTTTCTTGGGGGTATTCCATACCCCCCAGACCCCCCGGTATACAGGTTTACCCTTTACAGGTTTTAGCTGAGGGCCCCAAATGGTCCCAGTCCGGGCCTGATTACATAACACGAATAAAATTAATCATTTAGAATTTAAATATTACCATGTATATTGGTGAAGTCAGTTATCGTATTTGGCGCTTGCTTACTGTCGGCTCACCAACGTTTCAATTATAATTATGTTTTTAATAACACATTTGTGTAAATTAACAACACATAATTTTATTGGAACAACTTTTCTTTTTATTTCATTCTAAACTAGTAACGTGTTATGAACATTTTCCACCCCTCCCTCTTAATCCTATTCAATTTCAAAGAATCAAAAATATGAAATTAGACTGCCTCTACTCCTCTACAAACGCTTAAATCCACATTAAAAAAACTCTATACAAAAAATTCGCCTGCGGCGCTGTTGTGGGGGGCATCCCCCCCACACCCCCCATTCATTCGCACCCGAAGTCGATTTCCACGCAGTTGGTGGTGGGTGGTATATGCTACGAATTTGGCCCCGAGCATATCAAGGGGGTCGGGCCGCCACTGCCTACAGGGTTGGTTTAGTCGCTTTAAATTAAAGTCCCCCACTGAAAACCAGTCTTGTTACTGAGTGGGTAGACTCTATAAATACGAATTTATGTTTTATTGTCTAAACTTTGTGGCTAGTTTTCCAGATACCTCGTTGCAAAGTGATTATAGCATTTTTTAACACTTTGCGTCACTGACATAATAAAATACGTTTCACATGATAAAAAAAAATAGTATTGACGTTTTGAAAATATTTACATGGGAACCATATCTTATCTGACAAAATGTAAGATATAATATACTTTATAGAGGAAAAAACCATAGATAGAGATATATTGTTACCTTTCATTGACAACCAATGAAGTTACTTCCATGTTGCGTTTTTTTGCTCGAAAATCGAACACTTGAATTAAAAAATAACATCAGTGTTTTTAACAGAACATACGGATGCAAAGAACAGAAATAAAAAAAATTGACCCCGACGTGATTTGAACACGCAACCTTCTGATCTGGAGTCAGACGCGCTACCATTGCGCCACAGGGCCAGTTGACCTTCAACGTCAATAAAGCATAACATAAATAGAAGAATGGCCGCCATTACTGAATATTGTTATATGAATGTTTACTTTTAAGCGCACTCTTTAATCTATGTGTTTTTACTAGCTATAAGTATGTTCAATATATTCATATTTCTCTTCTGTAAATTATATAGATACTAGATTTACGTATGGTACACAAATAATGCACGTTTGTGGTTTAAAACTCCGATAACAATGATTTCGAACAATTTGACTTTTGGGTCTGGCGCTTTGCCCCAAATCGCTTCCATTATATTATTTATTCACACATCTCTATTAAGTGGAATTCTGTTTTAGATTGGTACACTTTTTCATGGTAATTATCACTTTAGTAAATTAAAGAACTCTATAAGATATGATTGTGGTAAAGTCAAATGTACGTAATTTTTATTTTTGCTCTTATTTTGCCGGTCAAATTTCAAACTGACTGTGTGAAGGTGGCTATGAACCTTGTGACTGACCTACATTTCATTTATTATATTTATTACCATTGTGTTTAATTACCGATATTCCATAATTTCCACTATTGTTTTATTTTTAAAATGCATTCAAATTTAAAAGTCTGCTTTATCTGGATGCTACAGACTGGTAAAATTTGTAGTATTTATGAATTCGTCAAGAAAATTATTTTCCAAAATTGTGTTGGTAGACATGTTTAAATAATAAACGTAAACATAAACCAGATGATCAAATGAAAATCGGAAGGTTATGGTGAAAACCGCATATATGCGGACCTTGGACAATAATGGAAAACCGTAATAATCATTCTATATTAGCGACTAATTAATTGAAGATTATGAATTGAAGAAACCTAAGCTTCATAAAGCGTTGGTAATTTATTGAATAAACCATAATCAGTTTTGTCAATGAGCCTTGATCATGTTTTACAAACTTCATAACCTCAAAACCTCACAATCTCGGCTTTTAAGAAATATCGCTTTAAAAAACAAACGCAATTTTGCAAAACAAATAGATATTAACAGTAAAAGTGTTCGTCAAAGTTTCCTGGATTTTTTTATAAAGAAGCATGGTCATAGTTTCATCAGATCAAGTCCGGTTGTCCCCTTCTGCGACCCAACAGTTGCGTTTGTCAATGCCGGGATGAATCAGGTAAGAAAATGTTAACACCTTAGTTAGTTTAGTTTATAATAACGATAAGTCATGCCTAGGCCTAGTCTAGCTACTGTAGCTCCCATCCAAGTACTTTCTTCATGCATCGCAAAGAGTTATTTTAAGCTAGGAGGGCTAGGCCTCGGCTCTTCTATCTTTGACATCGGTGTAGCGTAGGCCTAGGCCCATAGTTTGTGTAAGTCTAGTCCTAACTGTTTAACCAATCGAATGTTTTATAAAGTTCAGTCGGTGCAATCTAACGCAGACCCAGGGTAGGGGCCTACATATGTACTTGGCCGCTATATTGTCTGTACCCAATTGTCAAGTCTACGTATATGGATGGAGGCCCTAGGCCTAGGCCTATGCTTTATTATAATATAATTCTTTATTTCACCTTGATCTTGTACATGGTACAGATGTGCACTGCTCCAAAGAGAGTGTGAAATAGGCCTAGTCATGCTGATACCGTACATAGTTATAATTTATAATAGTGATACACAATATAGCCTAGTATAATCTTATAAATAATAAAAATTAAAAATTAATGCAAATAAAAATATAAAAATATTTACTTTTTGAAAATTGACCAAGGCATTTTAACGTAAGTTCTGTTCTCGTTGTTCCAGTTCAAGGGCGTGTTCCTGGACCAGGTGCCGGCCCCGTGCAAGAGAGCTGCGAACAGTCAGAAGTGTATCCGGGTCGGGGGAAAACACAACGACTTGGAGGTGGTCGGCACCGACTCGTACCATCACACTTTCTTTGAGATGCTCGGCAACTGGTCGTTTGGCGACTACTTCAAGGTACGCCCGCAACGTTTACGCCCGCAACGTTTACGCCCGCAACGTTTACGCCCCCGATGTGTTGCGCCCTTTGAGGTCGAGGAGATTCGTCAAGAAATAAATAAGAATATCGTAAAAATTGTGATTTTGACATCTGTTAGATCCATAAACTAGTATTGTTTACATTCAGAGAGCATCTGATGAGATGTCCCGGTCTGAAAGACGAAGTTGATGCCCTTCCACCTGGCATGAGCCGTGAGGAAAAGGAAGCCTGTCTCTACTGGAAAACCAGAAAACGCGTGATGGTCCAGTAAGCCAAACATGCGGGAATATGAAAAAAAGAAGACATTCAAAATGTTTTGGAGGGATGAGCATCTGAAGCAGTGGAGGGGCGGGGGGGGGGGGGTAAATGACCCTCATTCGTCATAGCTCCAAGTATCAACAAGAGACTTCAAGTGTCTCCTTTGCAGCTGTGATGGAGTACAACGGATCATTTATGAAATGTTGGGACTACTTTTAATCAAAATTTTAAAAAGATTTTTTTTTTTGGGGGGTAAGGGACGATGAGTTTATGGTTTTAAACGTTTAGAAAAATACCTTGTTTTTCCCATCCCAAAATGAAACTGTCCGACTTGTGTCGTCACAGCCCCCTTATTCGAAGCAAACGCCACTCAAAGGCGTGCATTGCCGAGTTCGCCTTGGAAGCTACTCGCAAGTACGAACGAACGAACGTGCTTCTCACGTCTGCGTCGTCTGTTGTTACAGAAAGACGCGTGCGAGCTGGCCTGGAACCTTCTCACTGGTCCGTACGGCATTCCGCCCAGCCGACTCTACGTGACGTACTTCGGCGGTGACATCACGGCCAAGCTGGCGCCCGACCTCGAGACGAAAGACATCTGGAGGAGCATCGGGTAAGAAGGAAGAAGAAGAATAATACATATTGAAATTACAGTAGCCTTACATGCGTAGGCCCTACATTATATAGCATAATTGTTACATCAAATGCTAATAAACCTAATTCGGCACTAAATGTTGTAGATATGATCTCTGGCGGCGAAATCGTGAAGTAGTAGTTAGAGGGCAACAGAGCCGCTGGATGTCATTTGTCAGTGTTTATATGAGAATGGCAACGTTTACAAAGAAACATAAGCGATAATGTTGCGTTTTGTATCCAAGATGCCTTTGATATTATGTGGATTTTGGATCAGGGCTGATGTTTGTAAACACAAACCAAGTATCCGAAGTTCATGTTCTGATCGTAATGTTAATTAACCACATGCAATTAAAAGGCTTTAACACTGCCTCTCTTTTATTGCTCAGGTTCCTTTGGGCCCTATTTGCTTTCAAATATGTATATTTCAGAATAAAGCTAAAAACTTACTTTGCGCAATAACATGTTTAGGCGGATCCATGATCTCCTGTCAGTTTGTTACCCTCTAACTGTCAGCCATATTGCGCAGCAGTGATGCCATCTCTTGACACATTTAGTGTCGAATATTGATTTTTAATAGAAAAGAATATAACATGAAACTGTTATATGGCAACCATGGGCACCCCTAGGGGTGGGGGACGACTATGAATTCCTGCCCAAGACGTACTAAGTTTCTAGATGCTGATAAACAACACAATACAAAGAAGTTGGGTCCACTTCGTATCTAACGGACTAGAGTGTTCATGTCTATCCACCTACCTGTCTACCTGCCTACCTATCAACCTGTCTGTCTGTCTGTCTGCCTGTCTGTCTATCTACCTGTCTGTCTGTCTACCTACCTGTTGTCTGTCTGTCGGCCTGTCTGTCTGTCTACCTCTCTGTCTACCTACCTGTCTACCTACCTATCAACCTGTCTGTCTGTCTGCCTGTCTGTCTGTCTACCTCTCTGTCTACCTACCTGTCTACCTGTCTTATCTACCTACCTGTTGTCTGTCTGTCTGTCTACCTACCTGCCTGCCCGTCTATCTGTCTGTCTGCCTGCCTGCCTGCCTGTCTGTCTGTCTACCCACCTGTCTCTCTACCTGTCTGTCTACCCAGGGGCGCCGGGTTTTCCAAATTCCGAGGGGTGCTCAAATTAACAGAAAAGGGACTAAGCACGGGGGTTGGGGGGCAGAGCCCCCAATAATAGCGCCGCAGGCGAAAATTTTTAAACTCCGTTTTTAGATTGTTTGGTGCGTTCTAGAAAAAAAGTGGCTTGAATGCAATGCCAAAATAATGCATTTTCAATATATGTATACATATATAATAATGCCAAAAAAACATTAATTTAATCACATTGAAATTGTATCCAGGATGAAAATAGAAACATTATCGTAATTTTTTTTTTTTAAATTGATACCTCAAAACTCGGATATATATGTATAATTTTTCTTTTAGTCTGGATATTTGGAGGGGTGCTGCGCACCCCTCCTAACAATCCGATGGGTGCTTTAGCCCCTGAGCACCCACATAGTCGGCGCCCCTGTGTCTACCTGTTTGCCTATTACCTACCTGTGTGTCTGTCTGTGTGTCTGCCTGACTGTCTACCTACCTGTTGTCTGTCTGTCTATCAGTTTGTCTCTCTATCTGTCTGTCTGCCTGCCTGCCTACCTGCCTGCCCATCTGTCTGTCTGTCTGCCTGCCTGGCCGTCTGTCTCTCTACCTGTTGTCTGTCTATCTTACTGTCTATCTGTGTCTGTCTGTCTGTCTGCCTGCCTGTCCGTCTATCTTACTGTCTATCTGTGTCTGCCTGCCTGTCCGTCTGTCTACCTGTCTGTCTGCCTGCCTGCCTGTCTGTCTCTCTACCTGTTGTCTGTCTATCTTACTGTCTATCTGTCTGTCCCAGGGTCCCTCTGGAGCGCATCCTGCCGTTTGGCCTCGCCGACAACTTCTGGGAGATGGGCCCGAGCGGTCCGTGCGGTCCCTCCACAGAGATACACGTAGATCACGTCGTGGGCCGCGACCTCGCGTCTAGCCGGGTCAACGGGGGTCACGCCGACCTCACCGAGCTGTGGAACATCGTGTTCGTGCAGTACAACAGGTGGGACAATACGGGCAATACGGGAATTACATTCAATTATTATTGATTAATTAATTATTAATTTATTAATTAAATCCTTTTTTAATTTCTTAATTACACATACTAAATTATTAATTAATTAATGATAATTAATTATTAATTCATTAATGATAATTAGTTATTAATTCATTAATTATTAATTTATTAAATACATGATTTTTTTAAATTTATTAATTACACATATTAAATTACTAATTAAATAATGATAATTAATTATTTATTCATTAATGATGCATTATTATTAATTCATTAATTATTAATTAATTGATTTTTTTAAATTTATTGAGTACACATTCAATTATTAATTAATTAATGATAACTGTATTAATTAAATAAATTATTTATTTATTCATTTATTTATTTATTAATTCATAATTAATTGATTAGTGGAATCTATGTCACGTAGCGAGCGTCTACATTCTAGAAATGCTACTCGTTGTTTTTGTGTTTCTTGCGTTAACGACGTAAACGGGAGTCCGATCGTGTTGAAACTAGAAACCGTCGACAACCCTCGACGTGGCTTGAACGCCGCTAGTTTTGTCGCACGCTCCTTTTTTGTTTTTCGACGCTAAACCTTTGAACTCTACCGTCGTCGCGTTGCAATGACCATCCACTAACGTCTGTACGTGCACATGAATGAATATGACTAACGCTAATGACTAATTGTAATGTGATGTTTCTTTGTTATGTATAATTCTATGTGTCTATTTATTTTGTGATGATGTTTGTATGTTTTTTTTATTATATCCTATTGTAAAGAGCAGAGGAAGAAGAAAGTGAAGAGGAGGAGCCGGAGGAAGTTAACATGAGGGAAGCGTCAGGCATGGCCAGCCGGCTTCAATGTACCTAGGGGCCAGAATATGATGGGATTAATTTCCTATCCCCTACCCGACTTCATTGTTGGACACAGGGAGCAGATACCGGTATATATATATATTAGGGCTGAGTCGTGTAAACGTTTAAACGTGTAAACGCCCGCGACAAAATATACGTGTACAAACATTCATATACGTTTAACCGTGCCAAAACCCAATTCACAGATTTGTCCGATGTAATAGTTCTTCGACTAGCCAACGAGGCATAGCTTAGTGTGTGGAGTCAAAATGGCTGCGGACATTTGGACACAACGGTGGGGAATATAATCAACAATGAATATTATAATAAATCAACCGTGTTATTTCGTTGAACATATTTTTTGCAACATTATAACTCACTTTTTTGTTATCATTTTGTGAACTGGATGGGTGTTACGTTTAAACGTTTAAACGCGAAAAATTCGGAAAAATAAACGTTTACAAAATTAACCATTTTCTCCCAGCCCTAATATATATATCCTATTTATTTCTGGTTGTATAAACTGTGCTGAGATAAATAAATAATAATAATAATAATGTGTGTGTGTTACCAGGTTGCCTGATGGGAGCCTGGCCCGGCTGCCGTGTACACACGTAGACACCGGAATGGGGCTCGAGAGAGTGTCGGCGGTGCTACAGGGGAAACAGTCCAACTATGACACACGCGTCCCTACTAACGTGTGTGTGTGTGTGTGTGTGTTGCCAGGTTGCCTGACGGGAGCCTGGCGCAGCTGCCGTGTACACACGTAGACACCGGAATGGGGCTGGAACGAGTGTCGGCGGTCCTACAGGGGAAACAGTCAAACTACGATACGGACCTGTTCCTGCCCATCATCCAGGCTGTGGAGAAGGTGAGCTAATTCGTGACGCCCGGCCGGCGTTTTAATAAGAGAAGTAGGGCTTGGATTTCGTTGGAACTTCGTTAATCAATGTCTAGTCTAAATTTTTGACGTCAAATCAAAATTATTTTGACATCGAAATTGATTTTGTCATCGATATTTATTTTTAACATCCAATAACATCCGCCTCTCTTCTTTATTTATTTATTTACTTATTTATTTATTAATATTATTACACACGCCTACGTATATCAAGGCCTCCTATCCAACGTTATAGTCGGATTGAGGGGAGCAACGTGCTACCTCATTTCTTGGGAGAGCATCTTCTTCGTTGCCGGCCAGCCAGGCCGGACACAACCACGTCCACAACCTCTTCCTCATTGGCCTCTGCTAACGGAGGTCTGTTTACTAGTTCTTGCCATCTCTCGCGATCCTCCCACAATCTTTCTGCTTCCACTTCGTACCATGTAAGACCGCGTTTCTCAAACACTGGTTTTTGTTTGATCTCACCCCCTCCCTTGGTCTATACCCACTTTCTTTTTATGCCCTTCTAGAGGCTCGATCTGTCTTCTCGGAATTCTATCCAGGTTCGTTCTTTTCACGTGCCCGAACCAACGCAGACGTTCCCTCTATCGTGCACTGTACACGTCAAACAGCAGCAAGCCTTACCATAATTATGCTGCTCCTGATCTCGTCTATCTTTGTCGCACCCAGGATACTCTTAATTTCTGCTGCCGCAATCCGGCTCTCTTCTTTATTTATTTGTTTATTTGTTTATTTATTTATTTACTATAAATAAATATTTGTTGCCCACTGTCTATCAAATCAATTAACTACCGTAATTTTGTTTTTATATTTAGTGGGCCTGTTAAAGTTTGTTATTCATCAACTGAGACGTGCAGGAACGTGGCAACAAAAGTTCACAATTTTTTAAATTTAAAATTAAAAAAAAAAAAAATTAATGAATTAATTAATGTGTTTTTTAAATTTGTAATTACATTAAATTTTTTTAAAATTTTAAGGTTGAGTTCTATAACCTCCCATGTGTTGTGTTTGTGCAGATGTCCCAGGGCGCCCCGCCGTACCGGGGACTGTTTGGTGCTGACGACAGCGCGGGGGTCGACACCGCCTACCGGACGTTGGCCGACCACACCAGGATGACGACCATTGCGCTCGCCGACGGCCTCCTGCCCGACTCAAAGTGAGCACCGCGCGGTTTCTGTCAGCCACGTACGGGCGACGCCCTTCTTGAACCTTTTCGACTAGGCGTTATAATGGGTTAATACTAGAAAAACGCTCCGCGTCGACAGATGAGCGATTTTAACAAAATTGGGTATATTTTTCAGTAATTAATTTTTTGTAGGTTGGCATCTTGACGGATTTGGCTGATTAAGTTAACAGCAGCGAGTTTAGTGGTCGCGGGTGTTGACCGAAAATTTCAGCCAAATCCGTCAAGCCGTTTGACCTGTGCGCGACGAACAAAATTTGGCGCACAGACGAACAGACAAAGCGCCGTTCGAGTTGTTTGGAGAGATTCGCTATCGCTCATCTAATAGGGAATGTTCATAAAAAATAAATATTGTTCAGAGTACCAAAAAATGATAGATCCTTATCCAAAAATTACGTGGATATAATGTTTATGATTGAGAAGTGCATAGTTCCAATTCTATTAGCATTTAAAGTATGACATTTCTACCTGCATTGTGAAACGGTCCGTGACGTCAAACGTTGGTAAACAACACATTTTATGAATTAATTTATCTAAGCTCTTTGGAATTCACAACTATTTCGCCTGTTATAACAGCACTTCATTGTTGTCGATCTTCAGACATTTCATTTTAAAACCACAATGTTTTCAACTATTCATAAAAAATACTGTTATTATTGATTATATTCGTATAAATTTATGTTCAATAGTATTTATTGAACATTTTAGAAACAAATTTGACACAAAACATTCTATTGTGAGTGAAATTATTAGCAAAACAGCGTTTCTTGGTATGATTGGGTGGTTGTGATCCAAACGTTTGACGTCATTCCCCGTTTTCCCGCCAAAACGATGTGTGAAAGTTTCGGGTGATTTTTATCAATGAAATCTATTCCAAACACATACAAAAATTAATATGATTCTATATAGAAAATGATATTCAACTAGATGGAACTATAAAAAAATGATCTGCACATTCCCTATTAGGGATGCACATCGATAAAATAAAAATTATCAATAATCGAAAATATGACTGCATTATCGAACGATGATATCGAACGGTAATAAATTTAAAAACATAAAGCAATCTTTTACAATTTCAGTGATATAACGTCGCCTAATCGAGCGCATAACGATATGGCAACATTACTTGGACACGTCTGACGTGACACTGTTGAGAGT
The DNA here is from genome assembly GCA_945910005.1 of Isoperla grammatica. NCBI lineage: Eukaryota > Metazoa > Arthropoda > Insecta > Plecoptera > Perlodidae > Isoperla > Isoperla grammatica. The sequence goes on along the minus strand of OX246749.1, from coordinate 3,384,954 downwards.
AATCACATTTTATGAGGCCCCAGGTCCAGTATTGTGGCGGTATCTTTGAGTATTTCAATACTACAAAGGTCCCAGAAGAACGAAATAATGCAGCATTAGAACACGCTTTTTTTAAAATCAAACCATTCGATGATATTTTTATTATCGATTATCGAAATCGTATTGCATAACGAATATCGAACGATAGTATCAATTATCGTGTGCATCCCTAGTTAATTAACCAGTTCCGTGGTCATGACGAGATATTCCGTCACGCCAGTTATATCCCAGTTAGCGCCTTGGACGTAATATCTCGTCATAAGTATTTTGAAATCGCTCCCACAGTGGCCGTGACGAGTCTTGCTTTAAAATTTTCCAGCGCTCTCTGCAAAGTAGTTAGTTCAATCTTTTTCCGCTAGATAGAACTACATGTTTTGAAATGCTGTCATCAACACGTGTTTGTAGAGAAGGAGGTCTTACGAGTTACAACCGACCGACCGCAAGTAGTGTGGGGAAATAAGTCGCCACTACGCGCACGGCAAGGGCGAGGGAAAGTCGCCACTGAACTGGTTAAGAAGCACCCCAGCAATTTTAATTGAACTTAGTCCAAATATTAGCTGTGAAAGATTTTACAAGTTAATAAGGTTACAATCTGGTACTTAGAAAATTGGCACATTTTATCGTTATAAAAATTTAAAACGCTTTTAAAGAACATGTTTAGGTAAGTGGAGCAATGTAAAAAGTGGCTGATTTTATCGTTTTGAAGACGCTTTTAAAGAACATGTTTTAGTAAATGGATTAATGTAAAAAGTGTCTGATTTTTTGGACGGATATTTACCATTCATTCCTCGTTTGAGCCTAATATGACAATACAGTAAACCCTCGTTCATACGAACATCAAGGGACCCAAAAATCGTCAGTTCGTAATATAAAAATTCGCAATATCGCAAAAACGTCGAAATTCAATAGTACCAGCCAAAATAAACGTATCTACAAACAATCAATGTTTTCCAATGGATAGTAGCGCGCGGGTATGATGTTTTGTGCGCGCATAGTAGGCGGACTAAGCGGGCACGTTGCAGTGAGCAAGCCACGCCCCTCAACAGCTGTAAGGGCTTGCGCGCGCATCCGATCGCGCCTGCGGGCGGTGGAGGGGGAAGGGAAAACCAAGCAGCAACAAAACAAGTAGCTGCCTGCGACGACGTACGCTCGGCGGACAAAAATCTCGATACCTGCGCCTACTCTGCGAGTTGAACTCTCGGACACATTATTTTGTTTGTGCGGTTTCAAAATTATTAGTTCGTATTAAACAACGAACATTATGCATTAGTACCACCCAGGGCAGGGGTCGGTAACCTTTTTGACTTTAGGAGCCAATTTCACATAACATTTTTAATTGATTGCCAGTCGGAGCCACAGTAAAATTAACATAATACAAATTACATCACTAATATCAACCTTTATTTTTATGTTACAAATTAGTATTACACAAGATGTTTTAAAAGTTCAATTATAGGTATTTTCGTATAATGAAGAGTTCAATCAATGTGATTTTTTAGTTTGAATTTTTGATGCAAGTAAATGAAAATCTGGTCTGTATGACAATAGTTTTAACTTTAGAGATGATGAAAGACTTACGTCACTCAAACGATTTCGATAATTTTATTCTTAATGTAACTCATGCTTGAAAATATCTGTTTGCACAAATAGGTTGAACCAAATATTGTAAGGAGACCGAATCCCATTTTCCTGATGTTTTTGTGTTTGGTTGGTAGCTCATTGAAATTTCGAAAAATTATTTCTTCAGGGCGTGGCAATGTATTCTCAGAGTCCCGTTCCAAATCTTTCAGTTCTACAGTCATCTTCTTGAACTTCTCATTCCAGATGGTTCGCGTTGATACCTCGGCGATTTCCATTTGCAATTCAGCCATAACAACACCAAAAAAGGCGGTTATTTTTAGTTTAGTACAGTCGGTTTTCAATGGCTTTACTAAAAATTCCAGTGTTGATTGATAGGAACGAAAATCACGGAATCGTGCAGATAACGAACCTGCAATATCATTCAGTGAGGCGACAATAGCATTCATACGGGGGTGAGGTAATGTGGAACTAGCCGACAAAGCTGGGAAGGGGGGGGGGGGGGCAGGGGAGGTTTAGCGCGCAATATTTCAAATATTAGTTGTTTTTGGATATTATAGAGACCACTTTTCTTACTAAATTATGGAGCCACGCTAGACCCAATCAGGAGCCGCATGCGGCTCCGGAGCCGCAGGTTCCCGACCCCTGACCCAGGGGATAAATAATTAGTTCGTATTACGTATTATGCAAAATTCGTTATATCCGTTTTATTTAACATTGAGTGTCCTATTTTCGCGGGCTGGGTCTTGCTTACTATTCGTATTATCTGAGAATTCGCACTTACCGAGTTCGTTTTACCGAGGGTTTACTGTATCAGTATTCAGTCGTCTGTAGGCTACAACAGTGGCGTGCGAATGAATGAAACAAAATGACACGTGCGTTGTTGCGTCTTGTTTCAGCCACAAGCTGCGCCGCGTGCTACGCAAGGCTCTGCTCATCTCGCGTAATGTGTTCGGAGTGGAGACTGGGATGCTGCAGGAGCTGACCAATCACGTCGCAGAATCTCTGGGCGAGACCTATCCGGAGATACCCGCTAAATTGAAACAGGTAGGTATTGATACAAAAAAACACCGGCTGTGGGAACTTGCCTTTATATCACACTGCCTTCTAGAAGCTTAGAAGTAAATACACCGTCTTTTGTTTTCAATTCATTGTTATAAAGCAGTAGCATGTTTTGTGTGTTAAATAACAGCTCAAGATTAAAGTTTATTATTAAATAATGAATATCGTTGTCCCAACGATAGTATTCTGATGATTACGACACAGCCGAGTCCAAGGTGACAACTTAATGTTCTACTTCGCTAATTCCTACCATCTAATCTAAACAGATCCATTGGGGATAATTTAAAACCTTTGTTGGTTACCCGTAACGGTGGGTGTGGCCAAACCGCCTGTGCACTCGACTAAGCAGAACAATACATTTACAAATGTGTGAAAGAACGCCAGGTATCTGTTGATTTTCTTTTCAATTGGCGCGGTTGAACGGGGCAGTAGACAATGACCTGAGATGAATAAATAAATAATTTAAATAATAAATAATTAATTAAGTAAATACATAAATAAGTAAATAAGTCATCAACATCATCTGTTGCCACGTCCAACTCTGCGTTGGGTCGGCATTGAAGATAAGCCTCTCCATCTTCTTCTATCCTGCCACCACTCTTTCCCCTCAACTACATTCCGGTCCCCTCCTCGCATTTCCACATCCTTCCTCACTTTGTCGTGGTCTTCCTCTCGTTCTTCTATCTGGAATCTCCAGTTCTAGCATTCTCCTCGGCAATCTTTCTCTTTCCATCCTCTTGACATGTCCGAACCATTTCAGTCTTCTCTCTCCAATACGCTCCAATAAATTCCTTACGCCTAGTTGGTTTCTTATGTCGTCATTCCTTATCCTGTAAATAAATAAATAAATATATGTGTGTGTTTGTGTCCCCAGGTCCAGCTGATCGTATCTCACGAGGAGACCCTACTGAGAGAGTTGCAGCGAGGGGCTGCAGAGGAGTGGGGGCGCGTGACCAAGCACCGCCCACAGCTGGCTGAACTCAACGCGGTGGAGATGCCCGGACTGGTCAAGGCCTACAAGGAGCTACAGGTATGTGGGGGGGGGGGGGAGGAGTGGGGGCGCGTGACCAAGGATCGCCCCCAGCTGGCTGAACTCAACGCGGTGGAGATGCCCGGACTGGTCAAGGCGTACAAGGAGCTACAGGTATGTGGGGGGGGGGGGGAGGAGTGGGGGCGAGTGACCAAGGACCGCCCACAGCTGGCTGAACTCAACGCGGTGGAGATGCCCGGACTGGTCAAGGCGTACAAGGAGCTACAGGTATGTGGGGGGGGGGGGAGGAGTGGAGGCGAGTGACCAAGGACCGCCCACAGCTGGCTGAACTCAACGCGGTGGAGATGCCCGGACTGGTCAAGGCGTACAAGGAGCTACAGGTGTGTGGGGGGGGGGGGGGGAGGAGTGGGGGCGAGTGACCAAGGATCGCCCACAGCTGGCTGAACTCAACGCGGTGGAGATGCCCGGACTGGTCAAGGCGTACAAGGAGCTACAGGTATGTGGGGGGGGGGGGAGGAGTGGGGGCGAGTGACCAAGCACCGCCCACAGCTGGCTGAACTCAACGCGGTGGAGATGCCCGGACTGGTCAAGGCGTACAAGGAGCTACAGGTATGTGGGGGGGGGGGGGGAGGAGTGGGGGCAAGTGACCAAGGACCGCCCACAGCTGGCTGAACTCAACGCGGTGGAGATGCCCGGACTGGTCAAGGCGTACAAGGAGCTACAGGTATGTGGGGGGGGGGGGGAGGAGTGGGGGCGAGTGACCAAGGACCGCCCACAGCTGGCTGAACTCAACGCGGTGGAGATGCCCGGACTGGTCAAGGCGTACAAGGAGCTACAGGTATGTGGGGGGGGGGGGGAGGAGTGGGGGCGAGTGACCAAGGACCGCCCACAGCTGGCTGAACTCAACGCGGTGGAGATGCCCGGACTGGTCAAGGCGTACAAGGAGCTACAGGTATGTGGGGGGGGGGGGGAGGAGTGGGGGCGAGTGACCAAGGACCGCCCACAGCTGGCTGAACTCAACGCGGTGGAGATGCCCGGACTGGTCAAGGCGTACAAGGAGCTACAGGTGTGTGGGGGGGGGGGGGGGAGGAGTGGGGGCGAGTGACCAAGGATCGCCCACAGCTGGCTGAACTCAACGCGGTGGAGATGCCCGGACTGGTCAAGGCGTACAAGGAGCTACAGGTATGTGGGGGGGGGGGGGAGGAGTGGGGGCGAGTGACCAAGCACCGCCCACAGCTGGCTGAACTCAACGCGGTGGAGATGCCCGGACTGGTCAAGGCGTACAAGGAGCTACAGGTATGTGGGGGGGGGGGGGAGGAGTGGGGGCGAGTGACCAAGGACCGCCCACAGCTGGCTGAACTCAACGCGGTGGAGATGCCCGGACTGGTCAAGGCGTACAAGGAGCTACAGGTATGTGGGGGGGGGGGGAGGAGTGGGGGCGAGTGACCAAGGACCGCCCACAGCTGGCTGAACTCAACGCGGTGGAGATGCCCGGACTGGTCAAGGCGTACAAGGAGCTACAGGTATGTGGGGGGGGGGGGGAGGAGTGGGGGCGAGTGACCAAGGACCGCCCACAGCTGGCTGAACTCAACGCGGTGGAGATGCCCGGACTGGTCAAGGCGTACAAGGAGCTACAGGTGTGTGGCGGGGGGGGGAGGAGTGGGGGCGAGTGACCAAGGACCGCCCACAGCTGGCTGAACTCAACGCGGTGGAGATGCCCGGACTGGTCAAGGCGTACAAGGAGCTACAGGTATGTGGGGGGGGGGGGAGGAGTGGGGGCGAGTGACCAAGGACCGCCCACAGCTGGCTGAACTCAACGCGGTGGAGATGCCCGGACTGGTCAAGGCGTACAAGGAGCTACAGGTGTGTGGCGGGGGGGGGAGGAGTGGGGGCGAGTGACCAAGGACCGCCCACAGCTGGCTGAACTCAACGCGGTGGAGATGCCCGGACTGGTCAAGGCGTACAAGGAGCTACAGGTATGTGGGGGGGGGGGGAGGAGTGGGGGCGAGTGACCAAGGACCGCCCACAGCTGGCTGAACTCAACGCGGTGGAGATGCCCGGACTGGTCAAAGCCTACAAGGAGCTACAGGTATGTGGGGGGGGGGGGAGGAGTGGGGGCGAGTGACCAAGGACCGCCCACAGCTGGCTGAACTCAACGCGGTGGAGATGCCCGGACTGGTCAAAGCCTACAAGGAGCTACAGGTATGTGGGGGGGGGGGGAGGAGTGGGGGCGAGTGACCAAGGACCGCCCACAGCTGGCTGAACTCAACGCGGTGGAGATGCCCGGACTGGTCAAAGCCTACAAGGAGCTACAGGTGTGTGGCGGGGGGGGGGGGGGGGGGGTGACACTGGGGGGGTCGAGTTGCCAAAATAACAAATCTTAAATTATACAATTACGTATTCAAGCAACATTTTTTTAGCTCCACTACAATTACTGTGCCCAGATCTAGCAGTTTCAAACTTACCTATTTTGTCTGTCAGGTTAGTAAAGTTGGCTCAATGAAAGTATTCTCATGGTGAAGCGGTTGTTACACGGGTAAATGTGCGGTAGGAGGGGCCAAACGGCTAGTTATGTGCAAGTAGGGTAAGAATAGAGGGAACCCAACAGCTTACCTGGTTGGTGACTGCAGGGGTCTTGTAGATAAAAGAATACATAAAACGTCGAAACTGTTTCCGCCAAACAGGGCCTTGTTCACTCGACGAGTGCAGAGGGATGACTAACCTAGGTATGTACAGATATTTACAAGCATCACGCCACTAACGCTGTTGGGTGTGGGTGGAGGGGAGGAGAGCAAGAAGGGGAGGGTAGGGGAATGAGTTACATGGGTAAGTTAGATAAGTATAAGTTTTTTTAAACGTCAGTTTACTGAAAACAATATGAATGAAAAAAAATCGAATTGCAGTTTTCTTTTTTTTCTTATGCAGAGAGCGCGGCTTCCTCAGCCATTCTTCTTCCTCGCTATATCCAATATAAAATGGCTTTTTGCCAATTTATTAAATTAAATTGCTTATGTTTAATTTTGTATTGAGAGGTAAAGAATTATAGGAACCAACAGCTCACCTTAAAGAAGATCGGCAGCCGTGTTGAGATGGAGATTACATGTATAAACAATAATTAACAATTACATTTAGACATAACGTTTCGGCTCACAGCCTTGATCACCCGTCGGTGTAGAGAGACTATGAAATGATAGAAATGAAATAGCGTTTTGGTTAGGATACGTCTCCTACGCATGCCCGCACAGCTCAGTCATCATGTTCAGTATGCTCAATTTTATTATTTATGTACTGTAATTTGTATGTTGTATTTATTTAATTAAATTAAATCAAATTAATTAAATAACATACCTGCCAACTTTCTCGATTTAGTCGGGAAATGCCCGATTCTTAACCTTATTTTCCGATTTCCCGATTTGGCACAGAATTTGTACGATTTTCACGAATTTTCAAGTATTTTACTGTAAATAGATCAATTTTCGTATTTTCGGACCTTAAAGTTGGAATTTTTTCGAAGCTTGACCGCCAATATCTTGATGCCCAGTGTGCAGTGAGCTCAAACTCTGCCCACTCACTTAATTTTTCTCCAAAACCAGTCCTGGTTCATGCACTGTAATTGCTATTTTTCACTGTTTATAACTATATTTTGTCTTTCTTCTTTTTGTCTTTGATGAATTGCGTTTTCGCAATAGGCCCGCCAATACCATAAAGGCTATGTTTCTTTTTTTATATATCTCCCTATTTTCAGTTTTGATAAATTGGCAGGTATGAAATTACCAAATTGTGAACGGCGAGCGCTGTGTCCGCAGGAGTGGCTGAAGCCGTGCGAGGCGCCGCCCCCAGAGTCCGCCCCCCCCACGCCGCCCCCCGCCACCCCCGAGGTCAAGGCCAAGGTGGAGCTGACCCACATCCAGGCGCTGAGCGAACACATCAAGGCCAAGCAGGACGAGACCGTCACGAGGACCTCCAGGGCCGGACTCAGCGACGAGCTGGCTTTCAAGCTCTACGACACTTACGGTAACTAGCTACGTCTCTAGTCAGTGACGAGCTGGCTTTCAAGCTCTACGACACTTACGGTAACTAGCTACGTCTCTAGTCAGTGACGAGCTGGCTTTCAAGCTCTACGACACATACGGTAACTAGCTACGTCTCTAGTCAGTGACCAGCTGGCCAACAAGCTGTACGACACATACGGTAACTAGCTACGTCTCTAGTCAGTGACGAGCTGGCCAACAAGCTGTACGACACATACGGTAACTAGCTACGTCTCTAGTCAGTGACGAGCTGGCCAACAAGCTGTACGACACATACGGTAACTAGCTACGTCTCTAGTCAGTGACGAGCTGGCTTTCAAGCTCTACGACACATACGGTAACTAGCTACGTCTCTAGTCAGCGACGAGCTGGCTTTCAAGCTCTACGACACTTACGGTAACTAGCTACGTCTCTAGTCAGTGACGAGCTGGCTTTCAAGCTCTACGACACATACGGTAACTAGCTACGTCTCTAGTCAGTGACGAGCTGGCTTTCAAGCTCTACGACACATACGGTAACTAGCTACGTCTCTAGTCAGTGACGAGCTGGCTTTCAAGCTCTACGACACATACGGTAACTAGCTACGTCTCTAGTCAGCGACGAGCTGGCTTTCAAGCTCTACGACACATACGGTAACTAGCTACGTCTCTAGTAGAGTGACGAGCTGGCTTTCAAGCTCTACGACACATACGGTAACTAGCTACGTCTCTAGTCAGCGACGAGCTGGCTTTCAAGCTGTACGACACATACGGTAACTAGCTACGTCTCTAGTCAGTGACGAGCTGGCTTTCAAGCTGTACGACACATACGGTAACTAGCTACGTCTCTAGTCAGCGACGAGCTGGCTTTCAAGCTGTACGACACATACGGTAACTAGCTACGTCTCTAGTCAGCGACGAGCTGGCTTTCAAGCTCTACGACACATACGGTAACTAGCTACGTCTCTAGTCAGCTATGAGCTGGCTTTCAAGCTCTACGACACATACGGTAACTAGCTACGTCTCTAGTCAGTGACGAGCTGGCTTTCAAGCTCTACGACACATACGGTAACTAGCTACGTCTCTAGTCAGCGACGAGCTGGCTTTCAAGCTCTACGACACATACGGTAACTAGCTACGTCTCTAGTCAGCGACGAGCTGGCTTTCAAGCTCTACGACACATACGGTAACTAGCTACGTCTCTAGTCAGTGACGAGCTGGCTTTCAAGCTCTACGACACATACGGTAACTAGCTACGTCTCTAGTCAGTGACGAGCTGGCTTTCAAGCTCTACGACACATACGGTAACTAGCTACGTCTCTAGTAGAGTGACGAGCTGGCTTTCAAGCTGTACGACACATACGGTAACTAGCTACGTCTCTAGTCAGTGACGAGCTGGCTTTCAAGCTGTACGACACATACGGTAACTACCTACGTCTCTAGTCAGCGACGAGCTGGCTTTCAAGCTGTACGACACATACGGTAACTAGCTACGTCTCTAGTCAGTGACGAGCTGGCTTTCAAGCTGTACGACACATACGGTAACTAGCTACGTCTCTAGTCAGCGACGAGCTGGCTTTCAAGCTGTACGACACATACGGTAACTAGCTACGTCTCTAGTCAGCTACGAGCTGGCTTTCAAGCTCTACGACACATACGGTAACTAGCTACGTCTCTAGTCAGTGACAAGCTGGCTTTCAAGCTCTACGACACATACGGTAACTAGCTACGTCTCTAGTCAGCGACGAGCTGGCTTTCAAGCTGTACGACACATACGGTAACTAGCTACGTCTCTAGTCAGCGACGAGCTGGCTTTCAAGCTGTACGACACATACGGTAACTAGCTACGTCTCTAGTCAGCGACGAGCTGGCTTTCAAGCTCTACGACACATACGGTAACTAGCTACGTCTCTAGTCAGTGACGAGCTGGCTTTCAAGCTCTACGACACATACGGTAACTAGCTACGTCTCTAGTCAGTGACGAGCTGGCTTTCAAGCTCTACGACACATACGGTAACTAGCTACGTCTCTAGTAGAGTGACGAGCTGGCTTTCAAGCTGTACGACACATACGGTAACTAGCTACGTCTCTAGTCAGTGACGAGCTGGCTTTCAAGCTCTACGACACATACGGTAACTAGCTACGTCTCTAGTCAGTGACGAGCTGGCTTTCAAGCTGTACGACACATACGGTAACTACCTACGTCTCTAGTCAGCGACGACCTGGCTTTCAAGCTCTACGACACATACGGTAACTAGCTACGTCTCTAGTCAGTGACCAGCTGGCTTTCAAGCTCTACGACACATACGGTAACTAGCTACGTCTCTAGTCAGTGACCAGCTGGCCTACAAGCTGTACGACACATACGGTAACTAGCTACGTCTCTAGTCAGTGACCAGCTGGCCTACAAGCTGTACGACACATACGGTAACTAGCTACGTCTCTAGTCAGTGACCAGCTGGCCAACAAGCTGTACGACACATACGGTAACTAGCTACGTCTCTAGTCAGTGACCAGCTGGCCAACAAGCTGTACGACACATACGGTAACTAGCTACGTCTCTAGTCAGTGACCAGCTGGCCTACAAGCTGTACGACACATACGGTAACTAGCTACGTCTCTAGTCAGTGACCAGCTGGCCTACAAGCTGTACGACACATACGGTAACTAGCTACGTCTCTAGTCAGTGACCAGCTGGCCAACAAGCTGTACGACACATACGGTAACTAGCTACGTCTCTAGTCAGTGACCAGCTGGCCAACAAGCTGTACGACACATACGGTAACTAGCTACGTCTCTAGTCAGTGACAGCTGGCCAACAAGCTGTACGACACATACGGTAACTAGCTACGTCTCTAGTCAGTGACCAGCTGGCCTACAAGCTGTACGACACATACGGTAACTAGCTACGTCTCTAGTCAGTGACCAGCTGGCCTACAAGCTGTACGACACATACGGTAACTAGCTACGTCTCTAGTCAGTGACCAGCTGGCCTACAAGCTGTACGACACATACGGTAACTAGCTACGTCTCTAGTCAGTGACCAGCTGGCCAACAAGCTGTACGACACATACGGTAACTAGCTACGTCTCTAGTCAGTGACCAGCTGGCCTACAAGCTGTACGACACATACGGTAACTAGCTACGTCTCTAGTCAGTGACCAGCTGGCCTACAAGCTGTACGACACATACGGTAACTAGCTACGTCTCTAGTCAGTGACCAGCTGGCCTACAAGCTGTACGACACATACGGTAACTAGCTACGTCTCTAGTCAGTGACCAGCTGGCCAACAAGCTGTACGACACATACGGTAACTAGCTACGTCTCTAGTCAGTGACCAGCTGGCCAACAAGCTGTACGACACATACGGTAACTAGCTACGTCTCTAGTCAGTGACAGCTGGCCAACAAGCTGTACGACACATACGGTAACTAGCTACGTCTCTAGTCAGTGACCAGCTGGCCTACAAGCTGTACGACACATACGGTAACTAGCTACGTCTCTAGTCAGTGACCAGCTGGCCTACAAGCTGTACGACACATACGGTAACTAGCTACGTCTCTAGTCAGTGACCAGCTGGCCTACAAGCTGTACGACACATACGGTAACTAGCTACGTCTCTAGTCAGTGACCAGCTGGCCTACAAGCTGTACGACACATACGGTAACTAGCTACGTCTCTAGTCAGTGACCAGCTGGCCTACAAGCTGTACGACACATACGGTAACTAGCTACGTCTCTAGTCAGTGACCAGCTGGCCAACAAGCTGTACGACACATACGGTAACTAGCTACGTCTCTAGTCAGCGACGAGCTGGCTTTCAAGCTGTACGACACATACGGTAACTAGCTACGTCTCTAGTCAGTGACCAGCTGGCCAACAAGCTGTACGACACATACGGTAACTAGCTACGTCTCTAGTCAGTGACGAGCTGGCCTACAAGCTGTACGACACATACGGTAACTAGCTACGTCTCTAGTCAGTGACCAGCTGGCCTACAAGCTGTACGACACATACGGTAACTAGCTACGTCTCTAGTCAGTGACAGCTGGCCAACAAGCTGTACGACACATACGGTAACTAGCTACGTCTCTAGTCAGTGACCAGCTGGCCAACAAGCTCTACGACACTTACGGTAACTAGCTACGTCTCTAGTCAGTGACCAGCTGGCCTACAAGCTGTACGACACATACGGTAACTAGCTACGTCTCTAGTCAGTGACCAGCTGGCCAACAAGCTGTACGACACATACGGTAACTAGCTACGTCTCTAGTCAGTGACCAGCTGGCCTACAAGCTGTACGACACATACGGTAACTAGCTACGTCTCTAGTCAGTGACCAGCTGGCCAACAAGCTGTACGACACATACGGTAACTAGCTACGTCTCTAGTCAGTGACCAGCTGGCCAACAAGCTGTACGACACATACGGTAACTAGCTACGTCTCTAGTCAGTGACCAGCTGGCCAACAAGCTCTACGACACATACGGTAACTAGCTACGTCTCTAGTCAGTGACCAGCTGGCCAACAAGCTGTACGACACATACGGTAACTAGCTACGTCTCTAGTCAGTGACGAGCTGGCCTACAAGCTGTACGACACATACGGTAACTAGCTACGTCTCTAGTCAGTGACCAGCTGGCCAACAAGCTGTACGACACATACGGTAACTAGCTACGTCTCTAGTCAGTGACAGCTGGCCAACAAGCTGTACGACACATACGGTAACTAGCTACGTCTCTAGTCAGTGACGAGCTGGCCAACAAGCTGTACGACACATACGGTAACTAGCTACGTCTCTAGTCAGTGACCAGCTGGCCAACAAGCTGTACGACACATACGGTAACTAGCTACGTCTCTAGTCAGTGACGAGCTGGCCAACAAGCTGTACGACACATACGGTAACTAGCTACGTCTCTAGTCAGTGACAGCTGGCCAACAAGCTGTACGACACATACGGTAACTAGCTACGTCTCTAGTCAGTGACCAGCTGGCCAACAAGCTGTACGACACATACGGTAACTAGCTACGTCTCTAGTCAGTGACAGCTGGCCAACAAGCTGTACGACACATACGGTAACTAGCTACGTCTCTAGTCAGTGACAGCTGGCCAACAAGCTGTACGACACATACGGTAACTAGCTACGTCTCTAGTCAGTGACCAGCTGGCCAACAAGCTGTACGACACATACGGTAACTAGCTACGTCTCTAGTCAGTGACCAGCTGGCCAACAAGCTGTACGACACATACGGTAACTAGCTACGTCTCTAGTCAGTGACCAGCTGGCCTACAAGCTGTACGACACATACGGTAACTAGCTACGTCTCTAGTCAGTGACCAGCTGGCCAACAAGCTGTACGACACATACGGTAACTAGCTACGTCTCTAGTCAGTGACAGCTGGCCAACAAGCTGTACGACACATACGGTAACTAGCTACGTCTCTAGTCAGTGACGAGCTGGCCAACAAGCTGTACGACACATACGGTAACTAGCTACGTCTCTAGTCAGTGACCAGCTGGCCAACAAGCTGTACGACACATACGGTAACTAGCTACGTCTCTAGTCAGTGACCAGCTGGCCTACAAGCTGTACGACACATACGGTAACTAGCTACGTCTCTAGTCAGTGACCAGCTGGCCAACAAGCTGTACGACACATACGGTAACTAGCTACGTCTCTAGTCAGTGACAGCTGGCCAACAAGCTGTACGACACATACGGTAACTAGCTACGTCTCTAGTCAGTGACGAGCTGGCCAACAAGCTGTACGACACATACGGTAACTAGCTACGTCTCTAGTCAGTGACCAGCTGGCCAACAAGCTCTACGACACTTACGGTAACTAGCTACGTCTCTAGTCAGTGACCAGCTGGCCAACAAGCTCTACGACACTTACGGTAACTAGCTACGTCTCTAGTCAGTGACCAGCTGGCCAACAAGCTCTACGACACATACGGTAACTAGCTACGTCTCTAGTCAGTGACCAGCTGGCCTACAAGCTGTACGACACATACGGTAACTAGCTACGTCTCTAGTCAGTGACCAGCTGGCCAACAAGCTCTACGACACTTACGGTAACTAGCTACGTCTCTAGTCAGTGACCAGCTGGCCTACAAGCTGTACGACACATACGGTAACTAGCTACGTCTCTAGTCAGTGACCAGCTGGCCAACAAGCTCTACGACACTTACGGTAACTAGCTACGTCTCTAGTCAGCGACGAGCTGGCTTTCAAGCTCTACGACACATACGGTAACTAGCTACGTCTCTAGTCAGCTATGAGCTGGCTTTCAAGCTGTACGACACATACGGTAACTAGCTACGTCTCTAGTCAGCTATGAGCTGGCTTTCAAGCTGTACGACACATACGGTAACTAGCTACGTCTCTAGTCAGCTATGAGCTGGCTTTCAAGCTGTACGACACATACGGTAACTAGCTACGTCTCTAGTCAGTGACGAGCTGGCCAACAAGCTGTACGACACATACGGTAACTAGCTACGTCTCTAGTCAGCTATGAGCTGGCTTTCAAGCTGTACGACACATACGGTAACTAGCTACGTCTCTAGTCAGCTATGAGCTGGCTTTCAAGCTGTACGACACATACGGTAACTAGCTACGTCTCTAGTCAGTGACCAGCTGGCCAACAAGCTGTACGACACATACGGTAACTAGCTACGTCTCTAGTCAGTGACCAGCTGGCTTTCAAGCTGTACGACACATACGGTAACTAGCTACGTCTCTAGTCAGTGACCAGCTGGCCAACAAGCTGTACGACACATACGGTAACTAGCTACGTCTCTAGTCAGTGACCAGCTGGCCAACAAGCTGTACGACACATACGGTAACTAGCTACGTCTCTAGTCAGTGACCAGCTGGCCAACAAGCTGTACGACACATACGGTAACTAGCTACGTCTCTAGTCAGTGACCAGCTGGCCAACAAGCTGTACGACACATACGGTAACTAGCTACGTCTCTAGTCAGTGACAGCTGGCCAACAAGCTGTACGACACATACGGTAACTAGCTACGTCTCTAGTCAGTGACCAGCTGGCCTACAAGCTGTACGACACATACGGTAACTAGCTACGTCTCTAGTCAGTGACAGCTGGCCAACAAGCTGTACGACACATACGGTAACTAGCTACGTCTCTAGTCAGTGACCAGCTGGCCTACAAGCTGTACGACACATACGGTAACTAGCTACGTCTCTAGTCAGTGACAGCTGGCCTACAAGCTGTACGACACATACGGTAACTAGCTACGTCTCTAGTCAGTGACCAGCTGGCCAACAAGCTGTACGACACATACGGTAACTAGCTACGTCTCTAGTCAGTGACCAGCTGGCCAACAAGCTGTACGACACATACGGTAACTAGCTACGTCTCTAGTCAGTGACCAGCTGGCCAACAAGCTGTACGACACATACGGTAACTAGCTACGTCTCTAGTCAGTGACCAGCTGGCCAACAAGCTGTACGACACATACGGTAACTAGCTACGTCTCTAGTCAGTGACCAGCTGGCCAACAAGCTGTACGACACATACGGTAACTAGCTACGTCTCTAGTCAGTGACAGCTGGCCTACAAGCTGTACGACACATACGGTAACTAGCTACGTCTCTAGTCAGTGACCAGCTGGCCAACAAGCTGTACGACACATACGGTAACTAGCTACGTCTCTAGTCAGTGACCAGCTGGCCAACAAGCTGTACGACACATACGGTAACTAGCTACGTCTCTAGTCAGTGACCAGCTGGCCAACAAGCTGTACGACACATACGGTAACTAGCTACGTCTCTAGTCAGTGACCAGCTGGCCAACAAGCTGTACGACACATACGGTAACTAGCTACGTCTCTAGTCAGTGACCAGCTGGCCAACAAGCTGTACGACACATACGGTAACTAGCTACGTCTCTAGTCAGTGACCAGCTGGCCTACAAGCTGTACGACACATACGGTAACTAGCTACGTCTCTAGTCAGTGACCAGCTGGCCAACAAGCTGTACGACACATACGGTAACTAGCTACGTCTCTAGTCAGTGACCAGCTGGCCAACAAGCTGTACGACACATACGGTAACTAGCTACGTCTCTAGTCAGTGACCAGCTGGCCAACAAGCTGTACGACACATACGGTAACTAGCTACGTCTCTAGTCAGTGACCAGCTGGCCAACAAGCTGTACGACACATACGGTAACTAGCTACGTCTCTAGTCAGTGACGAGCTGGCCTACAAGCTGTACGACACATACGGTAACTAGCTACGTCTCTAGTCAGTGACCAGCTGGCCAACAAGCTGTACGACACATACGGTAACTAGCTACGTCTCTAGTCAGTGACCAGCTGGCCAACAAGCTGTACGACACATACGGTAACTAGCTACGTCTCTAGTCAGTGACCAGCTGGCCAACAAGCTGTACGACACATACGGTAACTAGCTACGTCTCTAGTCAGTGACCAGCTGGCCAACAAGCTGTAGACACATACGGTAACTAGCTACGTCTCTAGTCAGTGACCAGCTGGCCAACAAGCTGTACGACACATACGGTAACTAGCTACGTCTCTAGTCAGTGACGAGCTGGCCTACAAGCTGTACGACACATACGGTAACTAGCTACGTCTCTAGTCAGTGACCAGCTGGCCAACAAGCTGTACGACACATACGGTAACTAGCTACGTCTCTAGTCAGTGACGAGCTGGCTTTCAAGCTGTACGACACATACGGTAACTAGCTACGTCTCTAGTCAGTGACCAGCTGGCCTACAAGCTGTACGACACATACGGTAACTAGCTACGTCTCTAGTCAGTGACCAGCTGGCCAACAAGCTGTACGACACATACGGTAACTAGCTACGTCTCTAGTCAGTGACCAGCTGGCCAACAAGCTGTACGACACATACGGTAACTAGCTACGTCTCTAGTCAGTGACAGCTGGCCAACAAGCTGTACGACACATACGGTAACTAGCTACGTCTCTAGTCAGTGACGAGCTGGCCTACAAGCTGTACGACACATACGGTAACTAGCTACGTCTCTAGTCAGTGACCAGCTGGCCTACAAGCTGTACGACACATACGGTAACTAGCTACGTCTCTAGTCAGTGACAGCTGGCCAACAAGCTGTACGACACATACGGTAACTAGCTACGTCTCTAGTCAGTGACGAGCTGGCTTTCAAGCTGTACGACACATACGGTAACTAGCTACGTCTCTAGTCAGTGACCAGCTGGCCTACAAGCTCTACGACACATACGGTAACTAGCTACGTCTCTAGTCAGTGACCAGCTGGCTTTCAAGCTGTACGACACATACGGTAACTAGCTACGTCTCTAGTCAGTGACCAGCTGGCCAACAAGCTGTACGACACATACGGTAACTAGCTACGTCTCTAGTCAGTGACGAGCTGGCTTTCAAGCTGTACGACACATACGGTAACTAGCTACGTCTCTAGTCAGTGACCAGCTGGCCAACAAGCTGTACGACACATACGGTAACTAGCTACGTCTCTAGTCAGTGACCAGCTGGCCAACAAGCTGTACGACACATACGGTAACTAGCTACGTCTCTAGTCAGTGACGAGCTGGCCTACAAGCTGTACGACACATACGGTAACTAGCTACGTCTCTAGTCAGTGACCAGCTGGCTTTCAAGCTGTACGACACATACGGTAACTAGCTACGTCTCTAGTCAGTGACCAGCTGGCCAACAAGCTGTACGACACATACGGTAACTAGCTACGTCTCTAGTCAGTGACGAGCTGGCCAACAAGCTGTACGACACATACGGTAACTAGCTACGTCTCTAGTCAGTGACGAGCTGGCCAACAAGCTGTACGACACATACGGTAACTAGCTACGTCTCTAGTCAGTGACCAGCTGGCCAACAAGCTGTACGACACATACGGTAACTAGCTACGTCTCTAGTCAGTGACGAGCTGGCCAACAAGCTGTACGACACATACGGTAACTAGCTACGTCTCTAGTCAGTGACGAGCTGGCCAACAAGCTGTACGACACATACGGTAACTAGCTACGTCTCTAGTCAGTGACCAGCTGGCCAACAAGCTGTACGACACATACGGTAACTAGCTACGTCTCTAGTCAGTGACGAGCTGGCCAACAAGCTGTACGACACATACGGTAACTAGCTACGTCTCTAGTCAGTGACGAGCTGGCCTACAAGCTGTACGACACATACGGTAACTAGCTACGTCTCTAGTCAGTGACGAGCTGGCCTACAAGCTGTACGACACATACGGTAACTAGCTACGTCTCTAGTCAGTGACCAGCTGGCCAACAAGCTGTACGACACATACGGTAACTAGCTACGTCTCTAGTCAGTGACGAGCTGGCTTTCAAGCTGTACGACACATACGGTAACTAGCTACGTCTCTAGTCAGTGACCAGCTGGCCTACAAGCTCTACGACACATACGGTAACTAGCTACGTCTCTAGTCAGTGACCAGCTGGCTTTCAAGCTGTACGACACATACGGTAACTAGCTACGTCTCTAGTCAGTGACAGCTGGCCAACAAGCTGTACGACACATACGGTAACTAGCTACGTCTCTAGTCAGTGACCAGCTGGCCAACAAGCTGTACGACACATACGGTAACTAGCTACGTCTCTAGTCAGTGACGAGCTGGCCAACAAGCTGTACGACACATACGGTAACTAGCTACGTCTCTAGTCAGTGACCAGCTGGCCAACAAGCTGTACGACACATACGGTAACTAGCTACGTCTCTAGTCAGTGACCAGCTGGCCAACAAGCTGTACGACACATACGGTAACTAGCTACGTCTCTAGTCAGTGACGAGCTGGCCAACAAGCTGTACGACACATACGGTAACTAGCTACGTCTCTAGTCAGTGACGAGCTGGCCTACAAGCTGTACGACACATACGGTAACTAGCTACGTCTCTAGTCAGTGACCAGCTGGCTTTCAAGCTGTACGACACATACGGTAACTAGCTACGTCTCTAGTCAGTGACCAGCTGGCTTTCAAGCTGTACGACACATACGGTAACTAGCTACGTCTCTAGTCAGTGACGAGCTGGCCAACAAGCTGTACGACACATACGGTAACTAGCTACGTCTCTAGTCAGTGACCAGCTGGCTTTCAAGCTGTACGACACATACGGTAACTAGCTACGTCTCTAGTCAGTGACGAGCTGGCCAACAAGCTGTACGACACATACGGTAACTAGCTACGTCTCTAGTCAGTGACCAGCTGGCTTTCAAGCTGTACGACACATACGGTAACTAGCTACGTCTCTAGTCAGTGACCAGCTGGCCTACAAGCTGTACGACACATACGGTAACTAGCTACGTCTCTAGTCAGTGACCAGCTGGCTTTCAAGCTGTACGACACATACGGTAACTAGCTACGTCTCTAGTCAGTGACGAGCTGGCCAACAAGCTGTACGACACATACGGTAACTAGCTACGTCTCTAGTCAGTGACCAGCTGGCTTTCAAGCTGTACGACACATACGGTAACTAGCTACGTCTCTAGTCAGTGACGAGCTGGCCAACAAGCTGTACGACACATACGGTAACTAGCTACGTCTCTAGTCAGTGACCAGCTGGCTTTCAAGCTGTACGACACATACGGTAACTAGCTAC
The DNA here is from genome assembly GCA_945910005.1 of Isoperla grammatica. Lineage (NCBI taxonomy): Eukaryota > Metazoa > Arthropoda > Insecta > Plecoptera > Perlodidae > Isoperla > Isoperla grammatica. The sequence continues at coordinate 3,365,649 of OX246749.1, read as the reverse complement.
GTCTCTAGTCAGTGACCAGCTGGCCTACAAGCTGTACGACACATACGGTAACTAGCTACGTCTCTAGTCAGTGACCAGCTGGCCAACAAGCTGTACGACACATACGGTAACTAGCTACGTCTCTAGTCAGTGACCAGCTGGCCAACAAGCTGTAGACACATACGGTAACTAGCTACGTCTCTAGTCAGTGACGAGCTGGCCAACAAGCTGTACGACACATACGGTAACTAGCTACGTCTCTAGTCAGTGACCAGCTGGCCTACAAGCTGTACGACACATACGGTAACTAGCTACGTCTCTAGTCAGTGACAGCTGGCCAACAAGCTGTACGACACATACGGTAACTAGCTACGTCTCTAGTCAGTGACCAGCTGGCCAACAAGCTGTACGACACATACGGTAACTAGCTACGTCTCTAGTCAGTGACCAGCTGGCCAACAAGCTGTACGACACATACGGTAACTAGCTACGTCTCTAGTCAGTGACCAGCTGGCCAACAAGCTGTACGACACATACGGTAACTAGCTACGTCTCTAGTCAGTGACCAGCTGGCCAACAAGCTGTACGACACATACGGTAACTAGCTACGTCTCTAGTCAGTGACCAGCTGGCCAACAAGCTCTACGACACTTACGGTAACTAGCTACGTCTCTAGTCAGTGACCAGCTGGCCAACAAGCTGTACGACACTTACGGTAACTAGCTACGTCTCTAGTCAGTGACGAGCTGGCCTACAAGCTGTACGACACATACGGTAACTAGCTACGTCTCTAGTCAGTGACCAGCTGGCCAACAAGCTGTACGACACATACGGTAACTAGCTACGTCTCTAGTCAGTGACCAGCTGGCCAACAAGCTGTACGACACATACGGTAACTAGCTACGTCTCTAGTCAGTGACGAGCTGGCCTACAAGCTGTACGACACTTACGGTAACTAGCTACGTCTCTAGTCAGTGACCAGCTGGCCAACAAGCTGTACGACACATACGGTAACTAGCTACGTCTCTAGTCAGTGACCAGCTGGCCAACAAGCTGTACGACACATACGGTAACTAGCTACGTCTCTAGTCAGTGACCAGCTGGCCAACAAGCTGTACGACACATACGGTAACTAGCTACGTCTCTAGTCAGTGACGAGCTGGCCTACAAGCTGTACGACACTTACGGTAACTAGCTACGTCTCTAGTCAGTGACCAGCTGGCCAACAAGCTGTACGACACTTACGGTAACTAGCTACGTCTCTAGTCAGTGACCAGCTGGCCAACAAGCTGTACGACACATACGGTAACTAGCTACGTCTCTAGTCAGTGACGAGCTGGCCTACAAGCTGTACGACACATACGGTAACTAGCTACGTCTCTAGTCAGTGACCAGCTGGCCAACAAGCTGTACGACACATACGGTAACTAGCTACGTCTCTAGTCAGTGACGAGCTGGCCTACAAGCTGTACGACACTTACGGTAACTAGCTACGTCTCTAGTCAGTGACCAGCTGGCCAACAAGCTGTACGACACATACGGTAACTAGCTACGTCTCTAGTCAGTGACCAGCTGGCCAACAAGCTGTACGACACATACGGTAACTAGCTACGTCTCTAGTCAGTGACCAGCTGGCTTTCAAGCTGTACGACACATACGGTAACTAGCTACGTCTCTAGTCAGTGACCAGCTGGCCAACAAGCTGTAGACACATACGGTAACTAGCTACGTCTCTAGTCAGTGACCAGCTGGCCTACAAGCTGTACGACACATACGGTAACTAGCTACGTCTCTAGTCAGTGACAGCTGGCCAACAAGCTGTACGACACATACGGTAACTAGCTACGTCTCTAGTCAGTGACGAGCTGGCCAACAAGCTGTACGACACATACGGTAACTAGCTACGTCTCTAGTCAGTGACCAGCTGGCCAACAAGCTGTACGACACATACGGTAACTAGCTACGTCTCTAGTCAGTGACCAGCTGGCCAACAAGCTGTACGACACATACGGTAACTAGCTACGTCTCTAGTCAGCGACGAGCTGGCCTACAAGCTGTACGACACATACGGTAACTAGCTACGTCTCTAGTCAGTGACCAGCTGGCCAACAAGCTGTACGACACATACGGTAACTAGCTACGTCTCTAGTCAGTGACGAGCTGGCCAACAAGCTGTACGACACATACGGTAACTAGCTACGTCTCTAGTCAGTGACGAGCTGGCCAACAAGCTGTACGACACATACGGTAACTAGCTACGTCTCTAGTCAGTGACCAGCTGGCCAACAAGCTGTACGACACATACGGTAACTAGCTACGTCTCTAGTCAGTGACCAGCTGGCCAACAAGCTGTACGACACATACGGTAACTAGCTACGTCTCTAGTCAGTGACCAGCTGGCCAACAAGCTGTACGACACATACGGTAACTAGCTACGTCTCTAGTCAGTGACCAGCTGGCCAACAAGCTGTACGACACATACGGTAACTAGCTACGTCTCTAGTCAGTGACAGCTGGCCAACAAGCTGTACGACACATACGGTAACTAGCTACGTCTCTAGTCAGTGACAGCTGGCCAACAAGCTGTACGACACATACGGTAACTAGCTACGTCTCTAGTCAGTGACCAGCTGGCCAACAAGCTGTACGACACATACGGTAACTAGCTACGTCTCTAGTCAGTGACCAGCTGGCCAACAAGCTGTACGACACATACGGTAACTAGCTACGTCTCTAGTCAGTGACCAGCTGGCCAACAAGCTGTACGACACATACGGTAACTAGCTACGTCTCTAGTCAGTGACCAGCTGGCCAACAAGCTGTACGACACATACGGTAACTAGCTACGTCTCTAGTCAGTGACCAGCTGGCCTACAAGCTGTACGACACATACGGTAACTAGCTACGTCTCTAGTCAGTGACCAGCTGGCCAACAAGCTGTACGACACATACGGTAACTAGCTACGTCTCTAGTCAGTGACCAGCTGGCCAACAAGCTGTACGACACATACGGTAACTAGCTACGTCTCTAGTCAGTGACCAGCTGGCCAACAAGCTGTACGACACATACGGTAACTAGCTACGTCTCTAGTCAGTGACCAGCTGGCCAACAAGCTGTACGACACATACGGTAACTAGCTACGTCTCTAGTCAGTGACCAGCTGGCCTACAAGCTGTACGACACATACGGTAACTAGCTACGTCTCTAGTCAGTGACCAGCTGGCCAACAAGCTGTACGACACATACGGTAACTAGCTACGTCTCTAGTCAGTGACGAGCTGGCCAACAAGCTGTACGACACATACGGTAACTAGCTACGTCTCTAGTCAGTGACCAGCTGGCCAACAAGCTGTACGACACATACGGTAACTAGCTACGTCTCTAGTCAGTGACCAGCTGGCCAACAAGCTGTACGACACATACGGTAACTAGCTACGTCTCTAGTCAGTGACGAGCTGGCCAACAAGCTGTACGACACATACGGTAACTAGCTACGTCTCTAGTCAGTGACCAGCTGGCCAACAAGCTGTACGACACATACGGTAACTAGCTACGTCTCTAGTCAGTGACAGCTGGCCAACAAGCTGTACGACACATACGGTAACTAGCTACGTCTCTAGTCAGTGACCAGCTGGCCAACAAGCTGTACGACACATACGGTAACTAGCTACGTCTCTAGTCAGTGACCAGCTGGCCAACAAGCTGTACGACACATACGGTAACTAGCTACGTCTCTAGTCAGTGACCAGCTGGCCAACAAGCTGTACGACACATACGGTAACTAGCTACGTCTCTAGTCAGTGACGAGCTGGCTTTCAAGCTGTACGACACATACGGTAACTAGCTACGTCTCTAGTCAGTGACCAGCTGGCCTACAAGCTCTACGACACATACGGTAACTAGCTACGTCTCTAGTCAGTGACCAGCTGGCTTTCAAGCTGTACGACACATACGGTAACTAGCTACGTCTCTAGTCAGTGACCAGCTGGCCAACAAGCTGTACGACACATACGGTAACTAGCTACGTCTCTAGTCAGTGACCAGCTGGCCTACAAGCTGTACGACACATACGGTAACTAGCTACGTCTCTAGTCAGTGACCAGCTGGCCAACAAGCTGTACGACACATACGGTAACTAGCTACGTCTCTAGTCAGTGACGAGCTGGCCTACAAGCTGTACGACACATACGGTAACTAGCTACGTCTCTAGTCAGTGACGAGCTGGCCTACAAGCTGTACGACACATACGGTAACTAGCTACGTCTCTAGTCAGTGACCAGCTGGCCAACAAGCTGTACGACACATACGGTAACTAGCTACGTCTCTAGTCAGTGACGAGCTGGCCTACAAGCTGTACGACACATACGGTAACTAGCTACGTCTCTAGTCAGTGACGAGCTGGCCTACAAGCTGTACGACACATACGGTAACTAGCTACGTCTCTAGTCAGTGACGAGCTGGCCAACAAGCTGTACGACACATACGGTAACTAGCTACGTCTCTAGTCAGTGACCAGCTGGCCAACAAGCTGTACGACACATACGGTAACTAGCTACGTCTCTAGTCAGTGACCAGCTGGCCAACAAGCTGTACGACACATACGGTAACTAGCTACGTCTCTAGTCAGTGACCAGCTGGCCAACAAGCTGTACGACACATACGGTAACTAGCTACGTCTCTAGTCAGTGACCAGCTGGCCAACAAGCTGTACGACACATACGGTAACTAGCTACGTCTCTAGTCAGTGACCAGCTGGCCAACAAGCTGTACGACACATACGGTAACTAGCTACGTCTCTAGTCAGTGACCAGCTGGCCAACAAGCTGTACGACACATACGGTAACTAGCTACGTCTCTAGTCAGTGACGAGCTGGCTTTCAAGCTGTACGACACATACGGTAACTAGCTACGTCTCTAGTCAGTGACCAGCTGGCCTACAAGCTCTACGACACATACGGTAACTAGCTACGTCTCTAGTCAGTGACCAGCTGGCTTTCAAGCTGTACGACACATACGGTAACTAGCTACGTCTCTAGTCAGTGACAGCTGGCCAACAAGCTGTACGACACATACGGTAACTAGCTACGTCTCTAGTCAGTGACCAGCTGGCCAACAAGCTGTACGACACATACGGTAACTAGCTACGTCTCTAGTCAGTGACCAGCTGGCCTACAAGCTGTACGACACATACGGTAACTAGCTACGTCTCTAGTCAGTGACCAGCTGGCCAACAAGCTGTACGACACATACGGTAACTAGCTACGTCTCTAGTCAGTGACGAGCTGGCTTTCAAGCTGTACGACACATACGGTAACTAGCTACGTCTCTAGTCAGTGACCAGCTGGCCTACAAGCTCTACGACACATACGGTAACTAGCTACGTCTCTAGTCAGTGACCAGCTGGCTTTCAAGCTGTACGACACATACGGTAACTAGCTACGTCTCTAGTCAGTGACCAGCTGGCCAACAAGCTGTACGACACATACGGTAACTAGCTACGTCTCTAGTCAGTGACCAGCTGGCCTACAAGCTGTACGACACATACGGTAACTAGCTACGTCTCTAGTCAGTGACCAGCTGGCCAACAAGCTGTACGACACATACGGTAACTAGCTACGTCTCTAGTCAGTGACGAGCTGGCCTACAAGCTGTACGACACATACGGTAACTAGCTACGTCTCTAGTCAGTGACGAGCTGGCCTACAAGCTGTACGACACATACGGTAACTAGCTACGTCTCTAGTCAGTGACCAGCTGGCCAACAAGCTGTACGACACATACGGTAACTAGCTACGTCTCTAGTCAGTGACGAGCTGGCCTACAAGCTGTACGACACATACGGTAACTAGCTACGTCTCTAGTCAGTGACCAGCTGGCCAACAAGCTGTACGACACATACGGTAACTAGCTACGTCTCTAGTCAGCGACGAGCTGGCCTACAAGCTGTACGACACATACGGTAACTAGCTACGTCTCTAGTCAGTGACCAGCTGGCCAACAAGCTGTACGACACATACGGTAACTAGCTACGTCTCTAGTCAGTGACCAGCTGGCCAACAAGCTGTACGACACATACGGTAACTAGCTACGTCTCTAGTCAGTGACCAGCTGGCCAACAAGCTGTACGACACATACGGTAACTAGCTACGTCTCTAGTCAGTGACCAGCTGGCCTACAAGCTGTACGACACATACGGTAACTAGCTACGTCTCTAGTCAGTGACCAGCTGGCCAACAAGCTGTACGACACATACGGTAACTAGCTACGTCTCTAGTCAGTGACCAGCTGGCCAACAAGCTGTACGACACATACGGTAACTAGCTACGTCTCTAGTCAGTGACCAGCTGGCCTACAAGCTGTACGACACATACGGTAACTAGCTACGTCTCTAGTCAGTGACGAGCTGGCCTACAAGCTGTACGACACATACGGTAACTAGCTACGTCTCTAGTCAGTGACGAGCTGGCCTACAAGCTGTACGACACATACGGTAACTAGCTACGTCTCTAGTCAGTGACCAGCTGGCCTACAAGCTGTAGACACATACGGTAACTAGCTACGTCTCTAGTCAGTGACCAGCTGGCCAACAAGCTGTACGACACATACGGTAACTAGCTACGTCTCTAGTCAGTGACCAGCTGGCCAACAAGCTGTACGACACATACGGTAACTAGCTACGTCTCTAGTCAGTGACCAGCTGGCCAACAAGCTGTACGACACATACGGTAACTAGCTACGTCTCTAGTCAGTGACCAGCTGGCCAACAAGCTGTACGACACATACGGTAACTAGCTACGTCTCTAGTCAGTGACCAGCTGGCCAACAAGCTGTACGACACATACGGTAACTAGCTACGTCTCTAGTCAGTGACGAGCTGGCCTACAAGCTGTACGACACATACGGTAACTAGCTACGTCTCTAGTCAGTGACCAGCTGGCCAACAAGCTGTACGACACATACGGTAACTAGCTACGTCTCTAGTCAGTGACGAGCTGGCCAACAAGCTGTACGACACATACGGTAACTAGCTACGTCTCTAGTCAGTGACCAGCTGGCCAACAAGCTGTACGACACATACGGTAACTAGCTACGTCTCTAGTCAGTGACCAGCTGGCCAACAAGCTGTACGACACATACGGTAACTAGCTACGTCTCTAGTCAGTGACGAGCTGGCCAACAAGCTGTACGACACATACGGTAACTAGCTACGTCTCTAGTCAGTGACCAGCTGGCCAACAAGCTGTACGACACATACGGTAACTAGCTACGTCTCTAGTCAGTGACCAGCTGGCCAACAAGCTGTACGACACATACGGTAACTAGCTACGTCTCTAGTCAGTGACCAGCTGGCCAACAAGCTGTACGACACATACGGTAACTAGCTACGTCTCTAGTCAGTGACCAGCTGGCCAACAAGCTGTACGACACATACGGTAACTAGCTACGTCTCTAGTCAGTGACCAGCTGGCCAACAAGCTGTACGACACATACGGTAACTAGCTACGTCTCTAGTCAGTGACCAGCTGGCCAACAAGCTGTACGACACATACGGTAACTAGCTACGTCTCTAGTCAGTGACGAGCTGGCCTACAAGCTGTACGACACATACGGTAACTAGCTACGTCTCTAGTCAGCGACCAGCTGGCCAACAAGCTGTACGACACATACGGTAACTAGCTACGTCTCTAGTCAGTGACCAGCTGGCCAACAAGCTGTACGACACATACGGTAACTAGCTACGTCTCTAGTCAGTGACCAGCTGGCCTACAAGCTGTACGACACATACGGTAACTAGCTACGTCTCTAGTCAGTGACCAGCTGGCCTACAAGCTGTACGACACATACGGTAACTAGCTACGTCTCTAGTCAGTGACCAGCTGGCCAACAAGCTGTACGACACATACGGTAACTAGCTACGTCTCTAGTCAGTGACGAGCTGGCCAACAAGCTGTACGACACATACGGTAACTAGCTACGTCTCTAGTCAGTGACGAGCTGGCCTACAAGCTGTACGACACATACGGTAACTAGCTACGTCTCTAGTCAGTGACGAGCTGGCCAACAAGCTGTACGACACATACGGTAACTAGCTACGTCTCTAGTCAGTGACGAGCTGGCCAACAAGCTGTAGACACATACGGTAACTAGCTACGTCTCTAGTCAGTGACCAGCTGGCCAACAAGCTGTACGACACATACGGTAACTAGCTACGTCTCTAGTCAGTGACCAGCTGGCCAACAAGCTGTACGACACATACGGTAACTAGCTACGTCTCTAGTCAGTGACCAGCTGGCCAACAAGCTGTACGACACATACGGTAACTAGCTACGTCTCTAGTCAGTGACCAGCTGGCCAACAAGCTGTACGACACATACGGTAACTAGCTACGTCTCTAGTCAGTGACCAGCTGGCCAACAAGCTGTACGACACATACGGTAACTAGCTACGTCTCTAGTCAGTGACGAGCTGGCCTACAAGCTGTACGACACATACGGTAACTAGCTACGTCTCTAGTCAGTGACGAGCTGGCCAACAAGCTGTACGACACATACGGTAACTAGCTACGTCTCTAGTCAGTGACCAGCTGGCCTACAAGCTGTACGACACATACGGTAACTAGCTACGTCTCTAGTCAGTGACCAGCTGGCCAACAAGCTGTACGACACATACGGTAACTAGCTACGTCTCTAGTCAGTGACCAGCTGGCCAACAAGCTGTACGACACATACGGTAACTAGCTACGTCTCTAGTCAGTGACGAGCTGGCCAACAAGCTGTACGACACATACGGTAACTAGCTACGTCTCTAGTCAGTGACCAGCTGGCCAACAAGCTGTACGACACATACGGTAACTAGCTACGTCTCTAGTCAGTGACCAGCTGGCCAACAAGCTGTACGACACATACGGTAACTAGCTACGTCTCTAGTCAGTGACCAGCTGGCCAACAAGCTGTACGACACATACGGTAACTAGCTACGTCTCTAGTCAGTGACGAGCTGGCCAACAAGCTGTACGACACATACGGTAACTAGCTACGTCTCTAGTCAGTGACCAGCTGGCCAACAAGCTGTACGACACATACGGTAACTAGCTACGTCTCTAGTCAGTGACGAGCTGGCCTACAAGCTGTACGACACATACGGTAACTAGCTACGTCTCTAGTCAGTGACCAGCTGGCCAACAAGCTGTACGACACATACGGTAACTAGCTACGTCTCTAGTCAGTGACCAGCTGGCCAACAAGCTGTACGACACATACGGTAACTAGCTACGTCTCTAGTCAGTGACGAGCTGGCCAACAAGCTGTACGACACATACGGTAACTAGCTACGTCTCTAGTCAGTGACCAGCTGGCCAACAAGCTGTACGACACATACGGTAACTAGCTACGTCTCTAGTCAGTGACCAGCTGGCCAACAAGCTGTACGACACATACGGTAACTAGCTACGTCTCTAGTCAGTGACCAGCTGGCCTACAAGCTGTACGACACATACGGTAACTAGCTACGTCTCTAGTCAGTGACCAGCTGGCCTACAAGCTGTACGACACATACGGTAACTAGCTACGTCTCTAGTCAGCGACGAGCTGGCCAACAAGCTGTACGACACATACGGTAACTAGCTACGTCTCTAGTCAGTGACCAGCTGGCCAACAAGCTGTACGACACATACGGTAACTAGCTACGTCTCTAGTCAGTGACCAGCTGGCCAACAAGCTGTACGACACATACGGTAACTAGCTACGTCTCTAGTCAGTGACCAGCTGGCCAACAAGCTGTACGACACATACGGTAACTAGCTACGTCTCTAGTCAGTGACCAGCTGGCCAACAAGCTGTACGACACATACGGTAACTAGCTACGTCTCTAGTCAGTGACCAGCTGGCCTACAAGCTGTACGACACATACGGTAACTAGCTACGTCTCTAGTCAGTGACGAGCTGGCCAACAAGCTGTACGACACATACGGTAACTAGCTACGTCTCTAGTCAGTGACCAGCTGGCCAACAAGCTGTACGACACATACGGTAACTAGCTACGTCTCTAGTCAGTGACCAGCTGGCCAACAAGCTGTACGACACATACGGTAACTAGCTACGTCTCTAGTCAGTGACCAGCTGGCCAACAAGCTGTACGACACATACGGTAACTAGCTACGTCTCTAGTCAGTGACCAGCTGGCCAACAAGCTGTACGACACATACGGTAACTAGCTACGTCTCTAGTCAGTGACCAGCTGGCCAACAAGCTGTACGACACATACGGTAACTAGCTACGTCTCTAGTCAGTGACCAGCTGGCCTACAAGCTGTACGACACATACGGTAACTAGCTACGTCTCTAGTCAGTGACGAGCTGGCCAACAAGCTGTAGACACATACGGTAACTAGCTACGTCTCTAGTCAGTGACCAGCTGGCCAACAAGCTGTACGACACATACGGTAACTAGCTACGTCTCTAGTCAGTGACGAGCTGGCCAACAAGCTGTAGACACATACGGTAACTAGCTACGTCTCTAGTCAGTGACCAGCTGGCCAACAAGCTGTACGACACATACGGTAACTAGCTACGTCTCTAGTCAGTGACCAGCTGGCCAACAAGCTGTACGACACATACGGTAACTAGCTACGTCTCTAGTCAGTGACGAGCTGGCCAACAAGCTGTACGACACATACGGTAACTAGCTACGTCTCTAGTCAGTGACGAGCTGGCCAACAAGCTGTACGACACATACGGTAACTAGCTACGTCTCTAGTCAGTGACGAGCTGGCCAACAAGCTGTACGACACATACGGTAACTAGCTACGTCTCTAGTCAGTGACCAGCTGGCCAACAAGCTGTACGACACATACGGTAACTAGCTACGTCTCTAGTCAGTGACCAGCTGGCCAACAAGCTGTACGACACATACGGTAACTAGCTACGTCTCTAGTCAGTGACGAGCTGGCCAACAAGCTGTACGACACATACGGTAACTAGCTACGTCTCTAGTCAGTGACAGCTGGCCTACAAGCTGTACGACACATACGGTAACTAGCTACGTCTCTAGTCAGTGACAGCTGGCCAACAAGCTGTACGACACATACGGTAACTAGCTACGTCTCTAGTCAGTGACCAGCTGGCCAACAAGCTGTAGACACATACGGTAACTAGCTACGTCTCTAGTCAGCGACGAGCTGGCCAACAAGCTGTACGACACATACGGTAACTAGCTACGTCTCTAGTCAGTGACCAGCTGGCCAACAAGCTGTACGACACATACGGTAACTAGCTACGTCTCTAGTCAGTGACCAGCTGGCCTACAAGCTGTACGACACATACGGTAACTAGCTACGTCTCTAGTCAGTGACCAGCTGGCCTACAAGCTGTAGACACATACGGTAACTAGCTACGTCTCTAGTCAGTGACGAGCTGGCCAACAAGCTGTACGACACATACGGTAACTAGCTACGTCTCTAGTCAGTGACGAGCTGGCCAACAAGCTGTACGACACATACGGTAACTAGCTACGTCTCTAGTCAGTGACGAGCTGGCCAACAAGCTGTAGACACATACGGTAACTAGCTACGTCTCTAGTCAGTGACGAGCTGGCCTACAAGCTGTACGACACATACGGTAACTAGCTACGTCTCTAGTCAGTGACCAGCTGGCCAACAAGCTGTACGACACATACGGTAACTAGCTACGTCTCTAGTCAGTGACGAGCTGGCCAACAAGCTGTACGACACATACGGTAACTAGCTACGTCTCTAGTCAGTGACGAGCTGGCCAACAAGCTGTACGACACATACGGTAACTAGCTACGTCTCTAGTCAGTGACGAGCTGGCCAACAAGCTGTACGACACATACGGTAACTAGCTACGTCTCTAGTCAGTGACCAGCTGGCCAACAAGCTGTACGACACATACGGTAACTAGCTACGTCTCTAGTCAGTGACGAGCTGGCCAACAAGCTGTACGACACATACGGTAACTAGCTACGTCTCTAGTCAGTGACCAGCTGGCCAACAAGCTGTACGACACATACGGTAACTAGCTACGTCTCTAGTCAGTGACGAGCTGGCCAACAAGCTGTACGACACATACGGTAACTAGCTACGTCTCTAGTCAGTGACGAGCTGGCCAACAAGCTGTACGACACATACGGTAACTAGCTACGTCTCTAGTCAGTGACCAGCTGGCCAACAAGCTGTACGACACATACGGTAACTAGCTACGTCTCTAGTCAGTGACGAGCTGGCCAACAAGCTGTACGACACATACGGTAACTAGCTACGTCTCTAGTCAGTGACCAGCTGGCCAACAAGCTGTACGACACATACGGTAACTAGCTACGTCTCTAGTCAGTGACCAGCTGGCCAACAAGCTGTACGACACATACGGTAACTAGCTACGTCTCTAGTCAGTGACGAGCTGGCCAACAAGCTGTACGACACATACGGTAACTAGCTACGTCTCTAGTCAGTGACGAGCTGGCCTACAAGCTGTACGACACATACGGTAACTAGCTACGTCTCTAGTCAGTGACCAGCTGGCCAACAAGCTGTACGACACATACGGTAACTAGCTACGTCTCTAGTCAGTGACCAGCTGGCCAACAAGCTGTACGACACATACGGTAACTAGCTACGTCTCTAGTCAGTGACGAGCTGGCCAACAAGCTGTACGACACATACGGTAACTAGCTACGTCTCTAGTCAGTGACCAGCTGGCCAACAAGCTGTACGACACATACGGTAACTAGCTACGTCTCTAGTCAGTGACGAGCTGGCCAACAAGCTGTAGACACATACGGTAACTAGCTACGTCTCTAGTCAGTGACCAGCTGGCCAACAAGCTGTACGACACATACGGTAACTAGCTACGTCTCTAGTCAGTGACCAGCTGGCCAACAAGCTGTACGACACATACGGTAACTAGCTACGTCTCTAGTCAGTGACCAGCTGGCCAACAAGCTGTACGACACATACGGTAACTAGCTACGTCTCTAGTCAGTGACCAGCTGGCCAACAAGCTGTACGACACATACGGTAACTAGCTACGTCTCTAGTCAGTGACGAGCTGGCCAACAAGCTGTACGACACATACGGTAACTAGCTACGTCTCTAGTCAGTGACGAGCTGGCCAACAAGCTGTAGACACATACGGTAACTAGCTACGTCTCTAGTCAGTGACCAGCTGGCCAACAAGCTGTACGACACATACGGTAACTAGCTACGTCTCTAGTCAGTGACCAGCTGGCCAACAAGCTGTACGACACATACGGTAACTAGCTACGTCTCTAGTCAGTGACCAGCTGGCCAACAAGCTGTACGACACATACGGTAACTAGCTACGTCTCTAGTCAGTGACCAGCTGGCCAACAAGCTGTACGACACATACGGTAACTAGCTACGTCTCTAGTCAGTGACCAGCTGGCCAACAAGCTGTACGACACATACGGTAACTAGCTACGTCTCTAGTCAGTGACCAGCTGGCCAACAAGCTGTACGACACATACGGTAACTAGCTACGTCTCTAGTCAGTGACCAGCTGGCCAACAAGCTGTACGACACATACGGTAACTAGCTACGTCTCTAGTCAGTGACGAGCTGGCCAACAAGCTGTACGACACATACGGTAACTAGCTACGTCTCTAGTCAGTGACCAGCTGGCCAACAAGCTGTACGACACATACGGTAACTAGCTACGTCTCTAGTCAGTGACCAGCTGGCCAACAAGCTGTACGACACATACGGTAACTAGCTACGTCTCTAGTCAGTGACCAGCTGGCCAACAAGCTGTACGACACATACGGTAACTAGCTACGTCTCTAGTCAGTGACCAGCTGGCCAACAAGCTGTACGACACATACGGTAACTAGCTACGTCTCTAGTCAGTGACCAGCTGGCCTACAAGCTGTACGACACATACGGTAACTAGCTACGTCTCTAGTCAGTGACCAGCTGGCCAACAAGCTGTACGACACATACGGTAACTAGCTACGTCTCTAGTCAGTGACGAGCTGGCCAACAAGCTGTACGACACATACGGTAACTAGCTACGTCTCTAGTCAGTGACCAGCTGGCCTACAAGCTGTACGACACATACGGTAACTAGCTACGTCTCTAGTCAGTGACCAGCTGGCCAACAAGCTGTACGACACATACGGTAACTAGCTACGTCTCTAGTCAGTGACCAGCTGGCCAACAAGCTGTACGACACATACGGTAACTAGCTACGTCTCTAGTCAGTGACCAGCTGGCCAACAAGCTGTACGACACATACGGTAACTAGCTACGTCTCTAGTCAGTGACGAGCTGGCCAACAAGCTGTACGACACATACGGTAACTAGCTACGTCTCTAGTCAGTGACGAGCTGGCCAACAAGCTGTAGACACATACGGTAACTAGCTACGTCTCTAGTCAGTGACCAGCTGGCCAACAAGCTGTACGACACATACGGTAACTAGCTACGTCTCTAGTCAGTGACCAGCTGGCCAACAAGCTGTACGACACATACGGTAACTAGCTACGTCTCTAGTCAGTGACCAGCTGGCCAACAAGCTGTACGACACATACGGTAACTAGCTACGTCTCTAGTCAGTGACCAGCTGGCCTACAAGCTGTAGACACATACGGTAACTAGCTACGTCTCTAGTCAGTGACGAGCTGGCCAACAAGCTGTACGACACATACGGTAACTAGCTACGTCTCTAGTCAGTGACGAGCTGGCCAACAAGCTGTACGACACATACGGTAACTAGCTACGTCTCTAGTCAGTGACAGCTGGCCAACAAGCTGTACGACACATACGGTAACTAGCTACGTCTCTAGTCAGTGACCAGCTGGCCAACAAGCTGTACGACACATACGGTAACTAGCTACGTCTCTAGTCAGTGACCAGCTGGCCAACAAGCTGTAGACACATACGGTAACTAGCTACGTCTCTAGTCAGTGACGAGCTGGCCAACAAGCTCTACGACACATACGGTAACTAGCTACGTCTCTAGTCAGTGACGAGCTGGCCTACAAGCTGTACGACACATACGGTAACTAGCTACGTCTCTAGTCAGTGACCAGCTGGCCAACAAGCTGTACGACACATACGGTAACTAGCTACGTCTCTAGTCAGTGACGAGCTGGCCAACAAGCTGTACGACACATACGGTAACTAGCTACGTCTCTAGTCAGTGACCAGCTGGCCAACAAGCTGTACGACACATACGGTAACTAGCTACGTCTCTAGTCAGTGACCAGCTGGCCAACAAGCTGTACGACACATACGGTAACTAGCTACGTCTCTAGTCAGTGACCAGCTGGCCAACAAGCTGTACGACACATACGGTAACTAGCTACGTCTCTAGTCAGTGACGAGCTGGCCAACAAGCTGTAGACACATACGGTAACTAGCTACGTCTCTAGTCAGTGACCAGCTGGCCAACAAGCTGTACGACACATACGGTAACTAGCTACGTCTCTAGTCAGTGACGAGCTGGCCTACAAGCTGTACGACACATACGGTAACTAGCTACGTCTCTAGTCAGTGACCAGCTGGCCAACAAGCTGTACGACACATACGGTAACTAGCTACGTCTCTAGTCAGTGACGAGCTGGCCAACAAGCTGTACGACACATACGGTAACTAGCTACGTCTCTAGTCAGTGACCAGCTGGCCAACAAGCTGTACGACACATACGGTAACTAGCTACGTCTCTAGTCAGTGACCAGCTGGCCAACAAGCTGTACGACACATACGGTAACTAGCTACGTCTCTAGTCAGTGACCAGCTGGCCAACAAGCTGTAGACACATACGGTAACTAGCTACGTCTCTAGTCAGTGACGAGCTGGCCAACAAGCTGTACGACACATACGGTAACTAGCTACGTCTCTAGTCAGTGACCAGCTGGCCAACAAGCTGTACGACACATACGGTAACTAGCTACGTCTCTAGTCAGTGACGAGCTGGCCAACAAGCTGTACGACACATACGGTAACTAGCTACGTCTCTAGTCAGTGACCAGCTGGCCTACAAGCTGTAGACACATACGGTAACTAGCTACGTCTCTAGTCAGTGACGAGCTGGCCAACAAGCTGTAGACACATACGGTAACTAGCTACGTCTCTAGTCAGTGACCAGCTGGCCAACAAGCTGTACGACACATACGGTAACTAGCTACGTCTCTAGTCAGTGACCAGCTGGCCAACAAGCTGTACGACACATACGGTAACTAGCTACGTCTCTAGTCAGTGACCAGCTGGCCTACAAGCTGTAGACACATACGGTAACTAGCTACGTCTCTAGTCAGTGACGAGCTGGCCAACAAGCTGTACGACACATACGGTAACTAGCTACGTCTCTAGTCAGTGACGAGCTGGCCAACAAGCTGTACGACACATACGGTAACTAGCTACGTCTCTAGTCAGTGACGAGCTGGCCTACAAGCTGTACGACACATACGGTAACTAGCTACGTCTCTAGTCAGTGACGAGCTGGCCAACAAGCTGTACGACACATACGGTAACTAGCTACGTCTCTAGTCAGTGACGAGCTGGCCTACAAGCTGTACGACACATACGGTAACTAGCTACGTCTCTAGTCAGTGACCAGCTGGCCTACAAGCTGTACGACACATACGGTAACTAGCTACGTCTCTAGTCAGTGACCAGCTGGCCTACAAGCTGTACGACACATACGGTAACTAGCTACGTCTCTAGTCAGTGACCAGCTGGCCAACAAGCTGTACGACACATACGGTAACTAGCTACGTCTCTAGTCAGTGACGAGCTGGCCAACAAGCTGTACGACACATACGGTAACTAGCTACGTCTCTAGTCAGTGACCAGCTGGCCTACAAGCTGTACGACACATACGGTAACTAGCTACGTCTCTAGTCAGTGACCAGCTGGCCAACAAGCTGTACGACACATACGGTAACTAGCTACGTCTCTAGTCAGTGACGAGCTGGCCAACAAGCTGTACGACACATACGGTAACTAGCTACGTCTCTAGTCAGTGACGAGCTGGCCAACAAGCTGTACGACACATACGGTAACTAGCTACGTCTCTAGTCAGTGACGAGCTGGCCAACAAGCTGTACGACACATACGGTAACTAGCTACGTCTCTAGTCAGTGACCAGCTGGCCTACAAGCTGTACGACACATACGGTAACTAGCTACGTCTCTAGTCAGTGACGAGCTGGCCAACAAGCTGTACGACACATACGGTAACTAGCTACGTCTCTAGTCAGTGACGAGCTGGCCAACAAGCTGTACGACACATACGGTAACTAGCTACGTCTCTAGTCAGTGACCAGCTGGCCTACAAGCTGTACGACACATACGGTAACTAGCTACGTCTCTAGTCAGTGACGAGCTGGCCAACAAGCTGTAGACACATACGGTAACTAGCTACGTCTCTAGTCAGTGACCAGCTGGCCAACAAGCTGTACGACACATACGGTAACTAGCTACGTCTCTAGTCAGTGACCAGCTGGCCAACAAGCTGTAGACACATACGGTAACTAGCTACGTCTCTAGTCAGTGACGAGCTGGCCAACAAGCTGTAGACACATACGGTAACTAGCTACGTCTCTAGTCAGTGACGAGCTGGCCTACAAGCTGTAGACACATACGGTAACTAGCTACGTCTCTAGTCAGTGACCAGCTGGCCAACAAGCTGTAGACACATACGGTAACTAGCTACGTCTCTAGTCAGTGACGAGCTGGCCAACAAGCTGTAGACACATACGGTAACTAGCTACGTCTCTAGTCAGTGACCAGCTGGCCAACAAGCTGTACGACACATACGGTAACTAGCTACGTCTCTAGTCAGTGACCAGCTGGCCAACAAGCTGTAGACACATACGGTAACTAGCTACGTCTCTAGTCAGTGACGAGCTGGCCAACAAGCTGTAGACACATACGGTAACTAGCTACGTCTCTAGTCAGTGACGAGCTGGCCAACAAGCTGTAGACACATACGGTAACTAGCTACGTCTCTAGTCAGTGACGAGCTGGCCTACAAGCTGTAGACACATACGGTAACTAGCTACGTCTCTAGTCAGTGACGAGCTGGCCAACAAGCTGTAGACACATACGGTAACTAGCTACGTCTCTAGTCAGTGACGAGCTGGCCAACAAGCTGTACGACACATACGGTAACTAGCTACGTCTCTAGTCAGTGACGAGCTGGCCTACAAGCTGTAGACACATACGGTAACTAGCTACGTCTCTAGTCAGTGACGAGCTGGCCTACAAGCTGTAGACACATACGGTAACTAGCTACGTCTCTAGTCAGTGACGAGCTGGCCTACAAGCTGTAGACACATACGGTAACTAGCTACGTCTCTAGTCAGTGACGAGCTGGCCTACAAGCTGTAGACACATACGGTAACTAGCTACGTCTCTAGTCAGTGACGAGCTGGCCAACAAGCTGTACGACACATACGGTAACTAGCTACGTCTCTAGTCAGTGACCAGCTGGCCAACAAGCTGTAGACACATACGGTAACTAGCTACGTCTCTAGTCAGTGACGAGCTGGCCAACAAGCTGTACGACACATACGGTAACTAGCTACGTCTCTAGTCAGTGACCAGCTGGCCAACAAGCTGTACGACACATACGGTAACTAGCTACGTCTCTAGTCAGTGACCAGCTGGCCAACAAGCTGTACGACACATACGGTAACTAGCTACGTCTCTAGTCAGTGACCAGCTGGCCAACAAGCTGTACGACACATACGGTAACTAGCTACGTCTCTAGTCAGTGACCAGCTGGCCAACAAGCTGTACGACACATACGGTAACTAGCTACGTCTCTAGTCAGTGACGAGCTGGCCAACAAGCTGTACGACACATACGGTAACTAGCTACGTCTCTAGTCAGTGACCAGCTGGCCAACAAGCTGTACGACACATACGGTAACTAGCTACGTCTCTAGTCAGTGACGAGCTGGCCAACAAGCTGTACGACACATACGGTAACTAGCTACGTCTCTAGTCAGTGACGAGCTGGCCTACAAGCTGTACGACACATTCGGTAACTAGCTACGTCTCTAGTCAGCGACGAGCTGGCCAACAAGCTGTACGACACATACGGTAACTAGCTACGTCTCTAGTCAGTGACCAGCTGGCCAACAAGCTGTACGACACATACGGTAACTAGCTACGTCTCTAGTCAGTGACGAGCTGGCCAACAAGCTGTAGACACATACGGTAACTAGCTACGTCTCTAGTCAGCGACGAGCTGGCCAACAAGCTGTACGACACATACGGTAACTAGCTACGTCTCTAGTCAGTGACGAGCTGGCCTACAAGCTGTACGACACATACGGTAACTAGCTACGTCTCTAGTCAGCGACGAGCTGGCCAACAAGCTGTACGACACATACGGTAACTAGCTACGTCTCTAGTCAGTGACCAGCTGGCCAACAAGCTGTAGACACATACGGTAACTAGCTACGTCTCTAGTCAGTGACGAGCTGGCCAACAAGCTGTACGACACATACGGTAACTAGCTACGTCTCTAGTCAGTGACCAGCTGGCCAACAAGCTGTACGACACATACGGTAACTAGCTACGTCTCTAGTCAGTGACGAGCTGGCCTACAAGCTGTAGACACATACGGTAACTAGCTACGTCTCTAGTCAGTGACGAGCTGGCCAACAAGCTGTACGACACATACGGTAACTAGCTACGTCTCTAGTCAGTGACCAGCTGGCCAACAAGCTGTAGACACATACGGTAACTAGCTACGTCTCTAGTCAGTGACCAGCTGGCCAACAAGCTGTACGACACATACGGTAACTAGCTACGTCTCTAGTCAGTGACCAGCTGGCCAACAAGCTGTACGACACATACGGTAACTAGCTACGTCTCTAGTCAGTGACCAGCTGGCCAACAAGCTGTACGACACATACGGTAACTAGCTACGTCTCTAGTCAGTGACGAGCTGGCCTACAAGCTGTACGACACATTCGGTAACTAGCTACGTCTCTAGTCAGCGACGAGCTGGCCAACAAGCTGTACGACACATACGGTAACTAGCTACGTCTCTAGTCAGCGACGAGCTGGCCAACAAGCTGTACGACACATACGGTAACTAGCTACGTCTCTAGTCAGTGACGAGCTGGCCTACAAGCTGTACGACACATACGGTAACTAGCTACGTCTCTAGTCAGTGACGAGCTGGCCAACAAGCTGTACGACACATACGGTAACTAGCTACGTCTCTAGTCAGTGACCAGCTGGCCAACAAGCTGTACGACACATACGGTAACTAGCTACGTCTCTAGTCAGTGACCAGCTGGCCAACAAGCTGTACGACACATACGGTAACTAGCTACGTCTCTAGTCAGTGACCAGCTGGCCAACAAGCTGTACGACACATACGGTAACTAGCTACGTCTCTAGTCAGTGACCAGCTGGCCAACAAGCTGTACGACACATACGGTAACTAGCTACGTCTCTAGTCAGTGACCAGCTGGCCAACAAGCTGTACGACACATACGGTAACTAGCTACGTCTCTAGTCAGTGACCAGCTGGCCAACAAGCTGTACGACACATACGGTAACTAGCTACGTCTCTAGTCAGTGACAAGCTGGCCTACAAGCTGTACGACACATACGGTAACTAGCTACGTCTCTAGTCAGTGACCAGCTGGCCAACAAGCTGTACGACACATACGGTAACTAGCTACGTCTCTAGTCAGTGACCAGCTGGCCAACAAGCTGTACGACACATACGGTAACTAGCTACGTCTCTAGTCAGTGACCAGCTGGCCAACAAGCTGTACGACACATACGGTAACTAGCTACGTCTCTAGTCAGTGACCAGCTGGCCAACAAGCTGTACGACACATACGGTAACTAGCTACGTCTCTAGTCAGTGACGAGCTGGCCAACAAGCTGTACGACACATACGGTAACTAGCTACGTCTCTAGTCAGTGACCAGCTGGCCAACAAGCTGTACGACACATACGGTAACTAGCTACGTCTCTAGTCAGCGACGAGCTGGCCAACAAGCTGTACGACACATACGGTAACTAGCTACGTCTCTAGTCAGTGACCAGCTGGCCAACAAGCTGTACGACACATACGGTAACTAGCTACGTCTCTAGTCAGCGACGAGCTGGCCAACAAGCTGTACGACACATACGGTAACTAGCTACGTCTCTAGTCAGTGACGAGCTGGCCTACAAGCTGTACGACACATACGGTAACTAGCTACGTCTCTAGTCAGCGACGAGCTGGCCAACAAGCTGTACGACACATACGGTAACTAGCTACGTCTCTAGTCAGTGACGAGCTGGCCTACAAGCTGTACGACACATACGGTAACTAGCTACGTCTCTAGTCAGCGACGAGCTGGCCAACAAGCTGTACGACACATACGGTAACTAGCTACGTCTCTAGTCAGTGACGAGCTGGCCTACAAGCTGTACGACACATACGGTAACTAGCTACGTCTCTAGTCAGTGACCAGCTGGCCAACAAGCTGTACGACACATACG
This sequence comes from Isoperla grammatica, assembly GCA_945910005.1. Lineage (NCBI taxonomy): Eukaryota > Metazoa > Arthropoda > Insecta > Plecoptera > Perlodidae > Isoperla > Isoperla grammatica. Next base: position 3,344,174 of record OX246749.1, on the reverse strand, counting down.
GTAACTAGCTACGTCTCTAGTCAGTGACGAGCTGGCCAACAAGCTGTAGACACATACGGTAACTAGCTACGTCTCTAGTCAGTGACCAGCTGGCCAACAAGCTGTACGACACATACGGTAACTAGCTACGTCTCTAGTCAGTGACCAGCTGGCCTACAAGCTGTACGACACATACGGTAACTAGCTACGTCTCTAGTCAGTGACGAGCTGGCCAACAAGCTGTACGACACATACGGTAACTAGCTACGTCTCTAGTCAGTGACCAGCTGGCCAACAAGCTGTACGACACATACGGTAACTAGCTACGTCTCTAGTCAGTGACGAGCTGGCCAACAAGCTGTAGACACATACGGTAACTAGCTACGTCTCTAGTCAGTGACCAGCTGGCCAACAAGCTGTACGACACATACGGTAACTAGCTACGTCTCTAGTCAGTGACCAGCTGGCCAACAAGCTGTACGACACATACGGTAACTAGCTACGTCTCTAGTCAGTGACCAGCTGGCCAACAAGCTGTACGACACATACGGTAACTAGCTACGTCTCTAGTCAGTGACGAGCTGGCCAACAAGCTGTAGACACATACGGTAACTAGCTACGTCTCTAGTCAGTGACCAGCTGGCCTACAAGCTGTACGACACATACGGTAACTAGCTACGTCTCTAGTCAGTGACGAGCTGGCCAACAAGCTGTAGACACATACGGTAACTAGCTACGTCTCTAGTCAGTGACCAGCTGGCCAACAAGCTGTACGACACATACGGTAACTAGCTACGTCTCTAGTCAGTGACGAGCTGGCCAACAAGCTGTAGACACATACGGTAACTAGCTACGTCTCTAGTCAGTGACCAGCTGGCCAACAAGCTGTACGACACATACGGTAACTAGCTACGTCTCTAGTCAGTGACCAGCTGGCCAACAAGCTGTACGACACATACGGTAACTAGCTACGTCTCTAGTCAGTGACCAGCTGGCCAACAAGCTGTACGACACATACGGTAACTAGCTACGTCTCTAGTCAGTGACGAGCTGGCCAACAAGCTGTACGACACATACGGTAACTAGCTACGTCTCTAGTCAGTGACCAGCTGGCCAACAAGCTGTACGACACATACGGTAACTAGCTACGTCTCTAGTCAGTGACGAGCTGGCCAACAAGCTGTACGACACATACGGTAACTAGCTACGTCTCTAGTCAGTGACGAGCTGGCCAACAAGCTGTACGACACATACGGTAACTAGCTACGTCTCTAGTCAGTGACCAGCTGGCCAACAAGCTGTAGACACATACGGTAACTAGCTACGTCTCTAGTCAGTGACGAGCTGGCCTACAAGCTGTACGACACATACGGTAACTAGCTACGTCTCTAGTCAGTGACGAGCTGGCCAACAAGCTGTAGACACATACGGTAACTAGCTACGTCTCTAGTCAGTGACGAGCTGGCCAACAAGCTGTACGACACATACGGTAACTAGCTACGTCTCTAGTCAGTGACCAGCTGGCCTACAAGCTGTACGACACATACGGTAACTAGCTACGTCTCTAGTCAGTGACGAGCTGGCCAACAAGCTGTACGACACATACGGTAACTAGCTACGTCTCTAGTCAGTGACGAGCTGGCCTACAAGCTGTACGACACATACGGTAACTAGCTACGTCTCTAGTCAGTGACGAGCTGGCCAACAAGCTGTACGACACATACGGTAACTAGCTACGTCTCTAGTCAGTGACGAGCTGGCCAACAAGCTGTACGACACATACGGTAACTAGCTACGTCTCTAGTCAGTGACCAGCTGGCCTACAAGCTGTACGACACATACGGTAACTAGCTACGTCTCTAGTCAGTGACCAGCTGGCCAACAAGCTGTACGACACATACGGTAACTAGCTACGTCTCTAGTCAGTGACGAGCTGGCCAACAAGCTGTACGACACATACGGTAACTAGCTACGTCTCTAGTCAGTGACGAGCTGGCCAACAAGCTGTAGACACATACGGTAACTAGCTACGTCTCTAGTCAGTGACGAGCTGGCTTACAAGCTGTACGACACATACGGTAACTAGCTACGTCTCTAGTCAGTGACGAGCTGGCCTACAAGCTGTACGACACATACGGTAACTAGCTACGTCTCTAGTCAGTGACCAGCTGGCCAACAAGCTGTAGACACATACGGTAACTAGCTACGTCTCTAGTCAGTGACCAGCTGGCCAACAAGCTGTACGACACATACGGTAACTAGCTACGTCTCTAGTCAGTGACGAGCTGGCCAACAAGCTGTACGACACATACGGTAACTAGCTACGTCTCTAGTCAGTGACCAGCTGGCCAACAAGCTGTACGACACATACGGTAACTAGCTACGTCTCTAGTCAGTGACCAGCTGGCCAACAAGCTGTACGACACATACGGTAACTAGCTACGTCTCTAGTCAGTGACCAGCTGGCCAACAAGCTGTACGACACATACGGTAACTAGCTACGTCTCTAGTCAGTGACGAGCTGGCCAACAAGCTGTACGACACATACGGTAACTAGCTACGTCTCTAGTCAGTGACGAGCTGGCCAACAAGCTGTAGACACATACGGTAACTAGCTACGTCTCTAGTCAGTGACGAGCTGGCCAACAAGCTCTACGACACATACGGTAACTAGCTACGTCTCTAGTCAGTGACGAGCTGGCCAACAAGCTGTAGACACATACGGTAACTAGCTACGTCTCTAGTCAGTGACGAGCTGGCCAACAAGCTCTACGACACATACGGTAACTAGCTACGTCTCTAGTCAGTGACGAGCTGGCCAACAAGCTGTAGACACATACGGTAACTAGCTACGTCTCTAGTCAGTGACCAGCTGGCCAACAAGCTGTACGACACATACGGTAACTAGCTACGTCTCTAGTCAGTGACGAGCTGGCCAACAAGCTGTAGACACATACGGTAACTAGCTACGTCTCTAGTCAGTGACCAGCTGGCCAACAAGCTGTACGACACATACGGTAACTAGCTACGTCTCTAGTCAGTGACCAGCTGGCCAACAAGCTGTACGACACATACGGTAACTAGCTACGTCTCTAGTCAGTGACCAGCTGGCCAACAAGCTGTACGACACATACGGTAACTAGCTACGTCTCTAGTCAGTGACGAGCTGGCCAACAAGCTGTACGACACATACGGTAACTAGCTACGTCTCTAGTCAGTGACGAGCTGGCCAACAAGCTGTACGACACATACGGTAACTAGCTACGTCTCTAGTCAGTGACGAGCTGGCCAACAAGCTGTACGACACATACGGTAACTAGCTACGTCTCTAGTCAGTGACGAGCTGGCCAACAAGCTGTAGACACATACGGTAACTAGCTACGTCTCTAGTCAGTGACGAGCTGGCCAACAAGCTGTAGACACATACGGTAACTAGCTACGTCTCTAGTCAGTGACGAGCTGGCCAACAAGCTGTAGACACATACGGTAACTAGCTACGTCTCTAGTCAGTGACGAGCTGGCCAACAAGCTGTAGACACATACGGTAACTAGCTACGTCTCTAGTCAGTGACGAGCTGGCCAACAAGCTGTAGACACATACGGTAACTAGCTACGTCTCTAGTCAGCGACGAGCTGGCCAACAAGCTGTACGACACATACGGTAACTAGCTACGTCTCTAGTCAGTGACGAGCTGGCCAACAAGCTGTAGACACATACGGTAACTAGCTACGTCTCTAGTCAGCGACGAGCTGGCCAACAAGCTGTAGACACATACGGTAACTAGCTACGTCTCTAGTCAGTGACGAGCTGGCCAACAAGCTGTAGACACATACGGTAACTAGCTACGTCTCTAGTCAGCGACGAGCTGGCCAACAAGCTGTAGACACATACGGTAACTAGCTACGTCTCTAGTCAGCGACGAGCTGGCCAACAAGCTGTAGACACATACGGTAACTAGCTACGTCTCTAGTCAGTGACGAGCTGGCCAACAAGCTGTACGACACATACGGTAACTAGCTACGTCTCTAGTAGAGTGACGAGCTGGCCAACAAGCTGTACGACACATACGGTAACTAGCTACGTCTCTAGTCAGTGACCAGCTGGCCAACAAGCTGTACGACACATACGGTAACTAGCTACGTCTCTAGTCAGTGACCAGCTGGCCAACAAGCTGTACGACACATACGGTAACTAGCTACGTCTCTAGTCAGTGACGAGCTGGCCAACAAGCTGTAGACACATACGGTAACTAGCTACGTCTCTAGTCAGTGACGAGCTGGCCAACAAGCTGTAGACACATACGGTAACTAGCTACGTCTCTAGTCAGTGACCAGCTGGCCAACAAGCTGTACGACACATACGGTAACTAGCTACGTCTCTAGTCAGTGACGAGCTGGCCAACAAGCTGTACGACACATACGGTAACTAGCTACGTCTCTAGTCAGTGACCAGCTGGCCAACAAGCTGTACGACACATACGGTAACTAGCTACGTCTCTAGTCAGTGACGAGCTGGCCAACAAGCTGTACGACACATACGGTAACTAGCTACGTCTCTAGTCAGTGACGAGCTGGCCTACAAGCTGTACGACACATACGGTAACTAGCTACGTCTCTAGTCAGTGACAGCTGGCCTACAAGCTGTACGACACATACGGTAACTAGCTACGTCTCTAGTCAGTGACGAGCTGGCCTACAAGCTGTACGACACATACGGTAACTAGCTACGTCTCTAGTCAGTGACCAGCTGGCCAACAAGCTGTAGACACATACGGTAACTAGCTACGTCTCTAGTCAGTGACCAGCTGGCCAACAAGCTGTAGACACATACGGTAACTAGCTACGTCTCTAGTCAGTGACAGCTGGCCTACAAGCTGTACGACACATACGGTAACTAGCTACGTCTCTAGTCAGTGACGAGCTGGCCTACAAGCTGTACGACACATACGGTAACTAGCTACGTCTCTAGTCAGTGACCAGCTGGCCAACAAGCTGTAGACACATACGGTAACTAGCTACGTCTCTAGTCAGTGACCAGCTGGCCTACAAGCTGTACGACACATACGGTAACTAGCTACGTCTCTAGTCAGTGACCAGCTGGCCAACAAGCTGTAGACACATACGGTAACTAGCTACGTCTCTAGTCAGTGACCAGCTGGCCAACAAGCTGTACGACACATACGGTAACTAGCTACGTCTCTAGTCAGTGACCAGCTGGCCAACAAGCTGTACGACACATACGGTAACTAGCTACGTCTCTAGTCAGTGACCAGCTGGCCTACAAGCTGTACGACACATACGGTAACTAGCTACGTCTCTAGTCAGTGACCAGCTGGCCAACAAGCTGTACGACACATACGGTAACTAGCTACGTCTCTAGTCAGTGACCAGCTGGCCAACAAGCTGTACGACACATACGGTAACTAGCTACGTCTCTAGTCAGTGACAGCTGGCCAACAAGCTGTACGACACATACGGTAACTAGCTACGTCTCTAGTCAGTGACCAGCTGGCCAACAAGCTGTACGACACATACGGTAACTAGCTACGTCTCTAGTCAGTGACCAGCTGGCCAACAAGCTGTACGACACATACGGTAACTAGCTACGTCTCTAGTCAGTGACCAGCTGGCCAACAAGCTGTACGACACATACGGTAACTAGCTACGTCTCTAGTCAGTGACCAGCTGGCCAACAAGCTGTACGACACATACGGTAACTAGCTACGTCTCTAGTCAGTGACCAGCTGGCCAACAAGCTGTACGACACATACGGTAACTAGCTACGTCTCTAGTCAGTGACCAGCTGGCCAACAAGCTGTACGACACATACGGTAACTAGCTACGTCTCTAGTCAGTGACAGCTGGCCAACAAGCTGTACGACACATACGGTAACTAGCTACGTCTCTAGTCAGTGACCAGCTGGCCAACAAGCTGTACGACACATACGGTAACTAGCTACGTCTCTAGTCAGTGACCAGCTGGCCAACAAGCTGTACGACACATACGGTAACTAGCTACGTCTCTAGTCAGTGACCAGCTGGCCAACAAGCTGTACGACACATACGGTAACTAGCTACGTCTCTAGTCAGTGACCAGCTGGCCAACAAGCTGTACGACACATACGGTAACTAGCTACGTCTCTAGTCAGTGACCAGCTGGCCAACAAGCTGTACGACACATACGGTAACTAGCTACGTCTCTAGTCAGTGACAGCTGGCCAACAAGCTGTACGACACATACGGTAACTAGCTACGTCTCTAGTCAGTGACCAGCTGGCCAACAAGCTGTACGACACATACGGTAACTAGCTACGTCTCTAGTCAGTGACCAGCTGGCCAACAAGCTGTACGACACATACGGTAACTAGCTACGTCTCTAGTCAGTGACCAGCTGGCCAACAAGCTGTACGACACATACGGTAACTAGCTACGTCTCTAGTCAGTGACCAGCTGGCCAACAAGCTGTACGACACATACGGTAACTAGCTACGTCTCTAGTCAGTGACCAGCTGGCCAACAAGCTGTAGACACATACGGTAACTAGCTACGTCTCTAGTCAGTGACCAGCTGGCCAACAAGCTGTACGACACATACGGTAACTAGCTACGTCTCTAGTCAGTGACCAGCTGGCCAACAAGCTGTACGACACATACGGTAACTAGCTACGTCTCTAGTCAGTGACCAGCTGGCCTACAAGCTGTAGACACATACGGTAACTAGCTACGTCTCTAGTCAGTGACGAGCTGGCCAACAAGCTGTACGACACATACGGTAACTAGCTACGTCTCTAGTCAGTGACCAGCTGGCCTACAAGCTGTACGACACATACGGTAACTAGCTACGTCTCTAGTCAGTGACCAGCTGGCCAACAAGCTGTACGACACATACGGTAACTAGCTACGTCTCTAGTCAGTGACGAGCTGGCCAACAAGCTGTACGACACATACGGTAACTAGCTACGTCTCTAGTCAGTGACCAGCTGGCCAACAAGCTGTACGACACATACGGTAACTAGCTACGTCTCTAGTCAGTGACGAGCTGGCCAACAAGCTGTACGACACATACGGTAACTAGCTACGTCTCTAGTCAGTGACCAGCTGGCCTACAAGCTGTACGACACATACGGTAACTAGCTACGTCTCTAGTCAGTGACCAGCTGGCCAACAAGCTGTACGACACATACGGTAACTAGCTACGTCTCTAGTCAGTGACGAGCTGGCCAACAAGCTGTAGACACATACGGTAACTAGCTACGTCTCTAGTCAGTGACGAGCTGGCCAACAAGCTGTACGACACATACGGTAACTAGCTACGTCTCTAGTCAGTGACCAGCTGGCCAACAAGCTGTACGACACATACGGTAACTAGCTACGTCTCTAGTCAGTGACGAGCTGGCCAACAAGCTGTACGACACATACGGTAACTAGCTACGTCTCTAGTCAGTGACCAGCTGGCCTACAAGCTGTACGACACATACGGTAACTAGCTACGTCTCTAGTCAGTGACCAGCTGGCCAACAAGCTGTACGACACATACGGTAACTAGCTACGTCTCTAGTCAGTGACGAGCTGGCCAACAAGCTGTAGACACATACGGTAACTAGCTACGTCTCTAGTCAGTGACGAGCTGGCCAACAAGCTGTACGACACATACGGTAACTAGCTACGTCTCTAGTCAGTGACGAGCTGGCCAACAAGCTGTACGACACATACGGTAACTAGCTACGTCTCTAGTCAGTGACCAGCTGGCCAACAAGCTGTACGACACATACGGTAACTAGCTACGTCTCTAGTCAGTGACGAGCTGGCCAACAAGCTGTACGACACATACGGTAACTAGCTACGTCTCTAGTCAGTGACCAGCTGGCCTACAAGCTGTACGACACATACGGTAACTAGCTACGTCTCTAGTCAGTGACCAGCTGGCCAACAAGCTGTACGACACATACGGTAACTAGCTACGTCTCTAGTCAGTGACGAGCTGGCCAACAAGCTGTAGACACATACGGTAACTAGCTACGTCTCTAGTCAGTGACGAGCTGGCCAACAAGCTGTACGACACATACGGTAACTAGCTACGTCTCTAGTCAGTGACCAGCTGGCCAACAAGCTGTACGACACATACGGTAACTAGCTACGTCTCTAGTCAGTGACGAGCTGGCCAACAAGCTGTACGACACATACGGTAACTAGCTACGTCTCTAGTCAGTGACCAGCTGGCCTACAAGCTGTACGACACATACGGTAACTAGCTACGTCTCTAGTCAGTGACCAGCTGGCCAACAAGCTGTACGACACATACGGTAACTAGCTACGTCTCTAGTCAGTGACGAGCTGGCCAACAAGCTGTAGACACATACGGTAACTAGCTACGTCTCTAGTCAGTGACGAGCTGGCCAACAAGCTGTACGACACATACGGTAACTAGCTACGTCTCTAGTCAGTGACCAGCTGGCCAACAAGCTGTACGACACATACGGTAACTAGCTACGTCTCTAGTCAGTGACGAGCTGGCCAACAAGCTGTACGACACATACGGTAACTAGCTACGTCTCTAGTCAGTGACCAGCTGGCCTACAAGCTGTACGACACATACGGTAACTAGCTACGTCTCTAGTCAGTGACGAGCTGGCCAACAAGCTGTACGACACATACGGTAACTAGCTACGTCTCTAGTCAGTGACCAGCTGGCCTACAAGCTGTACGACACATACGGTAACTAGCTACGTCTCTAGTCAGTGACCAGCTGGCCTACAAGCTGTACGACACATACGGTAACTAGCTACGTCTCTAGTCAGTGACCAGCTGGCCTACAAGCTGTACGACACATACGGTAACTAGCTACGTCTCTAGTCAGTGACCAGCTGGCCTACAAGCTGTACGACACATACGGTAACTAGCTACGTCTCTAGTCAGTGACCAGCTGGCCAACAAGCTGTACGACACATACGGTAACTAGCTACGTCTCTAGTCAGTGACGAGCTGGCCAACAAGCTGTAGACACATACGGTAACTAGCTACGTCTCTAGTCAGTGACCAGCTGGCCAACAAGCTGTACGACACATACGGTAACTAGCTACGTCTCTAGTCAGTGACGAGCTGGCCAACAAGCTGTAGACACATACGGTAACTAGCTACGTCTCTAGTCAGTGACCAGCTGGCCAACAAGCTGTACGACACATACGGTAACTAGCTACGTCTCTAGTCAGTGACGAGCTGGCCAACAAGCTGTACGACACATACGGTAACTAGCTACGTCTCTAGTCAGTGACCAGCTGGCCAACAAGCTGTACGACACATACGGTAACTAGCTACGTCTCTAGTCAGTGACGAGCTGGCCAACAAGCTGTACGACACATACGGTAACTAGCTACGTCTCTAGTCAGTGACGAGCTGGCCAACAAGCTGTACGACACATACGGTAACTAGCTACGTCTCTAGTCAGTGACAGCTGGCCAACAAGCTGTACGACACATACGGTAACTAGCTACGTCTCTAGTCAGTGACCAGCTGGCCAACAAGCTGTACGACACATACGGTAACTAGCTACGTCTCTAGTCAGTGACGAGCTGGCCAACAAGCTGTACGACACATACGGTAACTAGCTACGTCTCTAGTCAGTGACGAGCTGGCCAACAAGCTGTACGACACATACGGTAACTAGCTACGTCTCTAGTCAGTGACGAGCTGGCCAACAAGCTGTACGACACATACGGTAACTAGCTACGTCTCTAGTCAGTGACGAGCTGGCCAACAAGCTGTAGACACATACGGTAACTAGCTACGTCTCTAGTCAGTGACGAGCTGGCCAACAAGCTGTACGACACATACGGTAACTAGCTACGTCTCTAGTCAGTGACGAGCTGGCCAACAAGCTGTACGACACATACGGTAACTAGCTACGTCTCTAGTCAGTGACCAGCTGGCCAACAAGCTGTACGACACATACGGTAACTAGCTACGTCTCTAGTCAGTGACCAGCTGGCCAACAAGCTGTACGACACATACGGTAACTAGCTACGTCTCTAGTCAGTGACAGCTGGCCAACAAGCTGTACGACACATACGGTAACTAGCTACGTCTCTAGTCAGTGACCAGCTGGCCAACAAGCTGTACGACACATACGGTAACTAGCTACGTCTCTAGTCAGTGACGAGCTGGCCAACAAGCTGTACGACACATACGGTAACTAGCTACGTCTCTAGTCAGTGACCAGCTGGCCTACAAGCTGTACGACACATACGGTAACTAGCTACGTCTCTAGTCAGTGACCAGCTGGCCAACAAGCTGTACGACACATACGGTAACTAGCTACGTCTCTAGTCAGTGACCAGCTGGCCAACAAGCTGTACGACACATACGGTAACTAGCTACGTCTCTAGTCAGTGACCAGCTGGCCAACAAGCTGTACGACACATACGGTAACTAGCTACGTCTCTAGTCAGTGACGAGCTGGCCAACAAGCTGTACGACACATACGGTAACTAGCTACGTCTCTAGTCAGTGACCAGCTGGCCAACAAGCTGTACGACACATACGGTAACTAGCTACGTCTCTAGTCAGTGACGAGCTGGCCAACAAGCTGTACGACACATACGGTAACTAGCTACGTCTCTAGTCAGTGACCAGCTGGCCAACAAGCTGTACGACACATACGGTAACTAGCTACGTCTCTAGTCAGTGACCAGCTGGCCAACAAGCTGTACGACACATACGGTAACTAGCTACGTCTCTAGTCAGTGACCAGCTGGCCTACAAGCTGTACGACACATACGGTAACTAGCTACGTCTCTAGTCAGTGACCAGCTGGCCAACAAGCTGTACGACACATACGGTAACTAGCTACGTCTCTAGTCAGTGACCAGCTGGCCTACAAGCTGTACGACACATACGGTAACTAGCTACGTCTCTAGTCAGTGACCAGCTGGCCAACAAGCTGTACGACACATACGGTAACTAGCTACGTCTCTAGTCAGTGACCAGCTGGCCAACAAGCTGTACGACACATACGGTAACTAGCTACGTCTCTAGTCAGTGACCAGCTGGCCTACAAGCTGTACGACACATACGGTAACTAGCTACGTCTCTAGTCAGTGACCAGCTGGCCAACAAGCTGTAGACACATACGGTAACTAGCTACGTCTCTAGTCAGTGACGAGCTGGCCAACAAGCTGTACGACACATACGGTAACTAGCTACGTCTCTAGTCAGTGACCAGCTGGCCAACAAGCTGTACGACACATACGGTAACTAGCTACGTCTCTAGTCAGTGACGAGCTGGCCAACAAGCTGTACGACACATACGGTAACTAGCTACGTCTCTAGTCAGTGACGAGCTGGCCAACAAGCTGTACGACACATACGGTAACTAGCTACGTCTCTAGTCAGTGACCAGCTGGCCTACAAGCTGTACGACACATACGGTAACTAGCTACGTCTCTAGTCAGTGACGAGCTGGCCAACAAGCTGTACGACACATACGGTAACTAGCTACGTCTCTAGTCAGTGACCAGCTGGCCAACAAGCTGTACGACACATACGGTAACTAGCTACGTCTCTAGTCAGTGACGAGCTGGCCAACAAGCTGTACGACACATACGGTAACTAGCTACGTCTCTAGTCAGTGACCAGCTGGCCAACAAGCTGTACGACACATACGGTAACTAGCTACGTCTCTAGTCAGTGACCAGCTGGCCAACAAGCTGTACGACACATACGGTAACTAGCTACGTCTCTAGTCAGTGACAGCTGGCCTACAAGCTGTACGACACATACGGTAACTAGCTACGTCTCTAGTCAGTGACGAGCTGGCCAACAAGCTGTACGACACATACGGTAACTAGCTACGTCTCTAGTCAGTGACCAGCTGGCCAACAAGCTGTACGACACATACGGTAACTAGCTACGTCTCTAGTCAGTGACGAGCTGGCCAACAAGCTGTACGACACATACGGTAACTAGCTACGTCTCTAGTCAGTGACCAGCTGGCCAACAAGCTGTACGACACATACGGTAACTAGCCACGTCTCTAGTCAGTGACAGCTGGCCAACAAGCTGTACGACACATACGGTAACTAGCTACGTCTCTAGTCAGTGACCAGCTGGCCTACAAGCTGTACGACACATACGGTAACTAGCTACGTCTCTAGTCAGTGACCAGCTGGCCAACAAGCTGTACGACACATACGGTAACTAGCTACGTCTCTAGTCAGTGACCAGCTGGCCAACAAGCTGTACGACACATACGGTAACTAGCTACGTCTCTAGTCAGTGACCAGCTGGCCAACAAGCTGTACGACACATACGGTAACTAGCTACGTCTCTAGTCAGTGACGAGCTGGCCAACAAGCTGTACGACACATACGGTAACTAGCTACGTCTCTAGTCAGTGACCAGCTGGCCAACAAGCTGTACGACACATACGGTAACTAGCTACGTCTCTAGTCAGTGACGAGCTGGCCAACAAGCTGTACGACACATACGGTAACTAGCTACGTCTCTAGTCAGTGACCAGCTGGCCAACAAGCTGTACGACACATACGGTAACTAGCCACGTCTCTAGTCAGTGACCAGCTGGCCAACAAGCTGTACGACACATACGGTAACTAGCTACGTCTCTAGTCAGTGACGAGCTGGCCAACAAGCTGTACGACACATACGGTAACTAGCCACGTCTCTAGTCAGTGACCAGCTGGCCAACAAGCTGTACGACACATACGGTAACTAGCCACGTCTCTAGTCAGTGACCAGCTGGCCAACAAGCTGTACGACACATACGGTAACTAGCTACGTCTCTAGTCAGTGACAGCTGGCCAACAAGCTGTACGACACATACGGTAACTAGCTACGTCTCTAGTCAGTGACCAGCTGGCCAACAAGCTGTACGACACATACGGTAACTAGCTACGTCTCTAGTCAGTGACCAGCTGGCCAACAAGCTGTACGACACATACGGTAACTAGCTACGTCTCTAGTCAGTGACGAGCTGGCCAACAAGCTGTACGACACATACGGTAACTAGCTACGTCTCTAGTCAGTGACCAGCTGGCCAACAAGCTGTACGACACATACGGTAACTAGCTACGTCTCTAGTCAGTGACAGCTGGCCAACAAGCTGTACGACACATACGGTAACTAGCTACGTCTCTAGTCAGTGACCAGCTGGCCTACAAGCTGTACGACACATACGGTAACTAGCTACGTCTCTAGTCAGTGACCAGCTGGCCTACAAGCTGTACGACACATACGGTAACTAGCTACGTCTCTAGTCAGTGACCAGCTGGCCTACAAGCTGTACGACACATACGGTAACTAGCTACGTCTCTAGTCAGTGACCAGCTGGCCAACAAGCTGTACGACACATACGGTAACTAGCTACGTCTCTAGTCAGTGACGAGCTGGCCAACAAGCTGTACGACACATACGGTAACTAGCTACGTCTCTAGTCAGTGACGAGCTGGCCAACAAGCTGTACGACACATACGGTAACTAGCTACGTCTCTAGTCAGTGACCAGCTGGCCAACAAGCTGTACGACACATACGGTAACTAGCTACGTCTCTAGTCAGTGACGAGCTGGCCAACAAGCTGTACGACACATACGGTAACTAGCTACGTCTCTAGTCAGTGACCAGCTGGCCAACAAGCTGTACGACACATACGGTAACTAGCTACGTCTCTAGTCAGTGACGAGCTGGCCAACAAGCTGTACGACACATACGGTAACTAGCTACGTCTCTAGTCAGTGACCAGCTGGCCAACAAGCTGTACGACACATACGGTAACTAGCTACGTCTCTAGTCAGTGACCAGCTGGCCAACAAGCTGTACGACACATACGGTAACTAGCTACGTCTCTAGTCAGTGACGAGCTGGCCAACAAGCTGTACGACACATACGGTAACTAGCTACGTCTCTAGTCAGTGACGAGCTGGCCAACAAGCTGTACGACACATACGGTAACTAGCTACGTCTCTAGTCAGTGACGAGCTGGCCAACAAGCTGTACGACACATACGGTAACTAGCTACGTCTCTAGTCAGTGACCAGCTGGCCAACAAGCTGTACGACACATACGGTAACTAGCTACGTCTCTAGTCAGTGACGAGCTGGCCAACAAGCTGTACGACACATACGGTAACTAGCTACGTCTCTAGTCAGTGACGAGCTGGCCAACAAGCTGTACGACACATACGGTAACTAGCTACGTCTCTAGTCAGTGACCAGCTGGCCAACAAGCTGTACGACACATACGGTAACTAGCTACGTCTCTAGTCAGTGACGAGCTGGCCAACAAGCTGTACGACACATACGGTAACTAGCTACGTCTCTAGTCAGTGACGAGCTGGCCAACAAGCTGTACGACACATACGGTAACTAGCTACGTCTCTAGTCAGTGACCAGCTGGCCTACAAGCTGTACGACACATACGGTAACTAGCTACGTCTCTAGTCAGTGACAGCTGGCCAACAAGCTGTACGACACATACGGTAACTAGCTACGTCTCTAGTCAGTGACCAGCTGGCCAACAAGCTGTACGACACATACGGTAACTAGCTACGTCTCTAGTCAGTGACGAGCTGGCCAACAAGCTGTACGACACATACGGTAACTAGCTACGTCTCTAGTCAGTGACCAGCTGGCCAACAAGCTGTACGACACATACGGTAACTAGCTACGTCTCTAGTCAGTGACCAGCTGGCCAACAAGCTGTACGACACATACGGTAACTAGCTACGTCTCTAGTCAGTGACGAGCTGGCCAACAAGCTGTACGACACATACGGTAACTAGCTACGTCTCTAGTCAGTGACCAGCTGGCCAACAAGCTGTACGACACATACGGTAACTAGCTACGTCTCTAGTCAGTGACCAGCTGGCCAACAAGCTGTACGACACATACGGTAACTAGCTACGTCTCTAGTCAGTGACGAGCTGGCCAACAAGCTGTACGACACATACGGTAACTAGCTACGTCTCTAGTCAGTGACCAGCTGGCCAACAAGCTGTACGACACATACGGTAACTAGCTACGTCTCTAGTCAGTGACCAGCTGGCCAACAAGCTGTACGACACATACGGTAACTAGCTACGTCTCTAGTCAGTGACCAGCTGGCCAACAAGCTGTACGACACATACGGTAACTAGCTACGTCTCTAGTCAGTGACGAGCTGGCCAACAAGCTGTACGACACATACGGTAACTAGCTACGTCTCTAGTCAGTGACGAGCTGGCCAACAAGCTGTACGACACATACGGTAACTAGCTACGTCTCTAGTCAGTGACCAGCTGGCCAACAAGCTGTACGACACATACGGTAACTAGCTACGTCTCTAGTCAGTGACGAGCTGGCCAACAAGCTGTACGACACATACGGTAACTAGCTACGTCTCTAGTCAGTGACGAGCTGGCCAACAAGCTGTACGACACATACGGTAACTAGCTACGTCTCTAGTCAGTGACGAGCTGGCCAACAAGCTGTACGACACATACGGTAACTAGCTACGTCTCTAGTCAGTGACCAGCTGGCCAACAAGCTGTACGACACATACGGTAACTAGCTACGTCTCTAGTCAGTGACCAGCTGGCCAACAAGCTGTACGACACATACGGTAACTAGCTACGTCTCTAGTCAGTGACCAGCTGGCCAACAAGCTGTAGACACATACGGTAACTAGCTACGTCTCTAGTCAGTGACCAGCTGGCCAACAAGCTGTACGACACATACGGTAACTAGCTACGTCTCTAGTCAGTGACCAGCTGGCCAACAAGCTGTACGACACATACGGTAACTAGCTACGTCTCTAGTCAGTGACGAGCTGGCCAACAAGCTGTACGACACATACGGTAACTAGCTACGTCTCTAGTCAGTGACCAGCTGGCCAACAAGCTGTACGACACATACGGTAACTAGCTACGTCTCTAGTCAGTGACGAGCTGGCCAACAAGCTGTACGACACATACGGTAACTAGCTACGTCTCTAGTCAGTGACGAGCTGGCCAACAAGCTGTACGACACATACGGTAACTAGCTACGTCTCTAGTCAGTGACCAGCTGGCCAACAAGCTGTACGACACATACGGTAACTAGCTACGTCTCTAGTCAGTGACGAGCTGGCCAACAAGCTGTACGACACATACGGTAACTAGCTACGTCTCTAGTCAGTGACGAGCTGGCCAACAAGCTGTACGACACATACGGTAACTAGCTACGTCTCTAGTCAGTGACGAGCTGGCCAACAAGCTGTACGACACATACGGTAACTAGCTACGTCTCTAGTCAGTGACGAGCTGGCCAACAAGCTGTACGACACATACGGTAACTAGCTACGTCTCTAGTCAGCGACGAGCTGGCCAACAAGCTGTAGACACATACGGTAACTAGCTACGTCTCTAGTCAGTGACGAGCTGGCCAACAAGCTGTAGACACATACGGTAACTAGCTACGTCTCTAGTCAGTGACCAGCTGGCCAACAAGCTGTACGACACATACGGTAACTAGCTACGTCTCTAGTCAGTGACGAGCTGGCCAACAAGCTGTAGACACATACGGTAACTAGCTACGTCTCTAGTCAGTGACGAGCTGGCCAACAAGCTGTACGACACATACGGTAACTAGCTACGTCTCTAGTCAGTGACCAGCTGGCCAACAAGCTGTACGACACATACGGTAACTAGCTACGTCTCTAGTCAGCGACGAGCTGGCCAACAAGCTGTAGACACATACGGTAACTAGCTACGTCTCTAGTCAGTGACCAGCTGGCCAACAAGCTGTACGACACATACGGTAACTAGCTACGTCTCTAGTCAGTGACCAGCTGGCCAACAAGCTGTACGACACATACGGTAACTAGCTACGTCTCTAGTCAGTGACCAGCTGGCCTACAAGCTGTACGACACATACGGTAACTAGCTACGTCTCTAGTCAGTGACCAGCTGGCCAACAAGCTGTACGACACATACGGTAACTAGCTACGTCTCTAGTCAGTGACCAGCTGGCCAACAAGCTGTACGACACATACGGTAACTAGCTACGTCTCTAGTCAGTGACGAGCTGGCCAACAAGCTGTACGACACATACGGTAACTAGCTACGTCTCTAGTCAGTGACGAGCTGGCCAACAAGCTGTACGACACATACGGTAACTAGCTACGTCTCTAGTCAGTGACGAGCTGGCCAACAAGCTGTACGACACATACGGTAACTAGCTACGTCTCTAGTCAGTGACGAGCTGGCCAACAAGCTGTACGACACATACGGTAACTAGCTACGTCTCTAGTCAGTGACCAGCTGGCCAACAAGCTGTACGACACATACGGTAACTAGCTACGTCTCTAGTCAGTGACCAGCTGGCCAACAAGCTGTACGACACATACGGTAACTAGCTACGTCTCTAGTCAGTGACCAGCTGGCCAACAAGCTGTACGACACATACGGTAACTAGCTACGTCTCTAGTCAGTGACCAGCTGGCCAACAAGCTGTACGACACATACGGTAACTAGCTACGTCTCTAGTCAGTGACGAGCTGGCCAACAAGCTGTACGACACATACGGTAACTAGCTACGTCTCTAGTCAGTGACGAGCTGGCCAACAAGCTGTACGACACATACGGTAACTAGCTACGTCTCTAGTCAGTGACCAGCTGGCCAACAAGCTGTAGACACATACGGTAACTAGCTACGTCTCTAGTCAGTGACCAGCTGGCCAACAAGCTGTACGACACATACGGTAACTAGCTACGTCTCTAGTCAGTGACGAGCTGGCCAACAAGCTGTACGACACATACGGTAACTAGCTACGTCTCTAGTCAGTGACCAGCTGGCCAACAAGCTGTACGACACATACGGTAACTAGCTACGTCTCTAGTCAGTGACGAGCTGGCCAACAAGCTGTACGACACATACGGTAACTAGCTACGTCTCTAGTCAGTGACGAGCTGGCCAACAAGCTGTACGACACATACGGTAACTAGCTACGTCTCTAGTCAGTGACGAGCTGGCCAACAAGCTGTACGACACATACGGTAACTAGCTACGTCTCTAGTCAGTGACCAGCTGGCCAACAAGCTGTACGACACATACGGTAACTAGCTACGTCTCTAGTCAGTGACCAGCTGGCCAACAAGCTGTACGACACATACGGTAACTAGCTACGTCTCTAGTCAGTGACCAGCTGGCCAACAAGCTGTACGACACATACGGTAACTAGCTACGTCTCTAGTCAGTGACGAGCTGGCCAACAAGCTGTACGACACATACGGTAACTAGCTACGTCTCTAGTCAGTGACCAGCTGGCCAACAAGCTGTACGACACATACGGTAACTAGCTACGTCTCTAGTCAGTGACCAGCTGGCCAACAAGCTGTACGACACATACGGTAACTAGCTACGTCTCTAGTCAGTGACGAGCTGGCCAACAAGCTGTACGACACATACGGTAACTAGCTACGTCTCTAGTCAGTGACCAGCTGGCCAACAAGCTGTACGACACATACGGTAACTAGCTACGTCTCTAGTCAGTGACGAGCTGGCCAACAAGCTGTACGACACATACGGTAACTAGCTACGTCTCTAGTCAGTGACCAGCTGGCCAACAAGCTGTACGACACATACGGTAACTAGCTACGTCTCTAGTCAGTGACCAGCTGGCCAACAAGCTGTACGACACATACGGTAACTAGCTACGTCTCTAGTCAGTGACCAGCTGGCCAACAAGCTGTACGACACATACGGTAACTAGCTACGTCTCTAGTCAGTGACCAGCTGGCCAACAAGCTGTACGACACATACGGTAACTAGCTACGTCTCTAGTCAGTGACGAGCTGGCCAACAAGCTGTACGACACATACGGTAACTAGCTACGTCTCTAGTCAGTGACCAGCTGGCCAACAAGCTGTACGACACATACGGTAACTAGCTACGTCTCTAGTCAGTGACCAGCTGGCCAACAAGCTGTACGACACATACGGTAACTAGCTACGTCTCTAGTCAGTGACCAGCTGGCCAACAAGCTGTACGACACATACGGTAACTAGCTACGTCTCTAGTCAGTGACCAGCTGGCCAACAAGCTGTACGACACATACGGTAACTAGCTACGTCTCTAGTCAGTGACGAGCTGGCCAACAAGCTGTACGACACATACGGTAACTAGCTACGTCTCTAGTCAGTGACGAGCTGGCCAACAAGCTGTAGACACATACGGTAACTAGCTACGTCTCTAGTCAGTGACAGCTGGCCAACAAGCTGTACGACACATACGGTAACTAGCTACGTCTCTAGTCAGTGACGAGCTGGCCAACAAGCTGTACGACACATACGGTAACTAGCTACGTCTCTAGTCAGTGACCAGCTGGCCAACAAGCTGTACGACACATACGGTAACTAGCTACGTCTCTAGTCAGTGACGAGCTGGCCAACAAGCTGTACGACACATACGGTAACTAGCTACGTCTCTAGTCAGTGACCAGCTGGCCAACAAGCTGTACGACACATACGGTAACTAGCTACGTCTCTAGTCAGTGACCAGCTGGCCAACAAGCTGTACGACACATACGGTAACTAGCTACGTCTCTAGTCAGTGACCAGCTGGCCAACAAGCTGTACGACACATACGGTAACTAGCTACGTCTCTAGTCAGCGACCAGCTGGCCAACAAGCTGTAGACACATACGGTAACTAGCTACGTCTCTAGTCAGTGACCAGCTGGCCAACAAGCTGTACGACACATACGGTAACTAGCTACGTCTCTAGTCAGTGACCAGCTGGCCTACAAGCTGTACGACACATACGGTAACTAGCTACGTCTCTAGTCAGTGACCAGCTGGCCAACAAGCTGTACGACACATACGGTAACTAGCTACGTCTCTAGTCAGTGACGAGCTGGCCTACAAGCTGTAGACACATACGGTAACTAGCTACGTCTCTAGTCAGTGACCAGCTGGCCAACAAGCTGTACGACACATACGGTAACTAGCTACGTCTCTAGTCAGTGACCAGCTGGCCAACAAGCTGTACGACACATACGGTAACTAGCTACGTCTCTAGTCAGTGACGAGCTGGCCAACAAGCTGTACGACACATACGGTAACTAGCTACGTCTCTAGTCAGTGACCAGCTGGCCAACAAGCTGTACGACACATACGGTAACTAGCTACGTCTCTAGTCAGTGACGAGCTGGCCAACAAGCTGTACGACACATACGGTAACTAGCTACGTCTCTAGTCAGTGACAGCTGGCCAACAAGCTGTACGACACATACGGTAACTAGCTACGTCTCTAGTCAGTGACAGCTGGCCAACAAGCTGTACGACACATACGGTAACTAGCTACGTCTCTAGTCAGTGACAGCTGGCCAACAAGCTGTACGACACATACGGTAACTAGCTACGTCTCTAGTCAGTGACCAGCTGGCCAACAAGCTGTACGACACATACGGTAACTAGCTACGTCTCTAGTCAGTGACCAGCTGGCCAACAAGCTGTACGACACATACGGTAACTAGCTACGTCTCTAGTCAGTGACAGCTGGCCAACAAGCTGTACGACACATACGGTAACTAGCTACGTCTCTAGTCAGTGACCAGCTGGCCAACAAGCTGTACGACACATACGGTAACTAGCTACGTCTCTAGTCAGTGACCAGCTGGCCAACAAGCTGTACGACACATACGGTAACTAGCTACGTCTCTAGTCAGTGACCAGCTGGCCAACAAGCTGTACGACACATACGGTAACTAGCTACGTCTCTAGTCAGTGACCAGCTGGCCAACAAGCTGTACGACACATACGGTAACTAGCTACGTCTCTAGTCAGTGACCAGCTGGCCAACAAGCTGTACGACACATACGGTAACTAGCTACGTCTCTAGTCAGTGACGAGCTGGCCAACAAGCTGTACGACACATACGGTAACTAGCTACGTCTCTAGTCAGTGACCAGCTGGCCAACAAGCTGTACGACACATACGGTAACTAGCTACGTCTCTAGTCAGTGACGAGCTGGCCAACAAGCTGTACGACACATACGGTAACTAGCTACGTCTCTAGTCAGTGACCAGCTGGCCAACAAGCTGTACGACACATACGGTAACTAGCTACGTCTCTAGTCAGTGACGAGCTGGCCAACAAGCTGTACGACACATACGGTAACTAGCTACGTCTCTAGTCAGTGACAGCTGGCCAACAAGCTGTACGACACATACGGTAACTAGCTACGTCTCTAGTCAGTGACAGCTGGCCAACAAGCTGTACGACACATACGGTAACTAGCTACGTCTCTAGTCAGTGACAGCTGGCCAACAAGCTGTACGACACATACGGTAACTAGCTACGTCTCTAGTCAGTGACCAGCTGGCCAACAAGCTGTACGACACATACGGTAACTAGCTACGTCTCTAGTCAGTGACCAGCTGGCCAACAAGCTGTACGACACATACGGTAACTAGCTACGTCTCTAGTCAGTGACAGCTGGCCAACAAGCTGTACGACACATACGGTAACTAGCTACGTCTCTAGTCAGTGACCAGCTGGCCAACAAGCTGTACGACACATACGGTAACTAGCTACGTCTCTAGTCAGTGACCAGCTGGCCAACAAGCTGTACGACACATACGGTAACTAGCTACGTCTCTAGTCAGTGACCAGCTGGCCAACAAGCTGTACGACACATACGGTAACTAGCTACGTCTCTAGTCAGTGACCAGCTGGCCAACAAGCTGTACGACACATACGGTAACTAGCTACGTCTCTAGTCAGTGACCAGCTGGCCAACAAGCTGTACGACACATACGGTAACTAGCTACGTCTCTAGTCAGTGACGAGCTGGCCAACAAGCTGTACGACACATACGGTAACTAGCTACGTCTCTAGTCAGTGACCAGCTGGCCAACAAGCTGTACGACACATACGGTAACTAGCTACGTCTCTAGTCAGTGACGAGCTGGCCAACAAGCTGTACGACACATACGGTAACTAGCTACGTCTCTAGTCAGTGACCAGCTGGCCAACAAGCTGTACGACACATACGGTAACTAGCTACGTCTCTAGTCAGTGACCAGCTGGCCAACAAGCTGTACGACACATACGGTAACTAGCTACGTCTCTAGTCAGTGACCAGCTGGCCAACAAGCTGTACGACACATACGGTAACTAGCTACGTCTCTAGTCAGTGACGAGCTGGCCAACAAGCTGTACGACACATACGGTAACTAGCTACGTCTCTAGTCAGTGACGAGCTGGCCAACAAGCTGTACGACACATACGGTAACTAGCTACGTCTCTAGTCAGTGACGAGCTGGCCAACAAGCTGTACGACACATACGGTAACTAGCTACGTCTCTAGTCAGTGACCAGCTGGCCAACAAGCTGTAGACACATACGGTAACTAGCTACGTCTCTAGTCAGTGACCAGCTGGCCAACAAGCTGTACGACACATACGGTAACTAGCTACGTCTCTAGTCAGTGACCAGCTGGCCAACAAGCTGTACGACACATACGGTAACTAGCTACGTCTCTAGTCAGTGACGAGCTGGCCAACAAGCTGTACGACACATACGGTAACTAGCTACGTCTCTAGTCAGTGACGAGCTGGCCAACAAGCTGTACGACACATACGGTAACTAGCTACGTCTCTAGTCAGTGACAGCTGGCCAACAAGCTGTACGACACATACGGTAACTAGCTACGTCTCTAGTCAGTGACGAGCTGGCCAACAAGCTGTACGACACATACGGTAACTAGCTACGTCTCTAGTCAGTGACGAGCTGGCCTACAAGCTGTAGACACATACGGTAACTAGCTACGTCTCTAGTCAGTGACGAGCTGGCCAACAAGCTGTACGACACATACGGTAACTAGCTACGTCTCTAGTCAGTGACGAGCTGGCCAACAAGCTGTACGACACATACGGTAACTAGCTACGTCTCTAGTCAGTGACGAGCTGGCCAACAAGCTGTACGACACATACGGTAACTAGCTACGTCTCTAGTCAGTGACGAGCTGGCCAACAAGCTGTACGACACATACGGTAACTAGCTACGTCTCTAGTCAGTGACGAGCTGGCCAACAAGCTGTACGACACATACGGTAACTAGCTACGTCTCTAGTCAGTGACGAGCTGGCCAACAAGCTGTACGACACATACGGTAACTAGCTACGTCTCTAGTCAGTGACGAGCTGGCCAACAAGCTGTACGACACATACGGTAACTAGCTACGTCTCTAGTCAGTGACCAGCTGGCCAACAAGCTGTACGACACATACGGTAACTAGCTACGTCTCTAGTCAGTGACCAGCTGGCCAACAAGCTGTACGACACATACGGTAACTAGCTACGTCTCTAGTCAGTGACCAGCTGGCCAACAAGCTGTACGACACATACGGTAACTAGCTACGTCTCTAGTCAGTGACGAGCTGGCCAACAAGCTGTACGACACATACGGTAACTAGCTACGTCTCTAGTCAGTGACGAGCTGGCCAACAAGCTGTACGACACATACGGTAACTAGCTACGTCTCTAGTCAGTGACGAGCTGGCCAACAAGCTGTACGACACATACGGTAACTAGCTACGTCTCTAGTCAGTGACGAGCTGGCCAACAAGCTGTACGACACATACGGTAACTAGCTACGTCTCTAGTCAGTGACGAGCTGGCCAACAAGCTGTACGACACATACGGTAACTAGCTACGTCTCTAGTCAGTGACGAGCTGGCCAACAAGCTGTACGACACATACGGTAACTAGCTACGTCTCTAGTCAGTGACGAGCTGGCCAACAAGCTGTACGACACATACGGTAACTAGCTACGTCTCTAGTCAGTGACCAGCTGGCCAACAAGCTGTACGACACATACGGTAACTAGCTACGTCTCTAGTCAGCGACCAGCTGGCCAACAAGCTGTACGACACATACGGTAACTAGCTACGTCTCTAGTCAGTGACCAGCTGGCCAACAAGCTGTACGACACATACGGTAACTAGCTACGTCTCTAGTCAGTGACGAGCTGGCCAACAAGCTGTACGACACATACGGTAACTAGCTACGTCTCTAGTCAGTGACGAGCTGGCCAACAAGCTGTACGACACATACGGTAACTAGCTACGTCTCTAGTCAGTGACGAGCTGGCCTACAAGCTGTAGACACATACGGTAACTAGCTACGTCTCTAGTCAGTGACGAGCTGGCCAACAAGCTGTACGACACATACGGTAACTAGCTACGTCTCTAGTCAGTGACGAGCTGGCCTACAAGCTGTACGACACATACGGTAACTAGCTACGTCTCTAGTCAGTGACGAGCTGGCCAACAAGCTGTACGACACATACGGTAACTAGCTACGTCTCTAGTCAGTGACGAGCTGGCCAACAAGCTGTACGACACATACGGTAACTAGCTACGTCTCTAGTCAGTGACGAGCTGGCCAACAAGCTGTACGACACATACGGTAACTAGCTACGTCTCTAGTCAGTGACGAGCTGGCCTACAAGCTGTAGACACATACGGTAACTAGCTACGTCTCTAGTCAGTGACGAGCTGGCCTACAAGCTGTAGACACATACGGTAACTAGCTACGTCTCTAGTCAGTGACGAGCTGGCCTACAAGCTGTAGACACATACGGTAACTAGCTACGTCTCTAGTCAGCGACCAGCTGGCCAACAAGCTGTACGACACATACGGTAACTAGCTACGTCTCTAGTCAGTGACGAGCTGGCCAACAAGCTGTACGACACATACGGTAACTAGCTACGTCTCTAGTCAGTGACGAGCTGGCCAACAAGCTGTACGACACATACGGTAACTAGCTACGTCTCTAGTCAGTGACGAGCTGGCCAACAAGCTGTACGACACATACGGTAACTAGCTACGTCTCTAGTCAGTGACAGCTGGCCAACAAGCTGTACGACACATACGGTAACTAGCTACGTCTCTAGTCAGTGACCAGCTGGCCAACAAGCTGTACGACACATACGGTAACTAGCTACGTCTCTAGTCAGTGACGAGCTGGCCAACAAGCTGTACGACACATACGGTAACTAGCTACGTCTCTAGTCAGTGACGAGCTGGCCAACAAGCTGTACGACACATACGGTAACTAGCTACGTCTCTAGTCAGTGACGAGCTGGCCAACAAGCTGTACGACACATACGGTAACTAGCTACGTCTCTAGTCAGTGACGAGCTGGCCAACAAGCTGTACGACACATACGGTAACTAGCTACGTCTCTAGTCAGTGACCAGCTGGCCAACAAGCTGTACGACACATACGGTAACTAGCTACGTCTCTAGTCAGTGACCAGCTGGCCAACAAGCTGTACGACACATACGGTAACTAGCTACGTCTCTAGTCAGTGACGAGCTGGCCAACAAGCTGTACGACACATACGGTAACTAGCTACGTCTCTAGTCAGTGACGAGCTGGCCAACAAGCTGTACGACACATACGGTAACTAGCTACGTCTCTAGTCAGTGACGAGCTGGCCAACAAGCTGTACGACACATACGGTAACTAGCTACGTCTCTAGTCAGTGACGAGCTGGCCAACAAGCTGTACGACACATACGGTAACTAGCTACGTCTCTAGTCAGTGACGAGCTGGCCAACAAGCTGTACGACACATACGGTAACTAGCTACGTCTCTAGTCAGTGACCAGCTGGCCAACAAGCTGTACGACACATACGGTAACTAGCTACGTCTCTAGTCAGTGACCAGCTGGCCTACAAGCTGTACGACACATACGGTAACTAGCTACGTCTCTAGTCAGCGACCAGCTGGCCAACAAGCTGTACGACACATACGGTAACTAGCTACGTCTCTAGTCAGTGACGAGCTGGCCAACAAGCTGTACGACACATACGGTAACTAGCTACGTCTCTAGTCAGTGACCAGCTGGCCAACAAGCTGTACGACACATACGGTAACTAGCTACGTCTCTAGTCAGTGACGAGCTGGCCTACAAGCTGTAGACACATACGGTAACTAGCTACGTCTCTAGTCAGTGACGAGCTGGCCTACAAGCTGTAGACACATACGGTAACTAGCTACGTCTCTAGTCAGTGACGAGCTGGCCTACAAGCTGTAGACACATACGGTAACTAGCTACGTCTCTAGTCAGCGACCAGCTGGCCAACAAGCTGTACGACACATACGGTAACTAGCTACGTCTCTAGTCAGTGACGAGCTGGCTTTCAAGCTGTACGACACATACGGTAACTAGCTACGTCTCTAGTCAGTGACGAGCTGGCCTACAAGCTGTACGACACATACGGTAACTAGCTACGTCTCTAGTCAGTGACGAGCTGGCTTTCAAGCTGTACGACACATACGGTAACTAGCTACGTCTCTAGTCAGTGACGAGCTGGCTTTCAAGCTGTACGACACATACGGTAACTAGCTACGTCTCTAGTCAGTGACCAGCTGGCCAACAAGCTGTACGACACATACGGTAACTAGCTACGTCTCTAGTCAGTGACCAGCTGGCCTACAAGCTGTACGACACATACGGTAACTAGCTACGTCTCTAGTCAGTGACGAGCTGGCTTTCAAGCTGTACGACACATACGGTAACTAGCTACGTCTCTAGTCAGTGACCAGCTGGCCAACAAGCTGTACGACACATACGGTAACTAGCTACGTCTCTAGTCAGTGACCAGCTGGCCAACAAGCTGTAGACACATACGGTAACTAGCTACGTCTCTAGTCAGTGACGAGCTGGCCAACAAGCTGTACGACACATACGGTAACTAGCTACGTCTCTAGTCAGTGACCAGCTGGCCAACAAGCTGTACGACACATACGGTAACTAGCTACGTCTCTAGTCAGTGACCAGCTGGCCAACAAGCTGTAGACACATACGGTAACTAGCTACGTCTCTAGTCAGTGACCAGCTGGCCAACAAGCTGTACGACACATACGGTAACTAGCTACGTCTCTAGTCAGTGACCAGCTGGCCAACAAGCTGTACGACACATACGGTAACTAGCTACGTCTCTAGTCAGTGACCAGCTGGCCAACAAGCTGTACGACACATACGGTAACTAGCTACGTCTCTAGTCAGTGACCAGCTGGCCAACAAGCTGTACGACACATACGGTAACTAGCTACGTCTCTAGTCAGTGACCAGCTGGCCAACAAGCTGTACGACACATACGGTAACTAGCTACGTCTCTAGTCAGTGACCAGCTGGCCAACAAGCTGTACGACACATACGGTAACTAGCTACGTCTCTAGTCAGTGACCAGCTGGCCTACAAGCTGTACGACACATACGGTAACTAGCTACGTCTCTAGTCAGTGACCAGCTGGCCAACAAGCTGTACGACACATACGGTAACTAGCTACGTCTCTAGTCAGTGACCAGCTGGCCAACAAGCTGTACGACACATACGGTAACTAGCTACGTCTCTAGTCAGTGACCAGCTGGCCAACAAGCTGTACGACACATACGGTAACTAGCTACGTCTCTAGTCAGTGACGAGCTGGCCTACAAGCTGTACGACACATACGGTAACTAGCTACGTCTCTAGTCAGTGACGAGCTGGCCAACAAGCTGTACGACACATACGGTAACTAGCTACGTCTCTAGTCAGTGACCAGCTGGCCAACAAGCTGTACGACACATACGGTAACTAGCTACGTCTCTAGTCAGTGACCAGCTGGCCAACAAGCTGTACGACACATACGGTAACTAGCTACGTCTCTAGTCAGTGACCAGCTGGCCAACAAGCTGTACGACACATACGGTAACTAGCTACGTCTCTAGTCAGTGACCAGCTGGCCAACAAGCTGTACGACACATACGGTAACTAGCTACGTCTCTAGTCAGTGACCAGCTGGCCAACAAGCTGTACGACACATACGGTAACTAGCTACGTCTCTAGTCAGTGACCAGCTGGCCAACAAGCTGTACGACACATACGGTAACTAGCTACGTCTCTAGTCAGTGACCAGCTGGCCAACAAGCTGTACGACACATACGGTAACTAGCTACGTCTCTAGTCAGTGACCAGCTGGCCAACAAGCTGTACGACACATACGGTAACTAGCTACGTCTCTAGTCAGTGACCAGCTGGCCAACAAGCTGTACGACACATACGGTAACTAGCTACGTCTCTAGTCAGTGACCAGCTGGCCTACAAGCTGTACGACACATACGGTAACTAGCTACGTCTCTAGTCAGTGACCAGCTGGCCAACAAGCTGTACGACACATACGGTAACTAGCTACGTCTCTAGTCAGTGACCAGCTGGCCAACAAGCTGTACGACACATACGGTAACTAGCTACGTCTCTAGTCAGTGACCAGCTGGCCAACAAGCTGTACGACACATACGGTAACTAGCTACGTCTCTAGTCAGTGACGAGCTGGCCTACAAGCTGTACGACACATACGGTAACTAGCTACGTCTCTAGTCAGTGACGAGCTGGCCAACAAGCTGTACGACACATACGGTAACTAGCTACGTCTCTAGTCAGTGACCAGCTGGCCAACAAGCTGTACGACACATACGGTAACTAGCTACGTCTCTAGTCAGCGACGAGCTGGCCAACAAGCTGTAGACACATACGGTAACTAGCTACGTCTCTAGTCAGTGACCAGCTGGCCAACAAGCTGTACGACACATACGGTAACTAGCTACGTCTCTAGTCAGTGACCAGCTGGCCAACAAGCTGTACGACACATACGGTAACTAGCTACGTCTCTAGTCAGTGACCAGCTGGCCAACAAGCTGTACGACACATACGGTAACTAGCTACGTCTCTAGTCAGTGACCAGCTGGCCAACAAGCTGTACGACACATACGGTAACTAGCTACGTCTCTAGTCAGTGACCAGCTGGCCAACAAGCTGTACGACACATACGGTAACTAGCTACGTCTCTAGTCAGCGACGAGCTGGCCAACAAGCTGTACGACACATACGGTAACTAGCTACGTCTCTAGTCAGTGACCAGCTGGCCAACAAGCTGTACGACACATACGGTAACTAGCTACGTCTCTAGTCAGTGACGAGCTGGCCTACAAGCTGTACGACACATACGGTAACTAGCTACGTCTCTAGTCAGTGACCAGCTGGCCAACAAGCTGTACGACACATACGGTAACTAGCTACGTCTCTAGTCAGTGACCAGCTGGCCAACAAGCTGTAGACACATACGGTAACTAGCTACGTCTCTAGTCAGTGACCAGCTGGCCAACAAGCTGTACGACACATACGGTAACTAGCTACGTCTCTAGTCAGTGACCAGCTGGCCAACAAGCTGTACGACACATACGGTAACTAGCTACGTCTCTAGTCAGTGACCAGCTGGCCAACAAGCTGTACGACACATACGGTAACTAGCTACGTCTCTAGTCAGTGACCAGCTGGCCAACAAGCTGTACGACACATACGGTAACTAGCTACGTCTCTAGTCAGTGACCAGCTGGCCAACAAGCTGTACGACACATACGGTAACTAGCTACGTCTCTAGTCAGCGACGAGCTGGCCAACAAGCTGTACGACACATACGGTAACTAGCTACGTCTCTAGTCAGTGACCAGCTGGCCAACAAGCTGTACGACACATACGGTAACTAGCTACGTCTCTAGTCAGTGACGAGCTGGCCAACAAGCTGTACGACACATACGGTAACTAGCTACGTCTCTAGTCAGTGACGAGCTGGCCTACAAGCTGTACGACACATACGGTAACTAGCTACGTCTCTAGTCAGTGACCAGCTGGCCAACAAGCTGTACGACACATACGGTAACTAGCTACGTCTCTAGTCAGTGACCAGCTGGCCAACAAGCTGTACGACACATACGGTAACTAGCTACGTCTCTAGTCAGTGACCAGCTGGCCAACAAGCTGTACGACACATACGGTAACTAGCTACGTCTCTAGTCAGTGACGAGCTGGCCTACAAGCTGTAGACACATACGGTAACTAGCTACGTCTCTAGTCAGTGACCAGCTGGCCAACAAGCTGTACGACACATACGGTAACTAGCTACGTCTCTAGTCAGTGACGAGCTGGCCAACAAGCTGTAGACACATACGGTAACTAGCTACGTCTCTAGTCAGTGACCAGCTGGCCAACAAGCTGTACGACACATACGGTAACTAGCTACGTCTCTAGTCAGTGACCAGCTGGCCTACAAGCTGTACGACACATACGGTAACTAGCTACGTCTCTAGTCAGTGACCAGCTGGCCAACAAGCTGTACGACACATACGGTAACTAGCTACGTCTCTAGTCAGTGACAGCTGGCCAACAAGCTGTACGACACATACGGTAACTAGCTACGTCTCTAGTCAGTGACCAGCTGGCCAACAAGCTGTACGACACATACGGTAACTAGCTACGTCTCTAGTCAGTGACGAGCTGGCCAACAAGCTGTACGACACATACGGTAACTAGCTACGTCTCTAGTCAGTGACGAGCTGGCCAACAAGCTGTACGACACATACGGTAACTAGCTACGTCTCTAGTCAGTGACGAGCTGGCCAACAAGCTGTACGACACATACGGTAACTAGCTACGTCTCTAGTCAGTGACGAGCTGGCCAACAAGCTGTACGACACATACGGTAACTAGCTACGTCTCTAGTCAGTGACCAGCTGGCCAACAAGCTGTACGACACATACGGTAACTAGCTACGTCTCTAGTCAGTGACGAGCTGGCCAACAAGCTGTACGACACATACGGTAACTAGCTACGTCTCTAGTCAGTGACCAGCTGGCCTACAAGCTGTACGACACATACGGTAACTAGCTACGTCTCTAGTCAGTGACCAGCTGGCCTACAAGCTGTACGACACATACGGTAACTAGCTACGTCTCTAGTCAGTGACGAGCTGGCCAACAAGCTGTACGACACATACGGTAACTAGCTACGTCTCTAGTCAGTGACCAGCTGGCCTACAAGCTGTACGACACATACGGTAACTAGCTACGTCTCTAGTCAGTGACCAGCTGGCCTACAAGCTGTACGACACATACGGTAACTAGCTACGTCTCTAGTCAGTGACGAGCTGGCCAACAAGCTGTACGACACATACGGTAACTAGCTACGTCTCTAGTCAGTGACCAGCTGGCCTACAAGCTGTACGACACATACGGTAACTAGCTACGTCTCTAGTCAGTGACGAGCTGGCCAACAAGCTGTACGACACATACGGTAACTAGCTACGTCTCTAGTCAGTGACCAGCTGGCCAACAAGCTGTACGACACATACGGTAACTAGCTACGTCTCTAGTCAGTGACCAGCTGGCCAACAAGCTGTAGACACATACGGTAACTAGCTACGTCTCTAGTCAGTGACCAGCTGGCCAACAAGCTGTACGACACATACGGTAACTAGCTACGTCTCTAGTCAGCGACGAGCTGGCCAACAAGCTGTACGACACATACGGTAACTAGCTACGTCTCTAGTCAGTGACGAGCTGGCCAACAAGCTGTACGACACATACGGTAACTAGCTACGTCTCTAGTCAGTGACGAGCTGGCCAACAAGCTGTACGACACATACGGTAACTAGCTACGTCTCTAGTCAGTGACAGCTGGCCAACAAGCTGTACGACACATACGGTAACTAGCTACGTCTCTAGTCAGTGACCAGCTGGCCAACAAGCTGTACGACACATACGGTAACTAGCTACGTCTCTAGTCAGCGACCAGCTGGCCAACAAGCTGTACGACACATACGGTAACTAGCTACGTCTCTAGTCAGCGACCAGCTGGCCTACAAGCTGTACGACACATACGGTAACTAGCTACGTCTCTAGTCAGTGACCAGCTGGCCTACAAGCTGTACGACACATACGGTAACTAGCTACGTCTCTAGTCAGTGACCAGCTGGCCTACAAGCTGTACGACACATACGGTAACTAGCTACGTCTCTAGTCAGCGACCAGCTGGCCTACAAGCTGTACGACACATACGGTAACTAGCTACGTCTCTAGTCAGCGACCAGCTGGCCTACAAGCTGTACGACACATACGGTAACTAGCTACGTCTCTAGTCAGCGACCAGCTGGCCAA
The DNA here is from genome assembly GCA_945910005.1 of Isoperla grammatica. Taxonomy (NCBI): domain Eukaryota; kingdom Metazoa; phylum Arthropoda; class Insecta; order Plecoptera; family Perlodidae; genus Isoperla; species Isoperla grammatica. The sequence continues at coordinate 3,312,186 of OX246749.1, read as the reverse complement.
CAAGCTGTACGACACATACGGTAACTAGCTACGTCTCTAGTCAGCGACCAGCTGGCCTACAAGCTGTACGACACATACGGTAACTAGCTACGTCTCTAGTCAGTGACCAGCTGGCCAACAAGCTGTACGACACATACGGTAACTAGCTACGTCTCTAGTCAGTGACGAGCTGGCCAACAAGCTGTACGACACATACGGTAACTAGCTACGTCTCTAGTCAGCGACGAGCTGGCCAACAAGCTGTACGACACATACGGTAACTAGCTACGTCTCTAGTCAGTGACGAGCTGGCCAACAAGCTGTACGACACATACGGTAACTAGCTACGTCTCTAGTCAGTGACCAGCTGGCCAACAAGCTGTACGACACATACGGTAACTAGCTACGTCTCTAGTCAGTGACCAGCTGGCCAACAAGCTGTACGACACATACGGTAACTAGCTACGTCTCTAGTCAGTGACGAGCTGGCCAACAAGCTGTACGACACATACGGTAACTAGCTACGTCTCTAGTCAGTGACCAGCTGGCCAACAAGCTGTACGACACATACGGTAACTAGCTACGTCTCTAGTCAGTGACGAGCTGGCCTACAAGCTGTAGACACATACGGTAACTAGCTACGTCTCTAGTCAGTGACCAGCTGGCCAACAAGCTGTACGACACATACGGTAACTAGCTACGTCTCTAGTCAGTGACGAGCTGGCCAACAAGCTGTACGACACATACGGTAACTAGCTACGTCTCTAGTCAGTGACCAGCTGGCCAACAAGCTGTACGACACATACGGTAACTAGCTACGTCTCTAGTCAGTGACGAGCTGGCCAACAAGCTGTACGACACATACGGTAACTAGCTACGTCTCTAGTCAGTGACCAGCTGGCCAACAAGCTGTACGACACATACGGTAACTAGCTACGTCTCTAGTCAGTGACGAGCTGGCCAACAAGCTGTACGACACATACGGTAACTAGCTACGTCTCTAGTCAGTGACAGCTGGCCAACAAGCTGTACGACACATACGGTAACTAGCTACGTCTCTAGTCAGTGACCAGCTGGCCAACAAGCTGTACGACACATACGGTAACTAGCTACGTCTCTAGTCAGTGACGAGCTGGCCAACAAGCTGTACGACACATACGGTAACTAGCTACGTCTCTAGTCAGTGACCAGCTGGCCAACAAGCTGTACGACACATACGGTAACTAGCTACGTCTCTAGTCAGTGACGAGCTGGCCAACAAGCTGTACGACACATACGGTAACTAGCTACGTCTCTAGTCAGTGACCAGCTGGCCAACAAGCTGTACGACACATACGGTAACTAGCTACGTCTCTAGTCAGTGACCAGCTGGCCAACAAGCTGTACGACACATACGGTAACTAGCTACGTCTCTAGTCAGTGACCAGCTGGCCAACAAGCTGTAGACACATACGGTAACTAGCTACGTCTCTAGTCAGTGACCAGCTGGCCAACAAGCTGTACGACACATACGGTAACTAGCTACGTCTCTAGTCAGTGACCAGCTGGCCAACAAGCTGTACGACACATACGGTAACTAGCTACGTCTCTAGTCAGTGACCAGCTGGCCAACAAGCTGTACGACACATACGGTAACTAGCTACGTCTCTAGTCAGTGACGAGCTGGCCAACAAGCTGTACGACACATACGGTAACTAGCTACGTCTCTAGTCAGTGACGAGCTGGCCAACAAGCTGTACGACACATACGGTAACTAGCTACGTCTCTAGTCAGTGACCAGCTGGCCAACAAGCTGTACGACACATACGGTAACTAGCTACGTCTCTAGTCAGTGACGAGCTGGCCAACAAGCTGTACGACACATACGGTAACTAGCTACGTCTCTAGTCAGTGACCAGCTGGCCAACAAGCTGTACGACACATACGGTAACTAGCTACGTCTCTAGTCAGTGACCAGCTGGCCTACAAGCTGTACGACACATACGGTAACTAGCTACGTCTCTAGTCAGTGACCAGCTGGCCAACAAGCTGTACGACACATACGGTAACTAGCTACGTCTCTAGTCAGTGACCAGCTGGCCAACAAGCTGTACGACACATACGGTAACTAGCTACGTCTCTAGTCAGTGACCAGCTGGCCAACAAGCTGTACGACACATACGGTAACTAGCTACGTCTCTAGTCAGTGACCAGCTGGCCAACAAGCTGTACGACACATACGGTAACTAGCTACGTCTCTAGTCAGTGACCAGCTGGCCAACAAGCTGTACGACACATACGGTAACTAGCTACGTCTCTAGTCAGTGACGAGCTGGCCAACAAGCTGTACGACACATACGGTAACTAGCTACGTCTCTAGTCAGTGACCAGCTGGCCAACAAGCTGTACGACACATACGGTAACTAGCTACGTCTCTAGTCAGTGACCAGCTGGCCAACAAGCTGTACGACACATACGGTAACTAGCTACGTCTCTAGTCAGTGACGAGCTGGCCAACAAGCTGTACGACACATACGGTAACTAGCTACGTCTCTAGTCAGTGACCAGCTGGCCAACAAGCTGTACGACACATACGGTAACTAGCTACGTCTCTAGTCAGTGACCAGCTGGCCTACAAGCTGTACGACACATACGGTAACTAGCTACGTCTCTAGTCAGTGACGAGCTGGCCAACAAGCTGTACGACACATACGGTAACTAGCTACGTCTCTAGTCAGTGACCAGCTGGCCAACAAGCTGTACGACACATACGGTAACTAGCTACGTCTCTAGTCAGTGACCAGCTGGCCAACAAGCTGTACGACACATACGGTAACTAGCTACGTCTCTAGTCAGTGACGAGCTGGCCAACAAGCTGTACGACACATACGGTAACTAGCTACGTCTCTAGTCAGTGACCAGCTGGCCAACAAGCTGTACGACACATACGGTAACTAGCTACGTCTCTAGTCAGTGACCAGCTGGCCAACAAGCTGTACGACACATACGGTAACTAGCTACGTCTCTAGTCAGTGACCAGCTGGCCAACAAGCTGTACGACACATACGGTAACTAGCTACGTCTCTAGTCAGTGACCAGCTGGCCAACAAGCTGTACGACACATACGGTAACTAGCTACGTCTCTAGTCAGTGACAGCTGGCCAACAAGCTGTACGACACATACGGTAACTAGCTACGTCTCTAGTCAGTGACCAGCTGGCCAACAAGCTGTACGACACATACGGTAACTAGCTACGTCTCTAGTCAGCGACGAGCTGGCCAACAAGCTGTACGACACATACGGTAACTAGCTACGTCTCTAGTCAGTGACCAGCTGGCCAACAAGCTGTACGACACATACGGTAACTAGCTACGTCTCTAGTCAGTGACGAGCTGGCCAACAAGCTGTACGACACATACGGTAACTAGCTACGTCTCTAGTCAGTGACGAGCTGGCCAACAAGCTGTACGACACATACGGTAACTAGCTACGTCTCTAGTCAGTGACGAGCTGGCCTACAAGCTGTAGACACATACGGTAACTAGCTACGTCTCTAGTCAGTGACCAGCTGGCCAACAAGCTGTACGACACATACGGTAACTAGCTACGTCTCTAGTCAGTGACGAGCTGGCCAACAAGCTGTACGACACATACGGTAACTAGCTACGTCTCTAGTCAGTGACCAGCTGGCCAACAAGCTGTACGACACATACGGTAACTAGCTACGTCTCTAGTCAGTGACGAGCTGGCCAACAAGCTGTACGACACATACGGTAACTAGCTACGTCTCTAGTCAGTGACGAGCTGGCCAACAAGCTGTACGACACATACGGTAACTAGCTACGTCTCTAGTCAGTGACCAGCTGGCCAACAAGCTGTACGACACATACGGTAACTAGCTACGTCTCTAGTCAGTGACCAGCTGGCCTACAAGCTGTAGACACATACGGTAACTAGCTACGTCTCTAGTCAGTGACGAGCTGGCCAACAAGCTGTACGACACATACGGTAACTAGCTACGTCTCTAGTCAGTGACCAGCTGGCCAACAAGCTGTACGACACATACGGTAACTAGCTACGTCTCTAGTCAGTGACAGCTGGCCAACAAGCTGTACGACACATACGGTAACTAGCTACGTCTCTAGTCAGTGACCAGCTGGCCAACAAGCTGTACGACACATACGGTAACTAGCTACGTCTCTAGTCAGTGACCAGCTGGCCAACAAGCTGTACGACACATACGGTAACTAGCTACGTCTCTAGTCAGTGACGAGCTGGCCAACAAGCTGTACGACACATACGGTAACTAGCTACGTCTCTAGTCAGTGACGAGCTGGCCTACAAGCTGTAGACACATACGGTAACTAGCTACGTCTCTAGTCAGTGACGAGCTGGCCAACAAGCTGTACGACACATACGGTAACTAGCTACGTCTCTAGTCAGTGACGAGCTGGCCTACAAGCTGTAGACACATACGGTAACTAGCTACGTCTCTAGTCAGTGACGAGCTGGCCAACAAGCTGTACGACACATACGGTAACTAGCTACGTCTCTAGTCAGTGACGAGCTGGCCAACAAGCTGTACGACACATACGGTAACTAGCTACGTCTCTAGTCAGTGGCGAGCTGGCCAACAAGCTGTAGACACATACGGTAACTAGCTACGTCTCTAGTCAGTGACGAGCTGGCCAACAAGCTGTACGACACATACGGTAACTAGCTACGTCTCTAGTCAGTGACGAGCTGGCCAACAAGCTGTACGACACATACGGTAACTAGCTACGTCTCTAGTCAGTGACGAGCTGGCCAACAAGCTGTACGACACATACGGTAACTAGCTACGTCTCTAGTCAGTGACCAGCTGGCCAACAAGCTGTACGACACATACGGTAACTAGCTACGTCTCTAGTCAGTGACCAGCTGGCCAACAAGCTGTACGACACATACGGTAACTAGCTACGTCTCTAGTCAGTGACCAGCTGGCCAACAAGCTGTAGACACATACGGTAACTAGCTACGTCTCTAGTCAGTGACCAGCTGGCCAACAAGCTGTACGACACATACGGTAACTAGCTACGTCTCTAGTCAGTGACAGCTGGCCAACAAGCTGTACGACACATACGGTAACTAGCTACGTCTCTAGTCAGTGACGAGCTGGCTTTCAAGCTCTACGACACTTACGGTAACTAGCTACGTCTCTAGTCAGTGACGAGCTGGCTTTCAAGCTCTACGACACTTACGGTAACTAGCTACGTCTCTAGTCAGTGACGAGCTGGCTTTCAAGCTCTACGACACTTACGGTAACTAGCTACGTCTCTAGTCAGTGACGAGCTGGCTTTCAAGCTGTACGACACTTACGGTAACTAGCTACGTCTCTAGTCAGTGACGAGCTGGCTTTCAAGCTCTACGACACATACGGTAACTAGCTACGTCTCTAGTAGAGTGACGAGCTGGCTTTCAAGCTGTACGACACATACGGTAACTAGCTACGTCTCTAGTAGAGTGATGTAGTGTGTCTCTACGCATGCCCACACAGCCTGCGCATAGCCACCACATAGCCACCAGGCTGGACTCAGCGACGAGCTGGCTTTCAAGCTGTACGACACTTACGGTAACTAGCTACGTCTCTAGTCAGTGACGAGCTGGCTTTCAAGCTCTACGACACTTACGGTAACTAGCTACGTCTCTAGTCAGTGACGAGCTGGCTTTCAAGCTCTACGACACATACGGTAACTAGCTACGTCTCTAGTAGAGTGACGAGCTGGCTTTCAAGCTGTACGACACATACGGTAACTAGCTACGTCTCTAGTAGAGTGAGGTAGTGTGTCTCTACGCATGCCCACACAGCCTGCGCATAGCCAGCACATAGCCTGCGCATAGCCACCACATAGCCAGCACATAGCCACCAGGCCGGACTCAGCGACGAGCTGGCTTTCAAGCTCTACGACACATACGGTAACTAGCTACGTCTCTAGTAGAGTGAGGTAGTGTGTCTCTACGCATGCCCACACAGCCTGCACATAGCCACCACATAGCCACCACATAGCCACCAGGCCGGACTCAGCGACGAGCTGGCTTTCAAGCTCTACGACACTTACGGTAACTAGCTACGTCTCTAGTAGAGTGAGGTAGTGTGTCTCTACGCATGCCCACACAGCCTGCACATAGCCACCACATAGCCACCACATAGCCACCAGGCCGGACTCAGCGACGAGCTGGCTTTCAAGCTCTACGACACATACGGTAACTAGCTACGTCTCTAGTAGAGTGACGAGCTGGCTTTCAAGCTGTACGACACATACGGTAACTAGCTACGTCTCTAGTAGAGTGACGAGCTGGCTTTCAAGCTCTACGACACTTACGGTAACTAGCTATCTATATACTCAGCGACGAGCTGGCTTTCAAGCTCTACGACACATACGGTAACTAGCTACGTCTCTAGTCAGTGACGAGCTGGCTTTCAAGCTCTACGACACTTACGGTAACTAGCTACGTCTATACTCAGCGACGAGCTGGCTTTCAAGCTCTACGACACTTACGGTAACTAGCTACGTCTCTAGTCAGCGACGAGCTGGCTTTCAAGCTGTACGACACATACGGTAACTAGCTACGTCTATACTCAGCGACGAGCTGGCTTTCAAGCTCTACGACACTTACGGTAACTAGCTACGTCTCTAGTCAGTGACGAGCTGGCTTTCAAGCTCTACGACACTTACGGTAACTAGCTATCTATATACTCAGCGACGAGCTGGCTTTCAAGCTCTACGACACATACGGTAACTAGCTACGTCTCTAGTAGAGTGGTGTAGTGTGTCTCTACGCATGCCCACACAGCCTGCGCATAGCCTGCACATAGCCAGCACATGCCCACACAGCCAGCACATAGCCCATACATAGCCAGCACATAGCCACCAGGCCGGACTCAGCGACGAGCTGGCTTTCAAGCTCTACGACACATATGGTAACTAGCTACGTCTCTAGTCAGTGACGAGCTGGCTTTCAAGCTCTATGACACATACGGTAACTAGCTACGTCTCTAGTCAGTGACGAGCTGGCTTTCAAGCTCTACGACACATACGGTTACTAGCTACGTCTCTAGTCAGCGACGAGCTGGCTTTCAAGCTGTACGACACATACGGTAACTAGCTACGTCTCTAGTCAGCGACGAGCTGGCTTTCAAGCTCTACGACACATACGGTAACTAGCTACGTCTCTAGTCAGCGACGAGCTGGCTTTCAAGCTCTACGACACATACGGTAACTAGCTACGTCTCTAGTCAGCTATGAGCTGGCTTTCAAGCTGTACGACACATACGGTAACTAGCTACGTCTATACTCAGCGACGAGCTGGCTTTCAAGCTGTACGACACATACGGTAACTAGCTACGTCTCTAGTAGAGTGACAAGCTGGCTTTCAAGCTGTACGACACATACGGTAACTAGCTACGTCTATACTCAGCGACGAGCTGGCTTTCAAGCTGTACGACACATACGGTAACTAGCTACGTCTATACTCAGCGACGAGCTGGCTTTCAAGCTGTACGACACATACGGTAACTAGCTACGTCTCTAGTCAGCGACGAGCTGGCTTGTAAGCTCTACGACACATACGGTAACTAGCTACGTCTCTAGTCAGCTATGAGCTGGCTTTCAAGCTGTACGACACATACGGTAACTAGCTACGTCTATACTCAGCGACGAGCTGGCTTTCAAGCTGTACGACACATACGGTAACTAGCTACGTCTCTAGTAGAGTGACGAGCTGGCTTTCAAGCTGTACGACACATACGGTAACTAGCTACGTCTATACTCAGCGACGAGCTGGCTTTCAAGCTGTACGACACATACGGTAACTAGCTACGTCTCTAGTCAGTGACGAGCTGGCTTTTAAGCTGTACGACACATACGGTAACTAGCTACGTCTATACTCAGCGACGAGCTGGCTTTCAAGCTCTACGACACATACGGTAACTAGCTACGTCTCTAGTAGAGTGACGAGCTGGCTTTCAAGCTGTACGACACATACGGTAACTAGCTACGTCTATACTCAGCGACGAGCTGGCTTTCAAGCTCTACGACACATACGGTAACTAGCTACGTCTCTAGTAGAGTGACGAGCTGGCTTTCAAGCTGTACGACACATACGGTAACTAGCTACGTCTCTAGTAGAGTGACGAGCTGGCTTTCAAGCTGTACGACACATACGGTAACTAGCTACGTCTCTAGTCAGTGACGAGCTGGCTTTCAAGCTGTACGACACATACGGTAACTAGCTACGTCTATACTCAGCGACGAGCTGGCTTTCAAGCTGTACGACACATACGGTAACTAGCTACGTCTCTAGTAGAGTGACGAGCTGGCTTTCAAGCTGTACGACACATACGGTAACTAGCTACGTCTCTAGTAGAGTGACGAGCTGGCTTTCAAGCTGTACGACACATACGGTAACTAGCTACGTCTCTAGTCAGTGACGAGCTGGCTTTCAAGCTGTACGACACATACGGTAACTAGCTACGTCTATACTCAGCGACGAGCTGGCTTTCAAGCTGTACGACACATACGGTAACTAGCTACGTCTCTAGTAGAGTGACGAGCTGGCTTTCAAGCTGTACGACACATACGGTAACTAGCTACGTCTCTAGTCAGCTATGAGCTGGCTTTCAAGCTATACGACACATACGGTAACTAGCTACGTCTCTAGTCAGCGACGAGCTGGCTTTCAAGCTCTACGACACATACGGTAACTAGCTACGTCTCTAGTCAGCTATGAGCTGGCTTTCAAGCTGTACGACACATACGGTAACTAGCTACGTCTATACTCAGCGACGAGCTGGCTTTCAAGCTGTACGACACATACGGTAACTAGCTACGTCTCTAGTAGAGTGACGAGCTGGCTTTCAAGCTGTACGACACATACGGTAACTAGCTACGTCTATACTCAGCGACGAGCTGGCTTTCAAGCTGTACGACACATACGGTAACTAGCTACGTCTCTAGTCAGTGACGAGCTGGCTTTCAAGCTGTACGACACATACGGTAACTAGCTACGTCTATACTCAGCGACGAGCTGGCTTTCAAGCTCTACGACACATACGGTAACTAGCTACGTCTCTAGTAGAGTGACGAGCTGGCTTTCAAGCTGTACGACACATACGGTAACTAGCTACGTCTATACTCAGCGACGAGCTGGCTTTCAAGCTCTACGGCACATACGGTAACTAGCTACGTCTATACTCAGCGACGAGCTGGCTTTCAAGCTGTACGACACATACGGTAACTAGCTACGTCTCTAGTAGAGTGACGAGCTGGCTTTCAAGCTGTACGACACATACGGTAACTAGCTACGTCTCTAGTAGAGTGACGAGCTGGCTTTCAAGCTGTACGACACATACGGTAACTAGCTACGTCTCTAGTCAGTGACGAGCTGGCTTTCAAGCTGTACGACACATACGGTAACTAGCTACGTCTCTAGTAGATTGACGAGCTGGCTTTCAAGCTCTACGACACTTACGGTAACTAGCTACGTCTCTAGTAGAGTGACGAGCTGGCTTTCAAGCTCTACGACACTTACGGTAACTAGCTACGTCTCTAGTCAGCGACGAGCTGGCTTTCAAGCTCTACGACACATACGGTAACTAGCTACGTCTCTAGTCAGTGACGAGCTGGCTTTCAAGCTCTACGACACATACGGTAACTAGCTACGTCTATACTCAGCGACGAGCTGGCTTTCAAGCTCTACGACACATACGGTAACTAGCTACGTCTCTAGTCAGCGACGAGCTGGCTTTCAAGCTGTACGACACATACGGTAACTAGCTACGTCTCTAGTCAGCGACGAGCTGGCTTTCAAGCTGTACGACACATACGGTAACTAGCTACGTCTCTAGTCAGCTATGAGCTGGCTTTCAAGCTCTACGACACATACGGTAACTAGCTACGTCTCTAGTCAGCGACGAGCTGGCTTTCAAGCTGTACGACACATACGGTAACTAGCTACGTCTCTAGTCAGCTATGAGCTGGCTTTCAAGCTGTACGACACATACGGTAACTAGCTACGTCTCTAGTCAGCGACGAGCTGGCTTTCAAGCTCTACGACACATACGGTAACTAGCTACGTCTCTAGTCAGCTATGAGCTGGCTTTCAAGCTGTACGACACATACGGTAACTAGCTACGTCTCTAGTCAGCGACGAGCTGGCTTTCAAGCTCTACGACACATACGGTTACTAGCTACGTCTCTAGTCAGCTATGAGCTGGCTTTCAAGCTCTACGACACATACGGTAACTAGCTACGTCTCTAGTCAGCTATGAGCTGGCTTTCAAGCTGTACGACACATACGGTAACTAGCTACGTCTATACTCAGCGACGAGCTGGCTTTCAAGCTCTACGACACATACGGTAACTAGCTACGTCTCTAGTCAGCTATGAGCTGGCTTTCAAGCTCTACGACACATACGGTAACTAGCTACGTCTCTAGTCAGCTATGAGCTGGCTTTCAAGCTCTACGACACATACGGTAACTAGCTACGTCTCTAGTCAGCTATGAGCTGGCTTTCAAGCTCTACGACACATACGGTAACTAGCTACGTCTCTAGTCAGCTATGAGCTGGCTTTCAAGCTCTACGACACATACGGTAACTAGCTACGTCTCTAGTCAGCTATGAGCTGGCTTTCAAGCTCTACGACACATACGGTAACTAGCTACGTCTCTAGTCAGCTATGAGCTGGCTTTCAAGCTCTACGACACATACGGTAACTAGCTACGTCTCTAGTCAGCTATGAGCTGGCTTTCAAGCTCTACGACACATACGGTAACTAGCTACGTCTCTAGTCAGCGACGAGCTGGCTTTCAAGCTCTACGACACATACGGTAACTAGCTACGTCTCTAGTCAGCTATGAGCTGGCTTTCAAGCTCTACGACACATACGGTAACTAGCTACGTCTCTAGTCAGCTATGAGCTGGCTTTCAAGCTGTACGACACATACGGTAACTAGCTACGTCTATACTCAGCGACGAGCTGGCTTTCAAGCTCTACGACACATACGGTAACTAGCTACGTCTCTAGTCAGCTATGAGCTGGCTTTCAAGCTCTACGACACATACGGTAACTAGCTACGTCTCTAGTCAGCTATGAGCTGGCTTTCAAGCTGTACGACACATACGGTAACTAGCTACGTCTATACTCAGCGACGAGCTGGCTTTCAAGCTCTACGACACATACGGTAACTAGCTACGTCTCTAGTCAGCGACGAGCTGGCTTTCAAGCTCTACGACACATACGGTAACTAGCTACGTCTCTAGTCAGCTATGAGCTGGCTTTCAAGCTCTACGACACATACGGTAACTAGCTACGTCTCTAGTCAGCTATGAGCTGGCTTTCAAGCTCTACGACACATACGGTAACTAGCTACGTCTCTAGTCAGCTATGAGCTGGCTTTCAAGCTCTACGACACATACGGTAACTAGCTACGTCTCTAGTCAGCTATGAGCTGGCTTTCAAGCTCTACGACACATACGGTAACTAGCTACGTCTCTAGTCAGCTATGAGCTGGCTTTCAAGCTGTACGACACATACGGTAACTAGCTACGTCTCTAGTAGAGTGAGGTAGTGAGTCTCTACGCATGCCCACACATAGCCCGCACAGCCAGCACGTACCCCGCACATGCCCGCACATAGCCCACACATAGCCCACACATAGCCTGCATATAGCCTGTACATAGCCAGCACTTAGCCAGCACATAGCCTGCACATAGCCAGCACATGCCCACCCACACATAGCCTGCATATAGCCAGCACATAATCCGCACATAGCCCGCACAAGCCCACACATAGCCAGCACATGCCCGCACATAGCCCACACATAGCTAACACATAGCCAGCACATAGCCAGCACTTAGCCAGCACATGCCCACACATAGCCAGCACATAGCCCACACATAGCCCACACATAGCCAGCACATGCCGACACACAGCCAGCACATGCCCACACATAGCCCACACATGCCCACACATAGCCCACACATGCCTGCACATGCCCGCACATAGCCCACACATAGCCAGCACATAGCCAGCACATTCATAGCCCACACATAGCCAGCACATAGCCAGCACATAGCCAGCACATTCCTGTACATGCCTACACATAGCCCACACATAGCCAGCACATGCCGACACACAGCCAGCACATGCCCACATATAGCCCACACATGCCCACACATAGCCCACACATGCCTGCACATGCCCGCACATAGCCAGTACATAGACCACACATAGCCAGCACATAGCCCACACATAGCCATCACATAGCCAGCACATGCCCACACAGCCAGCACATAGCCCATACATAGCCAGCACATAGCCAGCACATGCCCACACAAAGCCAGTACATAGCCCACACATAGCCAGCACATAGCCCACACATAGCCAGCACATAGCCAGCACATAGCCAGCACATGCCCACACATAGCCAGTACATAGCCCACACATAGCCCACACATAGCCAGCACATGCCCACACATAGCCCACACATAGCCAGCACATGCCCACACATAGCCCACACATAGCCTGCACATAGCCTGCACATAGCCAGCACATGCCCACACATAGCCTGCATATAGCCAGCACATAGCCCGCACATACCAGCACATGCCCATTATGTATTGTATTAGTTTTTATGGCAAAATGTTGAGAGAGTTAACAGCTCCAGGAATTTTATACACAAAGTATGTAATGTTTTGTATTGTTTATAATTGAAATGAATTGTCGTTCTGTCTCTCAGGCCTAGACGCGAAGACCATCGCCCGCCTCGCGGCCCTGGAACACCTGACCTTCGACTCGCGCGGCCTGGAGGAGAAGCTGGAGGACGCGAGGTCAAGGTCGCGGGGTAGCGGGGTGGGGGGCGGAGGGGTGGGGGGGTGGGGGCAGCGCGTTGTGAGAGAGCTGAGGGGCCTCGCCGTACCCCCCACGGACACCTCGCTCAAGTATGACTACCGCAAGGAGCTGCACTACGTCTTCCCGGAGGTCGAGTGTACCGTGCTGGCGCTCATCAGTGGTACGTAAAATTAATTAACAGATCATTGGGAAACAAAATAAATAAATCGGGTAAAAAAAAAAAAAAAAAAAAAAAAACGCTGGTAAATAAAGTAGATGAATCACTGGTAAATAAAATAGATGAATAACAGGTTAATAAAATAGGTGAATTGTAGATAAATAAAATAGATGAATCACAGGTAAATAAAATAGGTGAATCACTGGTAAATAAAATAAATAAATTACAGGTAAATAAAATAGATGAATCACGTTGGTAAATAAAATAGATAAATCACAGGTAAATAAAATAGATGAATCACAGGTAAATAAAATAGATGAATCACAGGTAAATAAAATAGATGAATCACAGGTAAATAAAATAGATAAATCACAGGTAAATAAAATAGATGAATTACAGGTAAATAAAATAGATGAATCACAGGTTAATAAAATAGATAAATCACAGGTAGGCTAAATAAAATAGGTGAATAACAGGTAAATAAAATAGATGAATTACTGGTAAATAAAATAGATAAATCACTGGTAAATAAAATAGACAATTCACAGGTAAATAAAATAGACAATTCACAGGTAAATAAAATAAATAAAGCACAGGTAAATAAAGAAACACAGTTAAATAAAATAGGTTAATCACATGTAAATAAAATAGATGAATCACAGGTAAATAAAATAGATGAATCACAGGTAAATAAAATAGATAAATCACTGGTAAATAAAAAAGACTAATCACAGGTAAATAAAATAGATGAATCACTGGTTAATAAAATAGATGAATCAGAGGTAAATAAAATAGATAAATCACAGGTAAATAAAATAGATGAATCACTGGTAAATAAAATAGCTGAATTACTGGTAAATAAAATAGATGAATCACAGGTTAATAAAATAGGTGAATTGTAGATAAATAAAATAGATGAATCACAGGTAAATAAAATAGATGAATTACAGGTAAATAAAATAGATGAATCACAAGTAAATAAAATAGATGAATCATAGGTAAATAAAATAGGTGAATCACAGGTAAATAAAATAGATGAATCACCGGTAAATAAAATACGTGAATCACAGCTAAATAAAATAGATGAATGAAACTAGAGTTTTTCTTTCGTATAAAAACAGAAGAGGAGAGAACTGGGAGCAAGTAGAGGAAGTACAATTGAATTGAGGGAAGATAAGAAGAGGTTGTGAAACCCAAACTGACCCTGCTAGAAGCAGGAAACGGCGATGGAAAATCATGATGATGATGATAAAAACAATAACTGCTCGGTTATTTTCCACGCAAAATTGCCCTATTACAAAATGTCCGCAATTAAATTAGATAACAATTGTTCTATGGTACCTCAACGTCGGGGACGTTTGTGCTTTAGGAGATCATTTATAAAACATGTTTTTTTTGGGGGGGAAAAAAATGTCCAAATTGCAAATAAAAATAAAATAAATAAATAAATTCACATTTAGAGTCTACCCACTTAATAACGAGACTGATTTGCAGTGGGGGACTTTAATTTAAAGCGACTAAACCAACCCTGTAGGCTCCGAACACCGTCGACGAGTGAGCGATAACCAATCAAAGATCGACATTTCAAATACGAAACACACGAATCGGTGATTGGACAGTGCGAACACCCGCGGACAGATGCCAGAATCAACGAGGCCGATTCAGAACAACTTTGAATTTATTGAGTGCTTCGTTGCTAGGACGGCTCCAAAGTCACCGTTTACTTATTCTCCTAAGACAAGAAGGAATGGAATTGAATCCACATTAGAAAACAGTTGTTCTACGGCACGTCAACGTCGGGGACGTTTGTGCTTTAGGAAATATTTTTAAAAACACGATTTTTGGAATAAAAAATATTTTCGACGAAAAAATGTCCAAATTGCAACCAACCCGCCCGGTTTGTTTCAGGTGACGGCCAGCTGGTGGGCCGGGTGATGGGGGCCGGCAAGACGGAGTGCGGGGTGGTGCTGGACCGCAGCAACTTCTACACAGAGTCGGGGGGGCAACAGTGCGACCAGGGGTGGCTCAGACTAGAGAGCGGAGCCGACTTCAAGATAGAAGAGACTCTCAACCTGGGGGGCTACCTGGTGCACCGCGGCTACATAGAGGGTGAGTGGTGACACGTGAGGGTGTCTCATTTTACTGGTAAGTAGAGGTGTTTTAAAATGGTGTTACTTTTTTACTAAATTTCGTTTAAATTTTTTTTTTTTTTTTGGGGGGGGGGGGGGGGGGGTAGAAAATGTTTTTTTACGCATTCCTCGCATTGCAATTTAACGGTGAAATAAATAATATAAATACGTAATAAATGTGTGAAATAAAAAATAAAATTATAGATGGGCTATAGATAGGCCTACACAAAATAATTTTATAATCAAGCCTCTCCATTTCTCTCTTGCATATGTAGGCCAATTAACATTATTTTTTATAATATGATTTCAATTAAAAAAAGTACATAACGATAAATTGCTAAACGATGTCGGCAAAATAGCTGCGATAGGCTATCTCTAGTGCGCCGGTTGCGTTTGATTTAAATTAAATTTAAAAAAAAACTTACGAACAGTATTTTTTATTTTCCATTTGTACTTAAAGTTCAATTTAGGTCATTTGGAGCTACAAACGATCACTACTTTATCGAGGCGATCGGGTTTCATTATATGGCCACTAGGGGTGTGCGAGCCTACGATTTTCAAGTCGAGCCGAGCCGAGCCGAGTATGAGAAAAAAAGCTTGATTTTCGAGCCGAGCCGAGCTTTTGAAATAGCGTTAATTGTAAATTTACAGCTGCATTTTATGTTGGTGCAATGCGATAGGAAGTGTATGTATACCGAAATTTCGGTTCATCTAAGATCAAGTACATCTTTGTTTATTTATAACATATGTAAGTTACATAATTATATTATTGGGTTACATAATGTAACCCTATACAGCCCTGTTATTGTTGCGCGGTAGGTTGGTAAAACAGTTGAACTGTTTTACCGACCTAAGGCTGCGCTAGCGTGGCCATTTAGTTCACAGTATCGACCATAGATCGCATGGTAGTTGCATTATTAGGGAGCTTAGAAAGTAAATGAATACAGTAACAGCAACTTTTCAACTTCTC
This sequence comes from Isoperla grammatica, assembly GCA_945910005.1. Taxonomy (NCBI): domain Eukaryota; kingdom Metazoa; phylum Arthropoda; class Insecta; order Plecoptera; family Perlodidae; genus Isoperla; species Isoperla grammatica. The sequence continues at coordinate 3,296,078 of OX246749.1, read as the reverse complement.
GACTTGTTTTTTAAAATGCATTTGTATTTCAGTAGAATATTAGGACACACTAAATTAAACTAAATTTCGTGTGAAATATTGATTTTATTGCAACTGAACCTTCAAACAGATCGAAATTCCATATCACAATGTCGGATAAAAATAACGTTATAATACAGTTGGGGTTACTTTGTAAACACTGGACGGTTGCAGTCCCCTTACCATTGCTCAATGTTTGCCTCCAAAAAAGCGGAACAAAGTTTGGCTAGGCCTAGAACTTTCGTGAAAATTTGAGCTAGATGTTTATTGTTTACTGTGAAAAGCAGAAAGCATCTGTTTTTCTACTCGCAGAATAACGAAACATCGTGCTGTATCTAGAGATGTAACATTTTATTCTCACGAGATCGGGGCCTAGGGAAAGCCCAGCTAGGCCTAGGCCAGGTACCCAGAGAAGTATAGGCCTAGGCCTAGGCCTATACGTTCTCTTAAGTTTGGGCCTAAAACCCCGATTTTTTTTAAACTTCATCGTACTTGCAGACACGTAAATATTCGTTTCTGCCTTTTGGATTCTTCAGTCTGCGTTTATAGAAGTATATAATTAAAACCGCGCGAGGACTGACATTTTTAGGCCTAGGCCTTGGCCGAGACAGCTCGGCTCGGGAATATCGAGCCGAAAATGAAGCTCGGCTCGGTTCCGAGCTTAAAAAAAAGCTCGAAAAAGCTCGTAAATTCGAGTAGGCCTACTCGCACACCCCTAATGGCCACCAGAGTATACGTACGTGATTCATGTAGACACCGGTAGAGAGTGTTTCGGTTGACTCTCCATTTGTGAAACACTTCTTATTGTTTATTAAAAAAAAAAAAACTTTGGATTTAAATCAAAAAGTTGATTTAAATAAGAAAAATTCGATTTTAAATTTTCAAAAAATGTTTGAAAAAAAAATGAAAAAATGATCGTCTCTGGTTTTCAGACGGCAACCTCCACGTGTGCGACATGGCAACGCTGGAGCTGGACTTTGAGCACAGACTTGGCAACATGCGCAACCACACGGCCACCCACCTCATCAACGCGGCCCTCAGACAGGTGCTGACCGTCACCGGGCAGAAGTCCAGCCGGATAACCACCAACGTGAGTAGCCACACTTTACGGATTCCCGGTACAATTGCGCATGAAATTTTAAAATCTAAAAATATATGTTTTTAAATTTAAAATGTATGTATTTTTTTTAACAAAATTTATAAAACGATTTAAGTTAAAATTAAACATAGATAATATTTAGTAGGCCTATGTCTATTGCATTAATAATTTATTTATTTTAAATTTTGTAAACTAATAAATTAAAAATGTGTTGCACGTAATAAAATAATATTTATAGTCTACATAATTAGGAGACAAGGCTCTATTGTCTGCCGAGATCCAGCATGATGGTGAGATAGTCAGATGGTCCAATGGTGGGCATATTAAATGAAGATTATAATTAGGCTATATTTTAAATTCATTTTTTAACTAAAAAAAATATATTTCTTTAAAAAATGTTTTTTAATAAATTCTCATTTTTTTAATTGAGAACTTTAAAAAAAATTTTAATTTAAAAAATAAATACTAAATATGTCTTTGCTTAAAATAAATATACATTTTTTTAAAATATAAATTTAAAGAATTGTTTCAAATTTGTTTTTATTATTTTTCTAAATTGTTTTTCATTTAAATTTATAACTACGTTTGTCCTTAAAAAATATTTGGAAAAAAAATGAAATATGTAACAACGATGTGTGCCCTCAGGGTCTGTCGCTAGACTTCTCCGTGTATGGCGAGCGCTTCTGCCCGGGCGACGTGGAGCGCGTGGAGGCGATAGTCAACGACTGCATCAAGGCTCGCGTGGAGGTGAAGCGACGTACGATATCGGCCGCGGAGCTGCTCGCCACGGAGGGGGTGACGCTGCTGGCGGGGGAGGTCTACCCCTCCGAGGGCATCCACCTGGTGGAGATAGTGGCCGACAACCTGGTCTCGAGGTGGGGAGTTTTTAAAATTATATTTAAAAAAAAAATTAATTAAAAATAAAATTAATTTTAATTAATTATTAAGCGAGCGAAGCGAGCGTCTCCACGAGACTCTTATGGCATTTCGTTCTGTTTTTTTTTTGTTTTTTTGTGTACTAGACTCTTATGGCACTTCATTCTGTTTGTTTTTTGTTTTGTTTTTATGTCTGTCGATAGCGGTCGAACGGAAAGTCCGATCAACTTGAAATTTGGACCATCCACAAGCCTCGATGTGGATTGAAGGTGTATAGTTTTGAGGCAAAATCGTTCGAAAAGTTACAAAGTTACACTCATTAACTGTTAGTAACGGTGGCGGACCGCCGCGAAAACACTAGACAGAATGACAACGAAAATTCTTAGCAATTCGCAAATTGCACTTGCAATGCATTCAACAATATCGGGAAGTATAATAGCTATGGAAATCATCAAAAATTTTGAAATGCACATTCTTGAATTGTTGTTAATTGTTGTTTTTATTAGCTTTGAGATCTTTTCGCCAGAACGTTCGTAGATATGGACGCGCTCGCTTATCAACGCGTCAAACCGAGCGTTTTCCTAGTTAAATTAATTAATTAATTAAATTTATTTTTATTATGCTATTCTGTTATTTACAGGGATATTGATATTGATATCCTGATGTTGATATTGATATTGATGATATTGATTTACTAGATATTGACTGATTTCGAATTAAATTTAACTTTTGGAAAATTTTGGATTTAAAACCAACATAAATTTTCCCCAAAAATATCTAGAGTTTTTTCTTCTCAGTTTGGCCATCTTTTATATTTTTGTCACTCTAATTGCAGCCGTGTGTTCTGTGTTTCAGAGAGGCTTGCTGCGGGACTCACGTGCTCAACACCTCGGACCTGGAGGAGTTTGTCGTTCTGTCACTCAAGACCGTCGGAACCGGAACCCGGAGTATCCGAGCCATCACGGGACCGCCTGCCCGGGCCATCCACAGGTGAGGGCTCGGGGACGTGGATACGTCCTTTGTTTTTAGTGATTTATTTATTTATTTATTAATTTACTTATTTATTTTTTATTTTTTTATTTATGTATTTATATATTTAATTATTTATATATTTATTTGACTATTTATTTATTTATATATTTACCGGTATTTGTTTATTTATTAATTTATTTTTTTATTTATTCATTTACTTTTTTTTTTTTATTTATATATTTATTTATATATTTTTTTTATTTATTTATTTGTTTATTTATTTATTATTTATATATTTATTTATATATTTATATACGGTATTTATTTATTTGTTTATTTATTTATTTATTTATTAATTTATTTATTTAATTGGAGCTCAGAACAAGATAAACATATTCTAGTGAGGGGAAAGGTACAGAAAGACGACAGCTTACCTGAGAAAGTAGATAGACCGCTTAGAGAAACAAATAAATGAGAAGACAAATAAACTGAGACGTTTCGGCCAAGTTTAGAAGAACTTCTACTCACGCTGAGTGATCAAGACCACTAGTTGGCCGAAACGTCTCAGTTTATTTGTCTTCTCATCTATATGTTTCTCCGGCCTATCTACTTTCTCAGGTAAGCTGTCGTCCTTCTTCCCCTCACTAGAACATGTTTTATCTTGTTCTGAGTTCCAATTAACTCAGCCTGTTGGCCTCTCCATGTATACACTATAAATATATATATATATATATACTAGATATATATTATATCTGACCCTGTCAAATGAATAAATAAACATAAGTGAATGCGTTACAGGGCCGGTCGTAAGATGCTCAACAAGATAGCGCAGATGGAGAACAAGGTCTCGTCGTTCCTGGACCCCGACGACGCTGAGTCTAACGACGGCGGAGCGCTGGGCGGACGGATGTTGGAGCTGAGGAAGGATCTGAGCAGTAGCGAGACGTCGCTGCCGTTTGCCGTCCGGGTCAGGTGCACCGAGACGCTGGACCAGCTGCTGCAGAGGCTCAAGGACGGGGCACGCACCGCGCTCAGGTGCGTGCGCACACGCATTGGGAGTTTTGACTTTTTTTATAGTGTAAAAAATAAATCTACAAAAAAAAAATTGAAAAAAAAAAAATATTAGTTTTTGAAAAAAAATTGATTTTTTTAAAAAATGACATGAAAATTTGAAAGCAAAGTCGGATCTTTATAGCGAGACTAACCTGTGCTAAAAAGAGCGTGACTCGATTTATTAATGGTGTTTTATTTGTCTGTGTCTCAAACCAACCTTGTAGAGGCAGGACAGGGGATGGATGTTGATAGATAGATAGATAGATAAATAGGTAGATAGATAGATAGATAGATAGATGGATAGATAAATTGATAAATAGATGGATAGATATTTAAATCTTTCCCACAGAACAGTAATTAGTAATTACAGACTAACAGTAACACTGTTGCCTAAACCACGATTTATGAACGCTAATTTTGCTAAAGTTAATTCCACATTAATGAGTAGTTTTTAACAATGTTGCCCAGCGATATCGATGAAAAATCATTGTTCCGACATCGATTTTTATTTTTTTAAATCAAAGAAACAATTTTATTTATTATTTCATAACGTTACCAAAACTCAACTAATTTTTTTTTTAAATTCAATCGTTTTATTTTTTTTAAATTTTCATTTAGGCCTACCTAAAAAAATTATGACCACAATTAAAATAAATTTTTTTATTTCAATTTTTTTAAATTTTTAAAGAAGTAAAGAAAACATTTTTGAAGTGAAATGTGTGTGTTGTGATCACCAGGGAGTCACTGGAGACGGAGATGAACACGGTACTGAAGACGAACACGCACCCGTTCCTCGTCCACTTCCTCGGGTGTTCGTCTACGATGGACTCGATCCCGCTCCAGAAGGCTACGAAGCTTTGCGCCGACATGCCGGTGTTGTTGCTGGCGCACAGCGAGGGAGCCCTCAAGGCCCGGTGCTGCGTGCCCAAGGTCAGACATTAAATATACTAGGAAAACGCTCTGCGTTGACAGATGAGCGATTTTAACAAAATTGGGTATTTTTTTCAGTAATTAATTTTTGTAGTTTGACATCTTGACGAATTTGTTTGGTTATGTAAACAGCATCGAATTAAGTGGTTACGAGTGTTGACCGAAAATTTCAGCCAAATCCGTCAAACCGTTTGGCCTGTGCGCGACAAACAATTGTTTTCAGTAATTAATTTTTTGTAGGTTGGCATCTTGACGGATTTGGCTGATTATGTAAACAGCATCGAATTAAGTGGTCACGAGTGTTGACCGAAAATTTCAGCCAAATCCGTCAAGCCGTTTGACCTGTGCGCGACGAACAAAATTTGGCGCACAGACAGACAGACGAACAGACAAAGCGCCGATCGAGTTGTATGGAGAGATTCGCTATCGCTCATCTAATAAACAAGTAAGCAGGAAACGAGAATTTACGCACTGTTCCGAGCGTAAACTTTTTTTACAAACCTTTTGTTAGCAGTTAAGTTTTTTTTCAAGAGTCAAGGACAGTGCGTAACATTTTTACAAACATCGTTTTTTTTTTCAAGAGTCAAGGTCTACTTGATCTCCGCATAACGGAGCCATGAACCAAGCGCTGATTTAACCATCCAGAAGGCTCTGGATTTGGGTTTATTTGGTGGTGCGCTATGTACGTCAAGCTTGGCGTGGGAAGCCTAATAGGGAACTTGTAACTGACGTCACAGCCAAACTACAACAATGTAACAAATGAATCGAACTGATGGACAAACAACGAGCTGTCAAAATAATAAAATTGCAACATTATGAAGAAAACGAGGTATGGCGATAGTAACTGCTCACCAGTTAAAACGTTTAATGATGGGCAACCAAGTTGTAAAGGTTTTGTATGTTTCTTGTTTGTTTTGAAGATTTTCTTTTCAAAATCCGAATATTTTATTGTTTGACGGCTTGTTGTTTGTCCATCGATTCATTTAATTTGTTTCATTGTTGTAAAGCAAGCTTGCTAGAAGCCTATTGAAAACAAAATGATTAAATGAATGAAAATGGATAAAGGCCCATTAAAGAGATCAAATTTTGAAAACATGTTATTGGAATGTTAATTTTTTTTTGTATTGTATAGCAAGAAAAATGAATGGCTGAAAAGTCATCATTGCATAAGGAGAAAAAAAAAAAAAAAAATTTAAATAATTTTTAATTTTGTTACCATTTAAAAAAAAGAATTAATTTTTAATAAAGTTAATTTTTCTTCAAATCTCTCCTGTTGTAGTCTCTGTGCACGGGGAGCTTCAACGCGCAGCTGTGGATGCAGCAGATCCTGTCCGTGCTGAAGGCGTCCGGGGCTCCCCCCAAGGGTCAGGACCCCACGCAGGTGTTCAACATGCGGCCGCGCAAGGTGCCCGACCAGGACGTAGCCGGCCTCATACTCAAGGCCGTAGAGAGGGCGTCGCAGTTCGCGTCGCGGGGGCTGCAGTCACAGCGGGGGCAGGGGGAGAACTAGCCCCCGGTCTTGTCTTAAGGGGAGAAGTAGCCCCCAGTCATGTTGCGGGGGCTGCAGTCACAGCGGGGGGAGGGGGACTAGTCCTCAGTCTTGTCTTAAAGGGAGAAGTAGCCCCCAGTCATGTTGCGGGGGCTGCAGTAACAGCGGGGGGAGGGAGACTAGCCCCCAGTCTTGTCTTGAGGGAAAAACTAGCCCCCAGTCATATCACGAGGGGGGACCGACCCCTTGACACACTTCGCTCACAATGAGACTTGATGGGGTTGTAGTGGCAACGCAACAAACCCCTAAGTTCGCTCTGTATTCCTATTGGAAGTATCCTTCCGCCTCTCGCTAACACAGGTGTTTATCGAAGTCACGAATTGTAGCGCGAATCTTACGGATCAAGGGAGTCTAATGCCCTAAATTAATGGTATTTTATCGATATATTGAGAACATTTCAAGATACGTATTGACAAAGTCATCTTACGTGGGATTCGGTTTCGAACAACGAAGTTACCTTTCAAATATTATTATTATTATTATGGTTGTTATTTCTGTGATTAATTCAATAATTTAGAACTAATTAATCATAAGAATAACAATAATCATGCAAATTACAACGTTTGAAAGTTTTTAAATTCATTGTTTAGCTGAGACGAATCTAAATCTCATTTAAGATCACTTTTTCAACGTCTTAGAGCTTTGTCAAGTTGTGTATCAATAAAATACCGCTATATTTGCTTGGTTTATTAACCAGTGCGAGCTGCCCAATAGCGTGAAGACCGCGTCGTAGTTCATTCACCCCCAACATTGATGATGCATTTCACGAATTTACAACAAATCGAATAGAAACTGAACAATTAAATTAAGATAAAATAAGTAAACTGTGGACAAATAAATACTTGTATATTGTCGGACGGCCTCGCACATCGTAGCCGTGCGGTCACGTCACATTTATATCGTTAGTTAAAAGTGATCGGACGATTCTAGATTGTTTAGCCGTTGATGTCGGAAGGTGATGTACATAATACTAGTCAATTAAAAATGAATTTACTCGAAGCTCGCTTGTTTGTTTTACTTTAACATTAAACCTTGCCAACATTGTTTCCAGATCGTATGATCGCAATATTTTATCTTCGAGTGAAATTATTGTATTTGTGTGAATACCGAAGAGTGTAAACGAAAATATTGCATCTTTGCACAAAGTTCTTTGGTTTAATTACAAAAACCTGAAACCATAGATCTTTGATTGGTTACCGCTCACTCGTCGACAGTGTTCGGAGCCTACGGGGTTGTTGGTTTAGTCGCTTTAAATTAAAGTCCCCCACTGAAAATCAGTCTTGTTACTGAGTGGGTAGACTCTCAATGTGAATTTATTTTATTTTTATTTATGAGTGCAACTAAACCTCGTTTCTTTGTGTGAACAACGCATTAGTTTCAAGTGCAGTAGTTTATAAACATGTTGAATACGATAACATGGGCAGACACAATGAATACCAGAAAATATCGCCTCACAGTATTTCATATTAAGAGACACATATAAAGTACATACTTGTATTTACAATGTAGGTCACTTCATTTATACTACATTGGGTGATGTCATTTATATGTTTCTAGTAGCCAGCTTTAAGTTTAGGCCTAAAGAAAACATGTGAGTGGAAGTAGTCTACATGAGTTTTCGAAGTAAGCGAGTTTGAATTTTCCGGGGACTACTGTACTTCTATTAGTTTATTTAGTTTTGTCCTTATTTATGGGCCACTTCATTATAATGTGTTACTAAATAATAAAATATGGGCCACTCAATACTAATGCACATATTAGTGTTTATAATATGGGCCACTCAATACTAATGTACATATTAGTATTTATAATATAGGCCACTCAATATTAATGTACATATTAGTATTTACAATATGGACCACTCTATACTAATGTACATATTAGTATTTACAATATGGGCCACTCAATACTATTTTACGTCAATATTATTAATATAAGTTGAAGGAAAGGACGGTCAAGAAATGTGCTCATGATATGAATGAATCTACGCCTCCTTCCTTCGCAACATAATGAAGGCGATTGGTTTATTCAACAAGTAATGTCGGCGATGTCGGCGTTATGACGCAAGGGGGTCACTGGTCAGCTGGCTCGCTGACAAGCAGCGTCGGCGCCCGGCAATGTCAGCGTTGTCAACGCAAAGTGTCACACGTCAGCTGGCTTGCTGACAAGTGGCGTCGGCGCCCGGCAATGCCAGCGTTGTCAACGCAAAGTGTCACACGTCAGCTGGCTTGCTGACAAGTGGCGTCGGCGCCCGGCAATGTCAGCGTTGTCAACGCTAAGTGTCACACGTCAGCTGGCTTGCTGACAAGTGGCGTCGGCGCCCGGCAATGTCAGCGTTGTCAATGCAAAGTGTCACACGTCAGCTGGCTTGCTGACAAGTGGCGTCGGCACCCGGCAATGTCAGCGTTGCCAAAGCAAGGGGATCACATGTTAGCCGGGGGCGCTGGCTCGCCGACAAGCAGCGTGGGAGGCCGGAGCGACATGTCGGCGATGTCGGCGTTATCCACGACGCACTGGACCCCTCTATCAACACACTCGGCCCGCTTGGAGGACTCTCGCTCCGTCTGCAGGATCTGCTGCGTCAGCCTGCGGGGGGGTTGACATTATTGTTAGACGAGCGGATACAATAGTAACACAAAACATTCAAATCGTAATTTTTTTTAAATATTATATTTTTTTTAGTGATGATATTACTAGGAGAACTCTGTGTGACGAAAAAAGTAAAGAAAATACTTAAAAAAAATTAATAATCATAAGTAATATATATATTGCTACTCTTTATTCCAATATCATTTAGTTGGGTAAAGGGGTGTTTCCACCATTGATCTTGGGCATCCCGGGAATCTGTATCGGCATGCCAAGCTGGACATATCATTTTCTTCAACTTCGTTCTCTTACTGAATGAATTTCTCTGGCCGTTCTACCAACTCTCTCCACCTTTTCCTGTCCTCCCACCATCTTTCTCTATCCTCTACCACTGGCCACTCCTCTCCTCTCGCTTCCACGTCTACTTGTACCTGGTCCTTCCATGTATCTCTAGGTCTTCCCACTACACAATAATCATCACACATCACACAATAATAATAAATAATAATCAGTGTTGTTAAAGCTACTTTTTAAAAGTAGCACTGTTACAGCTACAGCTACTTGATCTTTGAAAGTAACTTAGCTACTTTTCCGCTACTGTAATTTGTAAGTAGCTCGCTACTTGTACAGCCACTCAAATAAAGTATTGACGCTACTTTACAGCTACTTTGATTTGTTATAAAGGACCACGAGTACATACTATTTAATTATTTCTTTGAAAATCTAGGCTTTCTTACCAATTATCATTTTTATGTTTATGAAAATAATGTTAGCAACAACTTAGAAGCCACAAATATATGTCTAAAAGAGGTTTTATATTTTATATTGCATTGCAAAATTGCAAAAATAGAGTAGCGGCTATTTTTCGCTACAAAAACTTGTTTATAGTAGCTTGCTACTCGCTACTTTACCGCATTTTCAAATGTAGCGCGCTACCAGACTCGCTACCAAAAAAAGTAACATGCTACAAGTAGCGCGCTACTTGTAGCGCGCTACTTAACAACACTGATAATAATACATTAGTATTTTTAAAAAACTGAATATTAAAGTACGTAGGCGACGTCACCTGAGGTTCTCCGCCAGCTGCCGCGTCTCCGCCCTGAGTAGATCGTTCTCAGCCGCCAGCCCGTCCGCCCGCGTCTGCTGGGCGGCCATCTTGTCCTGGGCAGCGAGCAGCAGCGTCTGGAACTGCGTCTGCTGCCCCAGCGCCCGGTCGTGAGCAGCTGTCAGCGTGGCCGTGGCTTCTGTCTCCGCCGTCAGCCGAGCCTGCGTCTCGCGCAACAGCTACACGGACAATGACAATAGGGATTGATTGATATTTGGGCTTTACGTCTCATAATGTTGCAACTTGGCTAACCGAGACGATGAGTGGGTATTGTATTGTATTGTATTTATTAGCATCTATTGATCTATGCGATACATTGATATCAGGTTTGTCAAGAACTTATAGTAATTTAATAATAATATAATAATAATGCTTTACATGTTAACATGTCAGAAGTCTAGACAATAACATATTTCTAGCTGAGGTTAAGTGTACATATCCAGTGATGATTTCAGACATTTTTCCTAGGGGGGGCTGATAAAAATCTGGGGTGTTGCTAAATTAGTAACTCATTTTATGGCTTAGGGTTTAGAAACAAATTGACTTCCTGTGTGTGGGATACAAGATGCACAAAATGGGTGATGTTTGTACTTAACCAGTAGGGAGCCTGATACACACGAATTGTGAAATCTAGCGCCATATTATAGTTGTGTAGATAATCATAAAATCAACAATTCTATTTATTATTTTAAATACCCGGTATTTATTTAGGCCTACACAGTTTAGAGCAGTCGGATTCTACGGGGTTTCTTCCGAGCGTAATTACCCAAAACTTGGTTGACAAGAGGAAGATAAGATAAGATAAGATAAGATTTAACACTTAAAGGCTGCAAATGGGCCACAACTACCCCGTGGCAACCTATCCAAACCTCCCCCCTCCCCCATCACCTCCTCTTCGTCAATCTATTTCTAAATTCCCTTACTGACTCGCTCTCAACAACCTCCTCGGGTAACTCATTCCATTCCCTTACCGTTCTCTCAACAAAACCAAACCTACCCAGCACAGTTGATTCCCCCCAGAGGAAGAAGGGATGCGCTGTGACAAAAGGCAGGGGTGGAGGGGGTTACGGTCTCTGTTGATGCCATCCTTTCAGTTTTCGAATATGAGGTGATTCCTATTTGCCATTCTTACCTTTACCTAACATCGTTTCAAAAGAAAATAAAATGTTGCAACATTTATGAAGTTGAGTTTTTCGTGGAAATCGATTTATTTCCTATTCCTATATAAGGTGGAAAAATCAACCTCATTTTCTTGTATTTTGCATTTTTTTTTTGCAAATTTACATTACTTCATGTGATTTTTTCAATCTGCTAGGGGGGGGGGGGGCATTTACAACTGCCGGGGGGGGGGGGCAGAGCCCCCCCCCGGGATATGCCTGAAATCATCACTGTACATATCACAGTTAAAACTAATATTAATGGTAGGTCTACTCAAGATCTATACTAGGATCAGAAGTAATAGTGTGGAAATAGTCATACTAGCAGTGAGAAAGGCTTGAATAATGAATATTCATTCAGGCATTATGATTCATTCAATATGAAGATGAAATAGGGGGAAAGTAGGAGGGCGGGGAGGATAGGGGAAGGGGAGGAAAAGGGAGTGGGGAGAATGTGTACTGCCTTTTGTCTGGCTTCTCCTCCTCGATCTGTCCGGCTAGGGTGGCCCTACCAGAAGCATAAGCTTCCGCCGGCATAGCTCTCGGGATCAACAAAGCACTCAAACCTGCCAACCACGATAAGGTAGCAGTCTTGGGCAGGCTGGACAATGTCAATAGGGAATCATCATCGGACACAACTATTGCTCAATTAAGATCCTTAATCCTTATACAAAAATAACGTGGATATAATTTTTATCACTGAGAAGTATACGATTTAAACTTTAAAATCACCAAATTGTCTTATCTGATCACGTGATTTTTAACGTCGTGTAAATGGACGGTACGACCTGACCTGGTAGTTAGACGGGCAGCGGAATTTATGGTCACCTCGGGCCTGACCGAGCGGTGGTCATCACTCAGTATAGGTAGCTTTCAATAGACGTCACGTGGCGGCCATTATGAGGTACACATTGCTTGTCTACATTTGTTCTGTCAATAGAAGACACATAGGTTATCCAGGAAATATCACAGTTTCAAGCCGTATAGATTGACGTGTGCAGGTAAAAGTTCAAGAAAATGATAACACATGCAAATAATGATTGTCTTCAAACAGAGTTTACGCGTTTTTATTTTGTTTTCAGTCATAATACGGAACCTTTGCTTGAAAACAGTTGATGTGTCAGTCAAAGGACATCTGCAATATTGCAACAATGCAGTGTCGGAAGAACGTAAACAAATGTTTACAGAGTATCTCAGTATGGCTACCGTGCGATACCGGAAATGACGTTATTGCAAGCTCCCTATAGTGTATTACGTACCTCCCTAAGCTGGGCTAGCTCCTCGTCCCTGGTCGCGCCCGTCTGCTCAGACGTTGCGGCCGGCGATACCTTCGCCCGATCCATCTCCGCTGCAACGGAAACAAAACAAATCATACGTACTACACATTATGATAGGTAGAAGGATAGAACCCAACACTGTAGGCCTATACTACACATTATGATTTATTATTATTATCATCATCATCATCATCATTATTATTATTATTATTATTTTGGACATATGAAAAGGATGGACCTGACTAGGATACCAAGAAGAGAGTTTGAACAACAACAAGAAGAAGGGCATAAGAAGAAAGTAGGCAGACCAAGAGACAAGTGGATGAATCAGATCAAAGACAGTGTGGAGAATAGAGGGAGATCATGGAACGAAGTTGAAGCAGAAAGACTATGGGAAAACCGTGACAGATGGAGGGAACTACTAAACAGCCCTCTAGTAACGGAAGAAGTGATTGAGGAAGAGGTTGAGGAGGTTGTTGTGTCAGGCCTGGCTAGCCGGCAACGAAGACATAAGCCCAAGACATGGAGTACTTCGCTACTCCCCCTTACCCGATAATTAATGTTGGAAACGGGGTCAAGATATATAATATATATATTTTTATTACTATCAATATTATTATTAATATTATTATCATTACTACTACTACTACTACGAGTGACGTACCGGCCATGTGAGCCAGCCTCTCCTCCAGCATCGCGCGCTGCCTCCTCGCTTCTTCCTCGATGCTCGAGCGATGTCTACTCGAGACGCTCGACTCGGTCCCCCGACGGAGCGCCTCGACGGCCATCGCCTCGAGGCGACAGTGATCTCCCTCGAGCTTCTGTAGCTGTCTGCGGGGACACAAAACACACTCGCTCGGATATCGTGTTCCCTCAAGCGAATATTCCAAGAAATTTTTTTTTTTTTAAAACATCAGCTTGAACCGTTTAGGGCCGGTCTTACAATCTCCTAATAGGAAAGTTATTTCTAGCAATTAAGCTATTTGGAGAATTTCAAGGGTTTTGATTGGTCGTTGCCATGGAGAAAACAAGCTATTCGACGAATAAGTAGTTATTGGGACATTGTAAGACTGGACCTTAATATAATAGTGGATTTTATTTAGCGTCAAAGCACTATTTAAGCATGGTACATACATTTATACATCACCATACACATTATTATATTCTCACATCATTATCACACAAACCTAATACCTATTTTATTTACTTTATATATAATAAAATAATATATCATTGAGTTTGTTCAAGAATGTAATGCGAGAATGTGTGTACATTTATGTTTATTTTTATGTTTTAACTTAAGGTTGACTTTGGCAGTTTTTACTGTTCTGTTTTTTTTGTACAATTCTTATGTATTTGTGATTTTGTGTAGGTATATTTTTTGTGCATGTATGTTGTACATGTACTTGATTGTTATTTTTATTATACGTTACTGGCAGGGCTTTGCCCTGTTAACGATACATTTCAAATAAATAAATAAAGTGTTAAGCTATACTGTTTGAAGGGGGTGAATACCTTACCGTGGTGTTCTCCTACGCAAACACACTCATTCAAATATTGCATTTTAGTAGGGACTTGCGAATTCATAGGTTGCACGTACGTCACATCTTTGCGCGTGGCGGCCACATTTGTGATCAAACTTTGATGTTGCCATGGAGAAACAATTGAAGGCTGTTGTGGTAGAACACAGAAATTTTTAGTTCCTTAACATTCAGCGTTTAAAAAAAATAAAATTGTATGTGTTGAAATTTTTAACTTTTTTATTACTTATGTTTACTTTTTAAATTTTAAATTAGGCTTATTTATCAAATAAGAATAGTATTTGCCAATGATATAGGATTGGTCCTCATCAATTGCGTCGCAATCATGGCCGCTAGGACGTCACGTGGGAACTAGGTATTCGAAAAAAAAAAAAAATATTTTCTCTTAAATTTTTTTTTTTTAAAACATCACAACATTGTTTAGCTATAGGGCCTACTGTTTGAAGGGGGTGAACAACCTACCTGGTCGCGTTCTCCTGCAGCGAGCGCACCTTGGCCAGGGCTCTCACGTGGCTGTCGTAGTACGAAGCCTGGACGCGAAGTTGTCCCTCGTCTTCTTCCGTCTTGCTGCGTAACTTCATCAGCTCCGTCTGCAACAACGACACAAGTGTTACACGCTACAGTACTTCTGCACTTCTGCACCTTCTGCCACAACTTTTTTTAAAATCTTTAATGCCAAGATGGCTTTTCCAGCCATTCTTCAGTCTAACTATCCAGTATCCATTATAAAATAGCTTCCGTTTCTGGCCTGCTTTTCTCTCAACTACAATTGAGTGACTAAATGAACTATACAAAATATACAAGGCTGTACCTGAAGGCCCTGAGAGCGTAGGCACGTACCTGAAGGCCTCGCGCCTGCTCCTTGAAGGCCTCCTTCTCCCTGAGCGCCACCTCCAGCTGCCTGGACGCCGCCCCCCACCCCCTGAGAGCGTAGGCACGTACCTGAAGGCCCTGAGAGCATAGGCACGTACCTGAAGGCCTCGCGCCTGCTCCTTGAAGGCCTCCTTCTCCCTGAGCGCCACCTCCAGCTGCCTGGACGCCGCCCCCCACCCCCTGAGAGCGTAGGCACGTACCTGAAGGCCCTGAGAGCATAGGCACGTACCTGAAGGCCTCGCGCCTGCTCCTTGAAGGCCTCCTTCTCCCTGAGCGCCACCTCCAGCTGCCTGGACGCCGCCCCCCACCCCCTGAGAGCGTAGGCACGTACCTGAAGGCCTCGCGCCTGCTCCTTGAAGGCCTCCTTCTCCCTGAGCGCCACCTCCAGCTGCGTGCGCTGCCTGGACGCCGCCTCCCGCCCCCCCACCCCCACGTCCTCCCACCTCCGCGCCGCCGCCGCCGCCAAGTCCAGCTGGAGCCGAGTCTCCTCGGACTGTTGCCGCTCTCTGTCCAGCGAGTGTTCCAGCTCGTAACGCGACAGGTTGGTCGCGTTCAGGTCGCGATGAGCCTCGTCAAGCGCTCGCTGCAACACATATACAACAAACCTGAATTTTTCTTTTTGTCATAAAATAAAAATTTACAAAATCATTAGGCCTACTTTTTTTTATTTAAATCCAATAAAAAATAAATCAAATCAGATTTTAAAAGATTTCACAAAAGGGAGAATTATTTTCCATCAGTGTTTACATAAACTTCGTCTACCCTGGTAGCTATACCGGATGGGTCAAGTATAGCCCCAGATAGCGGTTGTCGTAGCTCCAAATGATTAAAATGTATTTCAGGTTAAAGTGAAAATAAAATAGGTAAGTTGATTTCTATTTAGAAAAAATGTAAATCAATGATTATTATTTAAAAAAATCATTTGATTTAAAAACCTTATTCAATAATTAATTTCATTATTAAATAAATTATAATGACACATTATACATACACATACAAGTTGAACTAAAATTAAAAGAATTACATATTTAGGAGTGCGCAATGCAACAGTCTTAACGTGGTTCTCGACACGCAACAAACACTCACCCGCTTGAGGTTGAGTTGGTGCAAAGCTTCGCACACGTGGTTCTCTAGTAGAACGAGGTCGGGGTCTTCTGCCGCCTCCTGACTCCAGCCACTGCCGCACTTGTCCATGACGATCCAGAGATCCAACAGGTGGGTTGCTGGCTACCAATCCACAAATAATAATAATAAGGAGAGTAATTAAAAAGTACCTAATAATAATGTAAATTTAATTGAAATGTCTATTTAAGTAGGCTTTAACACACTTCTTGTAGGCCTCCGCCTATACATAATAATATTATAGACATAAATTTACTGTACAGGCTGTGTCATAATCGACGTTCTAAAATTCTATACTATCTAGCTAGGCCTAGGCCTAGTCAAGTGAAGCGTTTACACTTCCTCCGATCACCGCTGTGACGTAGGCTTCACGTTCAGTTGCGTGCTGCGTTTATGCTTGAATATCGCAATGATAAGACTATTACGAAAATGTCTGGAATGTGCCACATTTGTATTAGTATTTGTTATATTTATTAGAGATTCGCTGAATATTTTGCAAATAAATATTGCATTGCATCGGTGTGTGTGTGACAAGTCCCGTCTAATTTAATAAAGGGTCCTGATTCGAGACTGACATTAGGACTACCAACATTACCTTAGGTTACGATTCGAACTTGTTGCTGTATTGAAATTTGATTTCAGAATAACCTAGGCCACCATCTAGGTCTAGGGCCTAGGCCTAGGCCTCTGTACAGCTTGTCAAGCATAGGGTAGATGAATCCAAGCAACTGAATCCAAGAAGTAGGAAGACGTGAAATGATAGGCTACATTTTGAGAAGATCTATGTACTTACAACGTAGTTCTATCCGTGCAATGAATAAACAACAAATCAAAAGATTAATACGCCCTAGTTTCCAGTGGTCTTTGCTTTAAAATGTTGTGACACTGCGCCGCCCAACTTCGAACATTTGTCAGCAAATCAGTTTCAGTAACTATTCAAAACTAAATTTCCCTGTAAAGTTTATTTCTTGGACTAAATTTCCCTACTTAAGTCTTCAAATAATGTAGAAAAAGATTATAATAATATAATATAAAGTAGATATTTACCCAATAATGTCTTACTAGAGTGTAAATACTTCCTAAAATAGGATGTGTGTGTGATATATGGTGATATGTTGTGTGTTGCCCTCAGTGCTTAACAGCAACGGCAACAACAACAACAACCAACGTTCACCAAGCGTTCTACAACCACTTGTTGTTTTTACTGCGCAGTGCGCGTCATTCGAACTCGGTGTCAGGTGTCTTGGTCGGAGCGGAGCGGAGGTAAGTTGGCGTCTGAATACACTGATACAACAAATATTTATATTTCAATTTCAAGAGAAATATGCCCAGTTCTCGTCGGTACATTCGGCAAATCGATATTTCTGTAATTATTTCCTTTTAAAATGTTTCTTCAAGTCTAGGACTCGGCTTACGACCAAGGTACGACGCTGTGGCAACGTGGTTGAAAAATGAGGTTAGCTTTTCGGCTTTTTTGATGTGAGACGAATTGGAAGGAAAGTTTGCGGGGTAGGCCAGGCCTAAGTGATTTACTGTGTGATACTAGTTATAAGGTATGTGTTGTCAGTGTTGTCACAATGCTTCTAGGTCGACAGTAACAAAAGTAAGCCCAGGGCCTAGGCCTAGGCCTAGGCTAGGCCCTAGCATCAAACAACATGTAAACCCTAGGCCTAGCCTAGGGTAGGACCTGCCTTTGTGTAGGCCTAGGCCCCTACCCTATCTCAAAGCCTAAGTAAGCTACCTCCAGCTAGGCCTAGCCTACTTAAAAGCTTACATACAATAGTACCCGCTTAGCCTAAGACGCCTAGGCCTATCGTATGTCACATAATGGAAAGTCCACCCACTTTACCTCCAGCTTAGGCCTATTTGGTTGCCACATTGTATAGGCTAGACCTACCTTGGAATTAAATCAGATCTGCACTGCGATCATGTAACTCGTTAAGCCTAGATGTTTGGCTACCGAGTTGCGCATTTAATGCGCAACTCGGTAACGCTATTAAACGTTGAGCACTCGATCGTCTCGGTTACACCGTATATCATTCAAAGCGACGATGTAACTCAATCCCGTACGTTAAAAAGAGCTTTACTGATATATGAACAAGCTCTCGATTTTCATCGTTATCGACCAAATATATCTAACCAAGCTTCATGATCGCAGTTGCCGTTTGACATGGAACTCATAGGTCATGTATTATTTATTGTTCAACAATGATTGGCTATTGTAAACATCTTTAAGGTTGAGTACAACTTCCAAGGCCCGGAAGTATAATGGCCCTTAAGTATTTAGCCCGCCGCTTACTTGTTTTCTCCTTTGAAAGTTGAAACCATGTATCCGATTCCGATAGGTGGTTGCCATGGAGAAAACTAGCTAGCGGTGGACTAAATATTTAGCTGGCCGTCATAATACCGGGAAAAGTGCTTTAACAATTTCATAATTTTTATGTCCTGCATGTGATCTATTCCAGTTTAACTAGGCGTAAGGAATTTATTGGAGCGTATTGGAGAGAGAAGACTGAAATGGTTTGGACATGTCAAGAGGATGGAAAGAGGAAGATTGCCGAGGAGAATGCTAGAACTGGAGATTCCAGGTAGAAGAATGGGAGGAAGACCACGACAAAGATGGCACGACAAAGTGAGGAAGGATGTGGAAATGCGATGAGGGGACTGGAATGTAGTTGAGGGGGAAGAGGGGTGGCAGGATAGAAGAAGATGGAGAGGCTTATCTTCAATGCCGACCCAACGCAGAGTTGGACGTGGCAACAGATGATGATGATGATGATGATGATCCTGAAACACTTCCAGGCAGCGCTCTTGTCGACTTTAAGTCATTGTCGCGATAAATTCATGTTATGTAAGCGATGGTTTATAGAGATCCCTTTCATTATCTCCTGTGCGATAGGACTCTAACTAGGCTATCATCATCTAGGAAACTTCTGTTCTTGTTGTAGTTTCAACATTCGTATCACAAGTTGCGCTTGCGCTCAACTCCTAAAACGAGATAAGAATTTGTTGTTTCACAGGTCGTGACGAATGGATGAGCTCGAGGCTTAGGGCGAGTTCTTACCACGAGAACTGCGTTGCCACATCGCCACGAGAACAGCGTTGCCACATCGTCCCGACGATGTCCCGCTTGTGGGCGAGTGCATACCTCAAGACAGCGTTGCCACATTGTCTCAAGCTGTCGCACGAAAGGTAGGACACATCGTGTGCGTAGCTACAGTGCGCGATGCATCGTACGAACGAGCGACGACGGGATTTTACGGCCTCTGAATTTGGCGCCGTACTCTGGTAACCGCTCCGTGAATGAGACGCGCCCATCATCCAAGCCTTGGTGTTGTGGCGGCGGTACGTCGTGGTCACGTTTCTTACGTAGGGATTTTGATTCTTAAGGGGGAAGCTGGTTTTTCCCCTAGACAGTCAGAAAAATTGACGTTTTTTTTTTTTTTTTTTTTGAAAAACCTAACAAAAATCACAAATTGTATCGGATGCCTCGAGTCGGTACGGATCGATTGAATATTCTGACGGCGCCGGCAGCTTCCTTGCATTCCACCGCTTGAATTAGCGGCACACACATCATTGTGGATTTTATTCCCCTTTTTGCAAGACGGGCTGTGTAATATTTGGTCATACACATTCAGGGGTCGAAATTAACGTTTTTGGCCACTAGCCCTCCGGGCTAGTTGCATCAATAGTTCTCTAGCCCGAGACCATTTTTACTAGCCCGTAATGAAATAGATTATATTGATGTAAAACGATCATTATTCATACATGAAAGTTTTGAGTCACAACTCACAATATTCGAAAGGTTTGACGGGTTTTTATGGGGGACTAGGGAGTGAGTGGGAACTATTGTTTACCATAATAAACCTGTTGACCTAAATGAAAAGGTTTTTATTTTTTGTATGTTCTACTGTAAATGGAAAATAATATGATTATATGATATTAAAAAAGATGTATTGTGACTTAGCGTGAGATATATACTGCTGTAGTCTGTATCAATCTGTAAACACATGAAAATGACTATATATTTTTACTTGAATACACACCTCTGGCCCCCACACAAGTACTGGAAACTCGCAAGGTGATCGGTGCGAAATATTATGATTTTTTGAACGGCAATTGTAAGCTCTGGAAAACGTACTCGCCCGTCGGGCTAGTGAAATAAGATTTTTACTGGCCCGAGCAAAGTTTTACTAGCCTCGGGCGAGCGGGCGAGCGTTAATTTCGACCCCTGTACACATTCCACATTTAGTATTATTACCTTCCAGTGTCAACTGAAGTGGCTGTGATTTCATTGTTTAGTGACCGATGGCCGAGCCGTCTAGTGTAGGGGTGCCCAACTTAATTTAGAAGTGGGCCACATAGCATCATTATTCAATGTTGGCGGGCCACATCAACTTAACTACAGGCAGCATGATGGCATAATAGCCAAATGTGGGCATTTGAGAAGAAGAAGATAGGCTATATTTATAGATTAACATTTTCTAGTGTGGGGAAAGGTACAGAAGGACGACAGCTTACCTTAAAACGTTAGGTAGGTCGCACATAGACACAAGTAGATGAGTAGACAAGTTGCTGATACGATTCGACCAACTACAGTAGAACCTCTTTAACACGTTTTTCAGGGGGATGGGTTGGAAAAACGGGTTAAGGTAAAAAACGGGTTACAGAAACAAAAGTTCACAAAAACAAATTTATTAGTATACTACTTTACAATACACTATGGATACCATTATGTACAAACAAATCTTGATTGATAGCCCAAAAACAGCTTTTACTACTTAGTATAATTTAGCACGAAGGCATCAACTGACAGAGAAGAAAAGACAAGGAAGTTACGACAAAAAAAGGTCTTTCCCGTCCCTCCCCTTGACCGCCAGATTAACCGCGCGCCTAGCCTCGTGACAATCAACAGATGGTAGATTTGGCTTTCAGCCAGAAATCAGCCTCGCTGACTGCAGAATCGCCGAGATGCGGCACTGTGACGTGTAATACAAATAAAAATAAAACTGATGATAAAATGGTGTTGAATCATTGTATACACAACGATTCAAAGAAGATAACCATGTATCGCGTAGGCCTATAGTCCGTACATGGTTAACGACGAGAAGTGAAGAAATCTGAGATCTTGGACTGCTTTGATTTGCTAGTATGGACATCTAGTAGAACATTATGTATTGACGACAGATGGCTCAGCACGTCTGGCGATACTTCGTGGCTTAATAAATACCGCTGGGCAGCCTCAAAACCAGCGAGTGCTTCTGCAAACTTGGGAGGACCCTGCTCTTCTGTTTCTTCATCGCTTTCTTCATCCGAGCCTTCAGTAGGCCTAGCTTGGGTCTCCGCGATGATTTCATCGATGTCTGCTATGTCGCTACTGATGACCTGCGCGTCACTATTGACATACTCGATGAATGTTGAGCTACCACCTCCAACAAGTTGCCAATCTTCTGGTTCAACATTGTAGTCGAAATCTGCTGTTACAACTTCTACGTCGTCTATATCTTGTTCCTCTTCCACGCAGGCATTCACGAAAAATCCCGCCTTTGCGAAACACTTTGCGATGGTTTCCTTGGTGACCTCTTGCCAAGCGCTTGCCACGAACTGCATTGCCTACATGAAATAAACATTTATTAATTTTAGTGTCTTAACTATACAATAGTGCGTGGTAGTGGTTGGAATTGAAAGAAACTTTGTTTTGATATGTAAACCCAAGCTTTGGCAGCCCAAAGAACAACCTACAATGATAATTTTATTGTTAGGTCTAGCGCTTTTTACGACGTATCAACGTCCTTCCCCCCCCCCCCCCTCACACACGTGAACAATGAGTAGCGAGATCGACCGGCCGGCCGGCGGCAGCCTTGGCGGCTAGCCCACCTCGGCCGACTGGTGTCGATCGCCCGTCGGCGGTCGGTAACATTCTAGGCCTACGCAACATTACTTCGTACATGCGTGCGACCGCTCGCCATCGTGTTATTTATTTAATGTCTATCCTATTCAGTTATCAAAACTAATTTACAAAGGTGGACAGTAAATAGAACTATGCAAACAAAATTAATAACTAAATAGCAAGAATAACAATAACAAAACAAAGTAGGGCCTACTGTAATCGATAAATGAAATAAAAGCAAATTAAGTTTTTTTAGTCTTACCTGAAGCACGTTGATTTTCATGGAATCTCTAATCCCAGAAGAGATCGCTTGTATGGCCCTTTGCAGCAAGCGTTTCCTGTAACGCATTTTTACAGCCTGGATGATGCCCAAGTCAAGTGGCTGCAACTCGCTTGTGCAGTTAGCGGGAAAAAACTTCAAGACCACGTTTCGTAGCGCGATGTCTGGAGGGTGGGCTGAGCACTGGTCAACGATGAGAAGTATTTTTCGGTTTTGACTACCCATTTTGGCGTCAATTTGGTGGAGCCAGTCTTCAAATACCTTCGTGGTAACCCATGCCTTTTTATTAAACGTGTACTTTGTAGGCAGCGTACGAATGTGCTTAAAGCACCTCGGCTTATTAAATTTGCCTATTACAAGGGGCTGTAATTTCTCGCTCCCATCTGCATTTGTGCACAACAACACCGTCAAGCGTTCCTTACTTCTTTTGCCACCGTGGCAAGTGTCATTTTTCAGTGCCAGTGTTTTGTCCGGGAGCATGTTGAAGAAGAGGCCGGTTTCGTCCGCGTTGAATACGTTTCGGGGCTCGTACCCTTCTAGTAAAGCGGGCAACGTTTCTTGTTTCCAGTGTTGGACAGTATCTGGGTTCACTGCCCCGCTTTCCCCACACACGCGTTTGCAAGTTATCCCGTGGCGTAGCTTGAACTTGTGTAGCCAGCCATTGGAAACAGTAAAATCGACCGTAATGTTCATTTTTAAGGCCAATTCCTTTGCTTTGGTTATCAGCAATGGCCCGCTGATTGGTATATTGGCTGCCCGGTTTTGGTTAAACCATTGCAGCAGAACGGTCTCCAAGTCTTCGAATAATCCCGGACGCACACGTGCTTTCTTAGCAGTAGAGACGCCACATTTAGACGCATTGTCTTCTATCTCTTTCCGCTTGTAAACGATGGTGTTTAATGTTGACGGAGCGAGCCCTAATTTTTTTGCTATAGCAACACGTGTCATACCTACACTATCGTCGACTTCTTTCAAAATCTTTAACTTTTCCGCTAAAGTTAGCGACTGCTGCTTCCTCTTCGTAGCCATCGCGAGACAACACAAAACAACACGTAGCGGTAAATAACACGAGGAGCTGAGAGAACAATGCACAGACGCGAACTAACCTGTGACCGACAACACGCGTCTCACAGTGCGCATCTTAGAGGGCGGGTTACCCCCACTCCGCCCGGCATTCCCCAGCGGTATTGAATGCATACTGCAGGATCGCTCAATGCAAAAAGATAGCTTGACTACAATTATTACGATTTTTTTTCCTTTTTTTTTTTTGCGCGGCGGCATCACGCAAAAACGTGTTATCGTGAATTATATCACTTTCAGGACCATATTTACACGACGTGTTAACGTGAAAAACGGGTTATAGGAAAACGTGTTAAAGAAACTTTTTAACATTAAATGCCATAAGGAAATGCTGGGACCAGAGTGAAAAAACGTGTAATAGTAAAAAACGTGGTAAGGTGAAACGTGTTAAAGAGGTTCTACTGTAGTGGTCTTTATCACTCAGCGTGAGTAGAGGTACCCTTAGGGTAGGACTTATCCTAGCCATTTAGGCCTCTTCTAATCATGCAAAAACTAAATATATATAAACGTATATAGTCTGGTTATTCTATATCTTTATCAAATTCCCCATCAGCAAATGGTGTTCCCCCGCTGCTAGTAAATGTGCACTGTGCAACACGAAAACTAGCGTGGACAGACGCTTGATTCTCATTTACCTTATTTTTAAACATACTTTGCTGCGAAACAAGATTTACTTTTTGAATTCGAATTAATCCTTCATTTTACTACGCTAGTACTTTTTTAACTCGGTTCGGTTTTCGGTTCTGTTAGTGTAATAACCTCGGTTTTTCGGTTCCGGGTCGGTTAGTCGTAAATAATATAGCTTCATTCCACATTTTGTAGGCAAACACTTTTTTATTTTAAATAAACTAAGCATATTCATGACTTTGCAAGTAAGAACCAAATAAAAATAAAACTGGGAAGTAGGAAACAACTGTGTGCTTTATTTTGGAAGAAGTTGATGGCATGCCTGTGATTATGGGAAGTAGAAGGTAGAAACTAGGCCTGTGCAAATATTTGAAAATATAGGCTATTGTTGACTGATACATATTCTTCAAAATGGTAAATTATATATCCAAAACACCCGTCCCCATACCTCAATATTTATTTTTGGGATTCGACTTGGGCTTTTGTTTCTCTTTCTTGGCGTCAGCTTTTTTTAGCATCGCATATTGCGTGGAATGTTTGTATTCCAAATGCCTTCTCATGCTCGACGTCGTACCAAACTCAGTTTTTAATTGGCTGGCGCAATACTTGCACTTGGCACAGATCGAACTAATTTTGGTAAAGTGTGCCCAAATATTTGCCTTGGTTGAGAGGCCAACGTCACGTTGTTCAGGCTCGGAAGAACTTGTAGGCCTAGGCCTACGCTGCTCCGGTGGATCATCAGCATCTTCATCGCTCTCAATAATTAAAGCTCTAGGCCTACCTGTGGCTGTACGACGCATTTTATTTTTATTATTTACTAAGAATTACGTTTTATAGCTAGGGACAATTTTTTGTGGTGAATAAAATTACTATATTTCGGTGCAAAAATATTCCCACAACGGCATAATAAAGCGGTGCAAAAAATAAATATATCGGTATATTACAGCGGTGAAAAAAACAAGAAAAATGGGTAATTTTTGGAGTTGGGATTTTGAAGTACTATTGCTAGAGGTATTGAAATGAAAGTAGACCCTACTATTTAGACATTATTTATTGGTAGGCCTATTTAGGTCCTACTAACAGGTCATATTTATCATTTTAGCATAGGGCCTAACATTGGCCACCCTAGCTGGCGAAGGATACGGCGATAAGTGCCTCCAAATTGGCCTCTGTTAAGTTTGTACGCATGTCAGTTTGTACATTGCCGTACAGTGAAAAAGCCCTTTCACTATCAACATTAGCCACTGGTATGCAGATGGCTTTTAAGCTTGAATCAACGAACTTAAAGTGCGACTCTTTCAAGCCATCTAGAATAACTACAATATCTACCTGTTCACCTTCTTTAAGAGCTTTTAGACACTTTTGAACTTGATTTTGGAATGCCAAATAGCCTTCCAAAAACTCCTTTGCTGAGAGCTGCTTTTTAAAGAAGGGAAGTTTCTTGGCTACATTAAACAATTCCATATTTACATTATTATTTACAACATTTCTCGGATCAAACACAATTCCCATATTGACAACTACATTTTTGATACCTGGCTCTCCAGCACTAGCTTTGATAGCTTTGAACTACACTTTGCGCCAAGGTTCTTGAGTTGCTCTTTCACTGCACATTTCTTCAGTAAAGGCATCTGTTGAAGAACATCGGTCGTGTTCTCCCCGAATGTGCCCAAGCTTGTGACGTGGAATGTTGATTGGATCTCTGCAAGCTTGGTATCGAGTTTGTGCATGTAGGGGTAAGATGATCCTTCGAGTAGCTTGATGGCGTCGCACACCAGCTGACATGTTTCAACCAAATAGGTTGCTTGAGCCATGATGACTGCCACAGTTAGTTTGTCGATTGTCTTGAAGTAATCAACTGCCGCTCCCCCCTCCTCGTAGTCCCGGAAGAATGCGACCAAGTCTTCGAGATATTCAGAAATATACCGGACTGACTTATGCCACGAATTCCACCGTGTCAAAACAGGTGAAGGAAAGAGATTGGGCTTTTTCTCTCCATCTGGGTATTTTTCTTTCAAATAGTCTTTGTACTTGTGTTTTCGCTTTCGTGTATTTAGAAATGCCATCTTGGCATTTGTTACACACAAATTAAGCTCTGGAAGCCCAGTTGACCAGAGATTTGCAATCAAATTCAATTTATGAGCATAGCACTGCTAGGGTTGCCAACTATTGAATAGAAAAATACGGGAATTTTAAAATTGATGTGAAATGTAGAGGGAAAGAGGACGGCGATGCCCCAGTTGCCGACGGCCAAATCGCCGGAGGCGCAAACAATTTTTTTCCTATAATAGACGTTAGGTCCCAGAAAATGAGTTTAGGGATTTAATATTAACTTTGCAGGTGTAATTTTCTCATTCAATTAATGTTTAATTTGGGTGGGTAAACGGAATTAATATGTATCGTTTAAGCTGGTTACCTTCTATATTTTGTCAAGCTATTTTGCATCATGTAGAAGCCTTATATCCCGTCTTAAACAATTATAAAATTTTTGACACGAAATTGAGAATAAATACCAACAACTTGTAACTCAGATGGGTGATCTGTTTCTATTGCCTAACCATTTTATGTTCCATTATTATTAATAATGAAATAATTGTCTCAACATTAGACTTTAAGTTCAAAATGCTCAAATGCCAAAAACTGTGTACTGTTTTTAGTAGGCGGAAGTTTAGGAAATTCGTGTTTTAAAACAAATTGTGAAAATACGGGAAAACTGATTCCCGTGTAGAGTTGATACGGGAAGCGGGAAATCACAGTGGAAAACGGGATTTCCCGGGAAAAACGGGAGAGTTGGCAACCCTAAGCACTGCACATGTAGGAGATCATCGGAAAGTGTGACGTGCAACGCCTGAACACTAGCGGTCATATAGCGTGCTCCATCTGTTACTATTGCAGTAACATTGTCGTACATAATGTCGTACTTTTTCAGGACTTCCAGAATGGCTCGACCACATTCCCTAGCATTGGCATTTTCGAGAAACTTGATGCAACCCATGTAAAGTTTTTGGCTACTGCAACTCAACACCTTTATGAGCACAACAAAAACACAGTTTCCTTTGCGATCTGTTGTCTCGTCGCACAGTATAGCTACATGTTGGTTATGGACTGCGTCCTTCACTATGTTGTCCGCTTCCTGTTTAATTTCTGGGACGTAAGCTTTGCGTAACCGGTCGGCTTGGGGCAGGTCTCCAGCTCCTGAAAATAAAGAAACAAGATCACATTAGGTACATATCCAAATAATTACATTTTCCCAAGCTTATGAACCTAAATTTAGGCCTTAGGCCACCCAAGCTGTAAAATTGAGGCCTAGGCCTAGCCTAGTCAGGTTCTAAGCACCAACCTTTGTATAGGTCTAGGCCAGCAGCAAGATTTAAATAAATTCCTAGGCTTAAGCCAAGGGCTGCACTTACAGCAAGCTTTAGTGCCTGGCTAGGCCTAGGCCTAGCATAGGGTTAAGAATCTGGTAGGCCTAGAGCAGAGACTAGGCCTAGGATCTACCCTTAGCCTAGCTTAGGCCTAGACATCTGATGGAACAGTCTAGGTCTAACCTAGGCATCTGAGAGAACAGTCTAGGTCTACCGTAAGCCTAAGCCAGCAGCAAGTGTTCGAAGTATTTCTAGGTCCCTAATGAACAGTAGGGCCTAGGCATGGAATTTGAGTGGACATGTAGGCTTACCTTCAATGTACTTATTCATCCAGTCCCTGATTCCGGGGTGGTCCACTTTTTCTAAAGGTATGTTGGCCGACATAAAAGCCTTGGTGGTCTCGTGGATGAATTCACTTTTATCAATTTTCAGTTTTTTAGCTGCACCAAGACTATCTTGGATCGAGATTTGACGCTTATTTTTGGAACCTTTTTCTTTGTTAGTTTTGTGCTTCTCGCTACCTTCCACATGTTTGGTGCACGTGTCCTTCCGCTCCCAGTCAATCCTCACGTTGCAATATTTGCACATAAGTATCTTTTTCTTTACGTCGAATATGTAAAAGCCATCTTTGTCAAACTTGGCTTGCCGCTCGAAAATAGTCACGATTTTTGGCATCTTTCGCGGAGATATAAAACCCTAATTCCGAAATAAAAATATCTACGAACATCAACAACTAGGCCTAGCCCCTGTTTTAGCTTTTACGGAAGTTTGGCCTACCGGAAGTGGATCGTAGACGTCGCCAAAGAGCTTCGAAGACCAGACAGTTTTACGCTAAGCTCCGCCCATTTGCAAGTATTC
Source organism: Isoperla grammatica (assembly GCA_945910005.1). Taxonomy (NCBI): domain Eukaryota; kingdom Metazoa; phylum Arthropoda; class Insecta; order Plecoptera; family Perlodidae; genus Isoperla; species Isoperla grammatica. The sequence continues at coordinate 3,267,820 of OX246749.1, read as the reverse complement.
TTTGCGAGTTTCGACCTATCGATTTTAGCGAAAAATTATTAACATGTTGAAAATTATGAGTAGTCCCGCTTCACGAGCTAAAAAGACGTTTATTTACTTCAGAATACTAGAAAATCGGAATTTCGCGCGTAATTTCGTGAATAACCCCGCATGTGACAAGATTTCGTCTAAAATCGGAAAAATTCGTGAAATTTCGTGGACGTAAAATGCTACCTCTAACCTCAAAACATGGTCACTTGTCAACAAAATCACCCTAAGTTGCATTTTTAAAGATTTCGTGTAAAAACCATTCACGAAAACGCAGTGTCCCTATTTATAGCCCATGACGGATGTAAATAAACAACGAAAGTTGACGACTACAACAAACCAGACGAGAGCCTAGGCCTATGGTTGGTCGTCTTGGTTCGATGTACGTTCGATATATCGATAGGTCGTACGTCGCAGGCGGAGGAAACATACACTATTACGAGAATGTCACGGTCGTTTCAAACATCGCGCGCGGGAAAACCGACTTTCGGGTTTTCAAACGAATTTTCGGTTCGGTTAGTAAAAAACCGACCCGAAAAGTCGGTTAACCGCACACCCCTAGTTATACACATATCCATCGAATAAATTTCAAAACAATCTGCTTTCAAATCAAATTGAATTTTCTTCGTGGGTTTAGTTGTGAGAAGAATGTAAATGGGAGGTGTGGGCCAGATGAAATGGCTTGGCGGGCCACATGCGGCCCGCGGGCCGTATGTTGGGCACCCCTGCACTAGACCAACGAGCCACACAACGCGCTCAAGTGTGTGGAAACAGTGAAACTCACTGCTAGCATAGAGGTCGGCCCAGGCGTAACTCCAGCCACCGTTCCCAGCTCGGACTCGACAAGCAACCATCCACACCTTAAAGCCCTTCACCTCCAGGGCGACCCCGCAGTCCCCCGCCCCCAGACCCCGGCCGCTGTAGCTGTAGTTGATGATGTCAGGGGTCAGATAGCTAGAGTTGGTCTCGGACTGAGACCCCTGACTAAGATCCAGCAGTGGACTTGAGCCAAGCAGGTTTCTATATCTTACAGAAATCATACCTGTTCAATGATTTTCTTTTGTTTTTCCTCGTCAATTTAACGGACTCTTCAGCAAAACCCTCATACAGACGAGTGGTGTGTGGCGGGAAGCAAAGGAAAAGGAAATGCACTTCATTGTCTCGTGCTAAGATAATAGTTTCGCGGCTCGTATGGGAAGAGTGTCTGTCGAGTAGCAACCACACTTAAGTGGAATACTATGAACGAATCTGACAAACCATTTATAGCCATTACAGACCCAGACACTTTTTTTTATCCAAAGTTGAAAAAAATCAGATATGGGTTCAAAAAAATAAAACAAAATTATATATATATATATTTTTTTTTTATCAGTATTTTTCAAAATATGGCACGCTCACAATTGTGAGTGACGACTGGCCAGTGGTCATGGCTGTCGAGTCGCTTGTTCACTCCCGGGACATTTGCTGGCCGATATCTTTTTTCTTGTGGCTCATCAGATTCACTCTCTTCAGCTCCAGCCTCATGAAAATTTGTACCAAACTATATTACTATTGTTGGCCTACAACATATTTCTGAAAAGCAATTGATTTCAATGAGTGTGCATTTCTTACCGCTTGGTGTCGTTCGTTAGGTGTGGATACTGTTAGTGCCTCCCCAAGCGTCAGACGGAATTTCAACAGGCCCATTATATTTTTTTTGGGAACTGCCGTTGCAAGGCATTCAGCCCGGTACTGAAACCATGCATTTACTATTGCAAGGTCCACGCAATGCAGTGCAACTTTTAGCGTCCACTTCTTGGTTTTAAAAAAGGTGCGGTACACTTCCATTTGGTGATCGCATATATGTCCACCCCACCCATGTATTTCATTGTTATATTCCCGCACAACTGCAGGACAGTTGACATCTATGTACTTTTTCTCTGTCTTGCACCAACGCTGAACCTCTTGTTTTGGTTCCGTTCCCCGGCAAGTTGAAATCATAGGCTTCACAACCTTCGAGTCTTTCCACCGAGTGATCCCAACCTTGTCGTCATCACGACGGAACTCTTCCGTTTCGCCTCGTGCCATTTTTTGTATCTGATTTAAAAGTAGCATTTCGAGTTCTGTTTGTCATGATTGTACCTGTTGCTTCGAAGCCCAGGTTGAGCATTTCGTCCATGAGTAACACCGTACTAAAATAACGGTCGAAGTACACACATGCACCGACTGGCAAGGTCTCAACTAACCTAAGCACAACAGACGGGCCTAATCCCAAGTTATTTTCTGGAAGCTTGGTTGTCCCACCTTGGTAAATTTCAAAGTCCATCACCATTCCTTGTGACGTCGTCACAACAAAATTTTTTAGACCAACAGGCCTTGGTTTATTTTTCACGTACTGACGTAGATTGCAGCGGCCGGTGAACGGAATCATCTGTTAGCATAGAGGTCGGCCCGGGCGTAGCTCCAGCCACCGTTCCCGGCTCGGACTCGACAAGCGACCATCCATCCCTTATCGCCCGTCACCTTCAGGGCGACCCCGCAGTCCCCCGCCCCCAGACCCCGGCCGCTGTAGCTGTAGTTGATGAGCTCAGAGGTCAGATGGACAGAGTTGGCCTGGGACAGAGACCCCCGACTAAGATCCAGCAGTGGACTCGAGCCAAGCAGGTTTCTATATCTTACAGAAATCATACCTGTTCAATGATTTTCTTTTGTTTTTCCTCGTCAATTCAACGCACTCTTCGGCGAAACGCTTCTTTAACGACCCAAACGCGCCGACATCAAGAGCTCGGTACAGACGAGTGAGTGGTGCGTGGCGGGAAGCAAAGGAAATGCACTTCATTTTCTCGTGCCGAGATAATAGTTTCTCGGCTCATACGGAACGAGCGTCCGTCGAGTAGCAACAACACTTTGGTGGAATACTATGAACGAATCTGACAAACCATTTATAGAACAGATCAGAATCAATGTGGCCGTTGAGTGAAGTGGCAAAAACCGTTCCTTCGGGTGCACCTGCCATAATGTCCTGATTTAAGCGTGCACCTTTAAAAATAATCATCGGAGGCAACAACAAGATTGTTCCGGTTGCATTGGCGCGACCAACCCGTAACGGTGACGTTTTCGCTACGTTCCGAACTTTTGCGACTTATTACCAACTTGCTTCCCTTGGGAGATATGACTTTGGCCCCCTTGTTTACAATTATTATTGAAATGAACAGTTGAAAATAAGGCTTGGTAGCCTACCTCAATTGTCTTGGGCCTAGTCACCGTCACTGTCCACGATTTGGCTTCCGTCTTCATTTTCCGACTCTTCGTCTTCACTACTCGAGCTTTCTGCATTGTCACCATGCAGCACGGACGTTATTCGTAGCCTTCGCCTCGTCGATCAACGTTCGCTTGAAATTCTTGTCGTAAGAACGACGAATATTTCTATCTACTTGCACTTTTGACGAACGTCTTCTCGACGTGATCGACCTCCATCTTTGACACCTGTTCGAAGTAAACGACGCTGCTCTTTCCACCCCCAGCATTCTCTTCCCTTAGAAGTTTGTGTTTGTGTTTGACTGTAGTGGATATTTAATCTAGGTATGTTTGCAATGTTTTAATGTCTTGAACATTTATTCTGGATTAGTAAGTTTATTGCTTTATGTACATTTTAAAACAAATCTACTTATGTTTAATGTGAATTGTATTTTCTTTTTTTTACCCTATTTTTTGTGATACAGAACAATTAAAATAATTAAATTGATATAATGCCCTTCCATGTATTGCAAACTGTAGGTTCCCTTCAACGAGGAAACTCGCTGGGAACCAAATAAATAAACGAATAAAAAAAAAAGTTCAACGATTTAACACGTGGCCGCGCTAGCATCGCTACACCGGAATGCGATCTCACATGCGCAAATACTGACACACATGCGTTGTGTACTACTTGGTCGACTTGCCGGTACGGGAAGTTGCCACTCGATCAACTTTTGGCGGAGATTCGAAACGTCGTGAAAAGCAGTAGGAAATTCGTAGTCTCCGATTCTAGTGCGAGCGGAGATTAAGAATTTTATTTTTTGGAAAAACGTCGCGTTATATTCGGGCCAATACGGTAATTTTTAGGAACTTTTAGGTTAAGAGTGTCCATTACTGGCTCTGTCAACCTAGGTTAAGGTAGATGTCTTCTTACCTGGCCCAACAGCAACACGTCCCTGTTGTCTAGCATGGTGCAAAGTGACGGGTGTGTACCCAACCACTTGTAAAGGAGTTGTGTGCATCCATGGATTTGTAGCACTTCATCTGCTCCGATGTCACGGAGGAGTTTGTTGAAAATATGAGGTAATTGGTTGTGTCACCATGTGTGAGACACTTGGCTATTCTTCTGGCGAAGCCGACAGACGAGCCCGCCACATCAAGCGTGTGGGGGCCGACTCCGCACGTACCCACTCTTAATAAATAGGCTACTGTTCCAAATCTTTCCCAAGCAAACCTTTGGAAGAACAACCCAACTCGCCTGTTACGCCACGCTTCCCAAGCCACGCTATCGCTCAACCACGCTAACGTTCCGTCGCTCCCACCCTTACCCACTGATCAGCGAACCCACAGTCCTTTTCCTCCTTATCTTTGCTTGACTTATCCTCTCCTCCACTTTCCACACCCTTTGATACACTCTCGCTTACGATTTAACGAAAATATCACCGATATTTCGTAATAAAATCAGTAGCGCTTGGTTTTGGCGTCCGACCACTTGGCAGCCATTACCGGAAGTGGTAGTCGTACCTTGGTTACTTAGTAATGTCGTCAACAACCTTAACTACGCAATTTCGTCCACTGCATTCGATTCAGTGCAGTACACTGTTTACGCCTACACGCTTTGAATAAGATTGGAAATCAAATAACTAACTTACAAAGTAGGAGTACAGCTCGTAACAGTAGGGATCGACTCCGCACATACCCGCTCTTAATAAACAGGCTACCGTTGCAAATCTTTCCCAAACAAACCTTTGAAAGATTTGCGAAGTCGTAGTAGACTTGGTGAACTCACAATTTCTGTACAAAATAGTCGTACTTTGGTTGCTTGGTAATGTCTTCAACAAACTTAACTATGCAATTTCGTCCACTGCATTCGATTCGGTACACTGTGTACGCGCGGCCTACCCGCTTTGAATAAGATTGGAAATCAAATAACTAAAAAAGCGATAATCAAATTGCGTCGTTCACGTCGCGTTTATTGTCCTGGGGATTTTCATCAATGTTTATACTGTCTGATGATAACTTTCGCCTTGAAGTTCAGATTCATATAATAGGCCTAGACTCTGCCGGCGCAATATTTTCCGCGCACGTTTGTTCAGTGTTTACACGTTTGAAGTTAATATATCATTCATAACTACAGTGTTCTCCCCAGGAAAAAAAATTCACTGGGTATTTCCAAAACATTGCCGGGTAGTGTATTTTCAGGGAAGGGACTAAAAAATGGGGGTCCAAGGGCTTGCCCACAGAACAATTTTTGGATCACAGATTGGATGTGGTAAGTTTTAGAGGGTTTTAGGCTTTTGTGGTAAGAGCATGTCTTATTTTGTTGAGAACAAATATGACTGACTCAGTTTTAACAGCACACGATCCACCTACAACCCGAAAACGTCGTAGGCCGCCGGTCACTGACTCATTTGGTTGACTCGCTAATGCGCAGTACAGGGCCACTGTGACGGGGCGAAGCGCATGCGCCCTGCAGTGTGGCGGACGACACCATGGAGGAAAGACGTACGTATGTGTCGCGAGACTTGCTTCCCCCCCCCCCCCCCCCCTTACTACCCGGACAGCCAAGGCCAACACAACCGGCGGACCACAGAAGTATCCAATTGCTAAACTTCTGTGTGTGATTTGCGACTTGTAGGCCTAATTGTGCTTATTTTTTTTAATTGTGGAGTAAAGCTTTGCCGGGCGGCAGGGAATTATTGACGGGCGGGCCGCCCGGCGGTCAGGGCCTGGGGAGAACACTGTATCTAGGCCTAAACTCTGCCGGCGCAATATTCTCCGCGCACGTTTGTTCAGTGTTCACAGGTTTGAAGTTAAGATATCATTCATATCAAGGCCTAGACTCTGCTGGCGCAATATTCTCCGTGCACGTTTGTTCAGTGTTTACACGTTTGAAGTTAAGATATCATTCATATCTAGGCCTAGACTCGGCCGGCGCAATATTCTCTGCGCACGTTTGTTCAGTGTTCACACGTTTGAAGTTAAGATATCATTCATATCTAGGCCTAGACTCGGCCGGCGCAATATTCTCTGCGCACGTTTGTTCAGTGTTTACACGTTTGAAGTTGAGGTAGCTTTCATATCTAGGCCTAGACTCGGCCGACGCAATATTCTCCGCGCACGTTTGTTCAGTGTTTACACGTTTGAAGTTGAGGTAGCTTTCATATCTAGGCCTAGACTCGGCCGACGCAATATTCTCCGCGCACGTTTGTTCAGTGTTTACACGTTTGAAGTTAAGATATCATTCATATCTAGGCCTAGACTCGGCCGGCGCAATATTTTCTGCGCACGTTTGTTCAGTGTTTACACGTTTGAAGTTAAGATATCATTCATATCTAGGCCTAGACTCGGCCGACGCAATATTTTCCGCGCACGTTTGTTCAGTGTTTACACGTTTGAAGTTGAGATAGCTTTCATATCTAGGCCTAGACTCTGCCGGCGCAATATTCTTCTCGCACGTTTGTTCAGTGTTTACACGTTTGAAGTTGAGATATGATTCATATCTAGGCCTAGACTCTGCCGGCGCAATATTCTTCTCGCACGTTTGTTCAGTGTTTACACGTTTGAAGTTAACATATCATTCATATCTAGGCTTAGACTCGGCCGGCGCAATATTTTCCGTGCACGTTTGTTCAGTGTTTACACGTTTGAAGTTGAGATATGATTCATATCTAGGCCTAGACTCTGCCGGCGCAATATTCTTCTCGCACGTTTGTTCAGTGTTTACACGTTTGAAGTTAACATATCATTCATATCTAAGCTTAGACTCGGCCTGCGCAATATTTTCCGTGCACGATTGTTCAGTGTTTACACGTTTGAAGTTGAGATATGATTCATATCTAGGCTTAGACTCGGCCGGCGCAATATTTTCTGCGCACGTTTGTTCAGTGTTTACACGTTTGAAGTTGAGATATGATTCATATCTAGGCTTAGACTCGGCCGGCGCAATATTTTCTGCGCACGTTTGTTCAGTGTTTACACGTTTGAAGTTGAGATATGATTCATATCTAGGCTTAGACTCGGCCGGCGCAATATTTTCTGCGCACGTTTGTTCAGTGTTTACACGTTTGAAGTTGAGATATGATTCATATCTAGGCCTAGACTCTGCCGGTGCAATATTTTCCGCGCACGTTTGTTCAGTGTTTACACGTTTGAAGTTGACATATCATTCATATCTAGGCCTAGACTCGGCCGACGCAATATTCTCCGCGCACGTTTGTTCAGTGTTTACACGTTTGAAGTTAAGATAGCATTCATATCTAGGCCTAGACTCGGCCGGTGCAATATTCTCCGCGCACGTTTGTTCAGTGTTTACACGTTTGAAGTTAAGATATGATTCATATCTAGGCCTAGACTCTGCAGGCGCAATATTCTCCTCGCACGTTTGTTCAGTGTTTACAGGTTTGAAGTTAAGATATCATTCATATCTAGGCCTAGACTCTGCCGGCGCAATAAATTCCGCGCACGTTTGTTCAGTGTTTATACATTTGTTTGCGTCGATATTTATTTGCATTTCTTAATGTTCAAAGAATGTAAAAGGCTTTCTTATGTTCTTATGTTCTTTATTGGGGTGAATTGAGCTTTTGCTCTTTACATTCACATTAGTACAATAGTGTAACATATAATGAACAATTAACTTAACTAAACAGGAAATTAAGATCAAGACAAAAACAAAGATAGGCCTAATTATAATTAGGCTATAAGTTATTTCTTCATTAAATAAATAAATAAATATTATCAACAGAAACACTAGGCCTAGGTGTAGTAAATAAACCGATTGGAAGTGAACTTTCTCTTACTTGATCCAAAACAGACACTTTTTGAAGGGGCCAGGTATGGTAGCCATTGGATTTCTGTTGACGATTTACTGTTAAGAAGTAGCACTCGTAGAGGGCTCGGGGTTGTCCCGGGATCTGCCATACGATGTGCGAGAGGACGCCTCTTCAATTATTGTAAATCTTCGTCCTCGTCAATTTCAGGTCGGACTACCGGTGTTGCTGGCTGGTTGCTGGGCCCAGGGAGGTGGCCAAGGGAGGTGGCCAGGGGAGGTGGCCAGGGGAGGTGGCCAGGGAGGTGGCCAGGGGAGGGGCATCTCGCGCCGCTTCCATGGCAACGTCATTTGTTGCTGACTGCCACAGTACGTAGGGGTCCTTGTCCTCTTGAGTCCAATTATTGCCCACAAAGGCTTTGAAGGTCATTAGGAGATGGTACTCAATTTTTGACTTCACTTAGTGAAGGTGGCTTTGAAGGTCATTAGAAGATGGTACTAGATTTTTTACTTGACGTAGTGAAGGTGGCTTGAAGGTGGCTTTGAAGGTCATTAGGAGATGGTACTCAATTTTTGACTTGACGTAGTGAAGGTGGCTTTAAAGGTCATTAGGAGATGGTACTCAATTTTTGACTTGACGTAGTGAAGGTGGCTTTGAAGGTCATTAGGAGATGGTACTCAATTTTTGACTTGACGTAGTAAAGGTGGCTTTGAAGGTCATTAGGAGATGGTACTCAATTTTTGACTTGACGTAGTGAAGGTGGCTTTAAAGGTCATTAGGATATGGTACTCAATTTTTGACTTGACATAGTGAAGGTGGCTTTGAAGGTCATTAGGAGATGGTACTTAATTTTTGACTTGATGTAGTAAAGGTGGCTTGAAGGTCATTAGGAGATGGTACTCAATTTTTGACTTGACGTAGTAAAGGTGGCTTTGCAACAAAGTCTTGCGTTGCAGCTGCAGATCACCTGTAAGCTCCTCTAATGGGTTAGTGATTTCCCTCATTTTGACACAGTTGTCGTAGACGACTGCAAGTTGCTACTCGATCGACTTTTGGCGGGGATTCGAAACGTCACGAAAAGCGGTAGGAAATTCGTAGTCTCCGATTCTGGTGCGTGCGAAGATTTAGAATTTTATTTTTTGAAAAAACGTCGCGTTGTATTCGGGCCAATACTGTACTTTTTGGGAACCTTTAGGTTAAAAGTGTCCATTACTGGCTGTTTCACCCTAGGATAAAGTAGACGAACTTTTTTACCTGGCCCAACAGCAACACGTCCCTGTTGTCTAGCTCTGTGCAAAGTGACGGGTGTGTACCCAACCACTTGTAAACAAGTTGTGTGCATCCATTGATTTGTATCACTTCGTCCACTCCGATCCGATGTCACGGAGGAGTTTGTAGATAATATGAGGTTATTGGTTGTGTCACCATGTGTGTGATACTTAGCCATTCTTCTGGCTAATAACTAAAACACTAAATAACTAAAAGACCAATAATCAAATTGCGTTCTCGTCGTGTTTATTGTCCTGGGTATTTTCATCGATGTTTATATACTGTCTGATGACAACGTTCGCTTTGGAGCACCTTGAAGTTCGGATTCAGACTTGGGCGTAGGTCTTGACTGTAGATACTCAGATATTGTGATGGTGATTGTTTGGACTCGATTTCCATTCATGGTTTCCTCGTGAAGTCGGGTCAATTTCACACGACGCTGCGCTCTAATCTACCGTCGCTTCGTCCACGCAGCTTGGATTGATACAAGTTGTGTATAGATAGATAGATCGTTTTTTTTCCTTATGACTGTTACATTTTGTTACACAGGCAGTATTTTTTTTTACATACAAGTAATAAATTTCAGTCTTTACCCTAGAAGGGTATATATGGAAAGTATGTGTTTTAAGCGAAGGAGCCGTTTTCTGCTGTTGTTAACGTAGTAACGTGCAAATAGTCTTAGTTGGTACTGTATTCGGTCGCATGGGGACCTTTCCCTCTAACACTTGGTAGAGTATTAACCACTTTCCGTATACAATACCGAGCGAGACGCAACCCATGTCCGAGCTATGTCTTTTGCGACGTAGTCGTTTCCAACACACGCTAAATTTATTTTTAACGTTAAAACCTCGTTCTGTATGTACCGTCATGTTGTGTCAACATTACTTTGACTACTGATGTCGTTTTTTGATGTGGTAGAATGCCAATCGGCTGGGTTAGATGTATATTGGGGAAAGAAGAAAGGAGACCAACAGCTTACCTGAAAGGTTGTGGGTGGCTGCTTGAGGTGAAGATTTACACAAATATATACACATGATGTCGAACGTTTCGGCCTACGTGGCCTTGGTCACCGACCGTTGAAGAAGACTGGCTACACTAAAACTTTCTATTTAAAAGTACTATCTACACGATATTTACAAGGCGTTGTTGGTTGTGGTGGCGGTGTGGCAGGAGGGAGGGGCCTAGGGGTAGGTGGCTTAGGCCTACCTTAGGTTGAGGTTAGGCTTTTGGCGCGAGTTGGTTACTATTTGATGCGCCATTTCCCATTGCCTCAGGTGCTCCTCGTTGCAGGAGGGGGGGTAATGATCTTACTACACTGGTGGTGTAGCAGTCATTAAACCCCCTGTTGTGGGTGCCTGCATGTTCGTTTTGTGAGACATCAAACGCAAGAACGCGTAGTTGGTGTATTTTCCTGTAGTCGGGTTGGTCGAAGCGTTGTAACACTTGCCGATCTAAGGCTAACTGCGTTTGAGAAACGCGCCGCAGCAAAACGCCGTTTTGTGTTCGCTTGTAATATCCAGCGTGCGCTCGTTGTTGTCGAAGACAAACGACAAAATAATGGTTGACGTCGTACGTGTGCCTTTAGTTTGAAAAGTTTTTCATTACATACCATCGTGTTGTGTCTACATTACGTTAACTACTGATGTCATGTTGTGAGACATCAAACACAGAATAGAATACTCTTTATTTTTCTTCTCCACAAACATGAAATACATTTAGTGCTGTAAGTATTGTTTACTAAAATAATAATAATAATAATTGTGATATTATATGAATAGTACACACTACAGGTGTATTTTCCTCTAGTAAGGTTCGTTGAAGCGAATATAATATAAATAGTACACACTACAGGGAATCGTAGTTGGTGTATTTTCCTCTAGTAAGATTGGTCTAAGTGTTTCAACACCTTCCGATCTAAGGCTGCCTGCCTTAAAACGCCGTTCTTTGAGCACTCCGACGCGAAGTCGGCTTTGAGTTTCTTTTCTTTCTCATTACGTAACATCATGTGTCAACATTACCTTCACTACTGACATCATTTTGTGTCAACATTACCTTGACTACTGACATCATGTTGAGTCAACATAACCTTGACTACGGTTGACGACCTCTATCGCCCACTTATAAATATCAAAATAAATAGAGTTGGGATTTCGTACGTGTTGTTTTGGCCGGTCAAGCTACTCGCTGAATGTGGACTCGTTTGTTGGCAATCTTCCCATCATTCTCCGTATTGACGGTCAGCCCAGGAAGTTGTGTTTTCCCTTCTAAAAAATGGTGTGTTTGTTTATTTATATACCTGGGACACAACATTTATTGCCCATTAAATCAGCCCTGTCTGCCAGTTGACTGGTCAGTGTGTGCGTTGCACAACGTTAAAACCTCGGTCCGTGTTCTGAAAGTAGCGGCTTTCATTGGAGTCGTACAGTGATGGATTCTCTCCGGATGGATCAGATTCACGCGCGGCGCTGCGCTCGAATCTGACGTCGCTTCACGCAGCTTGCGTTGGTGAACGTTGTGTGTTGCGGGGAGCCGTTTTGTGCGTTCCTTGGTTGCAACATTCACACCTTCTTCAGCCCCGACCAAGATTGTGCTACCAAGCATGCACGCTTTGATGAGCCCCCGTAAGCTGGGGAACAGAACTGGTACCGTACTCTCGATCTCGTCACCCAAGGCAAATCACCGGTATTGAATCCAGAGCGGCGTACCCCCCCCCCAAATGCGAGAAAACACATAATGAACCTCACTCACACCGACTCTCAAACTTCCCACCCGACCAGCTCCATCATCTAAGAAGAGGCAGGTCTTAAGGGCCGGTCTACCCAAACGTACGCTTGTAATAGTACCGAATCCATTGTGTTTCAGAACGCCCCCCCCCCCCTCCTCCCCCCCCTCCCCCAAGACTGAAACTCTCCACCCCTCCTTCACTGCCCTGCAACCATCTCCAGTTAAGAAGAGGCGGGTCTAGGCCGGTCTACCCAAACGTAGGCTTCGGCTGAATGGTTTCGCCCTGGGACCGACCGACCCCATCTGATCCAAGTCTTCGTGGAGTTTTTTTTTTTTTTTTTCAAAATATCCTTCCTTCTGTCTATTCCCTTGTGGAACGGTCCCTCTTACGTGACGAGTTTGGAGCGGCGCTGCGCTCGAATCTGACGTCGCTACACGCAGCTTGCGTTGGTAAACGTTGTGTATTGCTGGGAGTCGTTCCGTACGCTCCTTATTTGCAACATTCACACCTCCATCAGCCGCGACCAAGATTGTGCTACCAAGCATGCACACTTTGGCAACAGCTCTACCGTTGACCAGTTAAGGGGGCCGTTCCGTACGCCCCTTAATTGCAACGTTCACGCAACCGAACACCTTCAGCCCCAACAAAGATTGTGCTCCCAAGCATGCATGCTTTTGGGAGAAAAATATAACATAATTAACACATCAATATAATTAGCACTGTCGAAAGTAATGGTTGACGCTTTTGTTTGGTGTCGGGGGCCACGGCAAATTAGATAAGTCTGCCGTTTGACCATTGAAGTGGTAATTTACCACATGCACGTGGCCGTGGTGGTGGTGGTTTCCGTTGGCGTGACCACGCCAGGCCCCGCGCTGTTGCCGCCGAGCACTCCTACTTTCTCTTTCCTTCAACCCTGTGGGAAAGTCACAAACGTTTGTGTTACATTGCTGCATAGATTGTGTCTTCAATTATGGTCGTGACAAATGTTACTGAGGTCCGTCTCACAACCAACCTTAAACTACATACATTTTCAGGTAGACACAACATACAAGAATATACACACATTAATGTACTATGCTACGGTAGTAATTGACCGCCATTCCCGCGCTACTGAGCAGAAGTGTACGCTGACGAGCGTCCGACGCTATGTCCTGACCCTCCAGGTGGAGCTTGAAAGCTCGCACCCACCTGTCCCACTTGGCAGCAATATCTGCATCGTCGGCACTTCCCTCGAAACAAGAAAGATCTTGGAACACGGTGAAGTTCGTCATTTCCTTGTCGCCAATGTAATTTAACAGGATTTAACCCAAATAATCACACAGAGAGCATTCAGTACTACTAGGCCACTGCCATGTTTAATCACACTCCCAACATAACAAAGAACAAGATCCCTAGATATAATATGTACTACCAACATAGAAAACCATAACTACTGTTGTTGTTGTTGTTGAATAAACCGCCACATTTAAAGTACTTATGTCTTATGCTTAAATTGAACTTGTTAGTTACTACACCACATACCTCTTCGTGTCTATGTACTGTGCCCCTACCATGTCTGCCGCCTCTTCCATTCCTCTATTCACTTCCTCGATCACCCACCTCTTAATATCCGTCCTGTCCAGGACTCCCAATACTCCAAATTTGTTAACTTTACATTGCGTTACTTTACAATATTTTAGGTAATAGGTAGCCTAGGTACTATACCTACATACATAAAATAACATTGTACAGTAGAAAATAAGAAAGGGATTCTTGCACGTTCCCCTTTTGCTTCTAAGTGAAAATAAGTATGTAAACTATCGTAAATACATAAAAATGATACAAATGAATAAATTTTAAATAAATAAAATAGAAACAATACCAAGAGCAAAAAGGAAAAATAGACAAAGGATTGTGTTGCACACACTTAATCTTTGAAATTTCCAAAAAACCCTAAAAAAACCCGCCCGGGTTGGGTTTTAAAAAAAAAAACGGGTTTTTCTCAGCCCTGCCAACAATGCGTCGACATTTGGCTGTTAAGTTTGAAATTTGACGCGATCCCAAGCCCTTCATTACGCTGAGCTGGATCGAATGCGCATGACATCTGATGAGATTCGCTGCAAGTTCAGTTTCAATTGCCTTTACCACATTGGCAGCGTTATCAGTGACATAACAGATGACTTTGTCTTGGATTTCCCATTGTGCCTGAAACAATGTTTAATTCTAATTATAAAGCCATGTTATTATTTTATTTCAAATGAAACTAATCTACTGTGTATTGTATTGTTGTGTAGTCGCGTGTAGGGCCTACCCATCGCATCGAACAACTTTTCATTGTTGATTGCATTACGATCAATTGGCCACGTACCACTTCCAGCAAACCCGCCAATGATATTCTGGGGTGTGAACGACTTGAGCCAAGCAGGTTTCAATATCTTACAGAAATCATACCTGTTCAATGATTTTCTTTTGTTTTTCCTCATCAATTGAACGCACTTTAAGTTAAGTAAGTATTTACTCAATTTGCATCAATGCCAGCAACAGAAATACTAGGCCTAGGTTTAGTACACCGATAAGAACCCAAATGTTTCTTTTTAGATTGAAAACGAGGCATTATACGTAGTGGTTATAATTTACAAAAACACAATCAATATATAAGTTACACATGTCAAAACTTATGACATTTTGCTGTCAATACTGTGAAGCTAGCTCTAAAGTCAAATGCTAAGATACAGTAACCAAATGCCAACATTTGAAAGAAGAAATCCACTAGTGTACAAAACAAAAACCGCTGACATATCATTCTTCAAATTTGAGTTATCTACTTAGGCAGAAGTTTTAGATGTGTGCCGAGCGTTAAAATGCGCAATAAATGACGCGTTTATATTGATTCAAATACTAATTTTACCCATTTATCTTGGGCAATTGTTAATAAAGACATATCATTATCCTCAAAAAAGTGCTGACAAAAATAATAAAAATAAAAAAAAATCCGTTGGTTCTAATTATTTTGCCGGCTTGGTTGCCTGGTACTATGAACGAATCTGACAAACCATTTATAGAACAGATAAGAATCAATGTAGCCTCCGCCTCGTTGATCACCATTAACTTGAAATTCATGTCGTACGAACGACGAATATTTCTATCTACTTGCACTTTCGACGAACGTCTTTCTTCTCGACGTGATCGACCTCCATCTTTGACACTTGTTCGAAGTAAACAACGCTGCTCTTTCCACCCCCAGCATTCTCTTCCCTTAAAAGTTTGTGTTTGTGTTTCACTGTAGTGGATATTTAATCTAGGTATGTTTGCAATGTTTTTAATGTCTTGAACATTTATTCTGGATTAGTAAGTTAAGTTTATTGCTTTATTACATGTTAAAACAAATCTACCTACAAATGTTTAATATGAATTGTATTTTCTATTTTTTACCCTATTTTTTCATGTGATACAGAACAATAAAAATAATTAAATTAATATAATGCCCTGCCATGTATTGCAAACTGTAGGTTCCCTCCAACGAGGAAACTCGCTGGGAACCGAATAAATAAACAAATACAAAACAAAAAAATCAACGATTTCACACGTGGCTGCGCTAGCGTCGCTGCGCGGAACTCGATATCGCGTGCGCAGATACTGACGCGCGTGCGTTGTGTACTACTTGGTCGACTTGTCGATACGGGAAGTTGCCACTCGATCAACTTTTGGCGGGGATTTGAAACGTCGCGAAAAGCAGTAGGAAATTCGTAGTCTCCGATTCTGGTGCGAGCGAAGATTAAGAAAGTATGAGGTAATTGGTTACGTCACCATGTGTGAGACACTTGGCCATTCTTCTGGCGAAGCCGACAGATAGCGGGCTGCCACGTCAAGCGTGTGGGGATCGACTCCGCACATACCCGCTCTTAATAAATAGGCTACTGTTCCAAATCTTTCCCAAGCAAACCTTTGGAAGAACAACTCAACTCGTCTGTTACGCCACGCTTCCCAAGCCACGCTATCGCTCGACCACGCTAACGTTCCGCCGCTCCCACCACTACCCACTGATCAGCGAACCCACAGTCCTTTTCCTCCTTATCTTTGCTTGACTTATCCTCTCCTTCACTTTCCACACCCCTTAAAACACTCTCGCTTACGATTTAACGAAAATATCACCGATATTTCGTAATAAAATCAGTAGCGCTTGGTTTTGGCGTCCGACCACTTGGCAGCCATTACCGGAAGTGGTAGTCGTACCTTGGTTACTTAGTAATGTCGTCAACAAACTTAACTACGCAATTTCGTCCACTGCATTCCATTCAGTGCAGTACACTGTTGACGCCTTCCCGCTTTGAATAAGATTGGAAATCAAATAACTAAAAGAGCGATAATCAAATTGCGTCGTTCACGTCGCGTTTATTGTCCTGGGGATTTTCATCAATGTTTATACTGTCTGATGATAACTTTCGCCTTGAAGTTCAGATTCATTTAATAGGCCTAGACTCTGCGGCGCAATATTTTCCGCGCACGTTTGTTCAGTGTTTACACGTTTGTTTGCGTCGATATTTATTTGCATTTCTTTATGTTCAAAGAATGTAAAAGGCTTTCTTATGTTCTCATGTTCTTTATTGGGGTGAATTGAGCTTTTGCTCTTTACATTCACGTTAGTACAATAGTGTAACATATAATGAACAATAAACTAAACTAAACAGCAAATTAAGAACAAGACAAAAACAAAGATAGACCTAATTTTCATTCACGTTAGTACTTTAAACTAAACTAAACAGCAAATTAAGAACAAGACAAAAACAAAGATAGACCTAATTTTAATTAGGCTATAAGTTATTTCTTCATTAAATAAATATATATTTTCAACAGAAACACTAGGCCAAGGTGTACTTACTTGATCCAAAACAGACACTTTTTCAAGGGGCCAGCGATGGTAGCCATTGGATTTCTGTTGACGAACTAGTTAAGAAGTAGCACTCTTAGAGGGCTCGGGGTTGTCAGGGGATCTGCCGTTTGATGTGCGAGAGTACGCCTCGGCAATCGGAGCAGGTTCATCTTCGTCAATTTCAGGTCGGACTACCGGTACTGCGGGTACCGGTTGCTGGGCCAGGGGAGGTGGCCAAGGGAGGTGGCCAAGGGAGGTGGCCAGGTGAGGTGGCCAGGGGAGGTGGCCCGGGGAGGTGGCCAAGGCAGGTGGCCAAGGGAGGTGGCCCGGGGAGGTGGCCAAGGGAGGTGGCCAGGGCTGGGGCATCTCGGGCCGCTTCCATGGCAACGTCATTTGTTGCGGACTGCCACAGCATGTAGGGGTCCTTGTTCTCTTGAGTACAATTTTTGACTTGATGTAGTGAAGGTGGCTTTGCAACAAAGTCTTGCGTTGCAGTTGCAGATCATCTGTAAGCTCCTCTTATGGGTTAGCGATTTTCCTGATTTTGACACAGTTGTCGTAGTGGACTGCAACAACATCAAACGGGTGCACATAGCCCGCATGCCCTAAAGCCGTTTTGAATAACAATAGGTGTGGCCCCGGTATCTAAAGCTGATTCAAACGAGTGCGCCAAAGGTTTTGCACGTGACATCGTGCGGAAGATTGGCGAATTTCCGTCGACGCGGTCACGTATTTCCGATCGGCCCTCGGTGGCCCAAATACGGGAACGTCGGCCGGCCGCAAAATATTGGTGCCGTTAGGGTGTGGCGCAACCGAAACAACACCCAAGCCATCGCACAGTTGGCTCGTAACGTGTTGCGTCAAGGGCGATCTGTGACCATCTATAAAAGGAGTTACTCTGTTCATACCTGCCAACTTGTACGTTTTTTCCGTACAATGTACGGATTTTGACCAATTCTTCCGATTGTACGATTCAAGTATAAAAGTGTACGGGTTTTTAGACTTCCGTGTATTTTTTTAAATTTCCCACCAAAACTTGAAAATAATGCACCGAGCGCATTCTGTGAGCGTTACCTGAACTTACTCCCGTCCAGTTGTAACCGAGCTCGCGATTGGCTGATGCGGGGTGATGTGACCAAACCAATCACAGATCTTGTCACATCCCGCGTCGGCCAAGGCAAGTGGCAACCCAAGCCAAGCCAAGCTGCTGTCAAAGTTGTTTTGGAGGCTAACTTATCTGTTGGTTTCGTGAAGTGACTTTTATAGTGTGTGTTTCCGGGGGGGCAAGTCCCCCGGACCCCCTCTATTTTGTCCCTGCCGCGTGCATAGGCTTTTCGGGGACCGATATTCATTCCTTTAAGTATTGTACGGATTTTCATATTTCTAGGTTGGCAGGTATGTCTGTTGCATTTCTTCGCGAGGAGTTGTACCACGGTGTCGAGGAGATGGTGGGGGTGTATGGGCAACCCCTTTCGGGCCCACTTTTCTCTCAACTCCTCCGCTATTATGGTGGGGATTCTTTCCGGACCCATTGTTCGTGTATCGACTGCAGTTAAGCGAGCTTACGAATTAGAGAAGATCTCGGAACTCTGTAAGTAACGCTCGCTTGAAGCTTGCTCGTGCCCTGTCGTACCGCAGAAATTGCTGCTACCGTAGCTATAGCGGAGTACGAGAAAAAAATCTCGCTTCACTTTTGGCATCTACATTTGACGGTAATCATAAGCAATTTTAGAATACGAAATGCTATCTATGCATAATATTAAATAATAATAATTTAATAATATATTTATTAATAAAGTATGATATATAATAACAGAATATAATAATATACTAGTTTAATAATCATATTATTGTGAAACCACACACCCAATACCAAGGTCACTTACTTTTAAAACAGGTGAATTTTCGGAGTAACCCGTTCCTACTCCTTCCTCAGACCAAAGCCAACTGCTGTGTGACGCAATTTTATTGTGGTATTCCACTGCTAATCAATACACATCTATTGGCATGTCCATTACTAGAATATCATAATCTAGTGTTGGACACTGGGGTGTCTACTACTGGATAACTCGCCAATACTACCTCCCAGTAATGGTCACCCCCAACAACGTTGTGTTTTTATGAAGAGTGAGGTTGAGACCCCTGTAACCTTTAAGAGAACATTGTCTTTATATTATTAATATATTATATACCTAAGGTATATAATGTGAGGAAAGGATCCAACAGCTTACCTTCGTGTAGTAAGATGACGGATTTGCGAGTTTGAAGTACACATAAAAGACAATACAAATATAACGAGACGTTTCGGGGCGAAGCTGGACTCTTGAGCGTGGCTAGTTCCGTCGGTAGTTGAAAGTCACAGGCGAGATAATACAACATAAGCTTTGAAAGTTTGGCGAGATGGTTCGACGCATTACGTGATAAAATAGTTCCAGCTTCCAATAAGATGTCATTAATGAGTAGGGGTGTGCGAGATCTCGAAATTTCGAGAACGAGATCGAGAAATCGATTTCTCGTTCTCTATCACGAGAATTTTTTCTAAAGATCTACATTTCCTGTAACGAGGATATCGAGGATTTCTTCATCTTCTCGAACGTTTCACGTTATAGGACTGACTCATATAGACGATATCCGATAGGGCAATTGTTGTTGGTTGGGCACGATTCTGTACTTTTCAAAACCCTTTATTACGTTTGTTAAATGGTTCTGTCCAGTCGCGATCGAAAGTTGTTTTTTGTAATAGACGAGTGAACGCATTCTCACGGACGCAGCTTTCTTTCCTGTATTATTTTTCTTATTCCTTCAAGACCAGTCTCGTGTAGAATAGGCCCAGAGTGACTGCTAGTGGTAAGAGGCGACGAAAGGACACACTGTCCCCCCCCCCCCCCCCCCCCACTGTCCCACTGAAGATTTCTCCTCCCACTTGGCCCTGCCCTCCCTTGCTTGACTCCCCTTATGACGACTCCCACGATATAAATGGACCTGATTGGGAAGACATTGTATGACCTAAGCTGTCGAGTACGTCATTAAACACCACCAATAATAATACTATTATTCCTTCAATATGTATACTGCTTTTTATTACGACGTGTCGATTGGTAGGCCAGCGTTCCGTTTTCCTCGTCTTTGCCGTCGTCGAGTAACGAGTGTTTTCGCTCGTCGTTTTCTTCTGCCGGCCAATCTTCTCGTTCTCTATCGATGTGACCCCTTCCGTTCTTTCCTCGTCGATGTCTTCACGCATCATCACTTCTCTGGCCCGCCTCATCTCAGTGAGTTTAAGGGCGGGACGTACGTATATCTCCCGTCGTAGTGCGACTTCAGATAAGCCGGAAAAAAACATTGCCTTATTGTAGCTGGTTCTGGCCTGACTAATCATGACATTAGCCGACATCAAGGATATATCATTATCAGGCCTAGCTAGGCCTAACTCACAGTATGGCACATAGAAATTAGAGGTGTTATATTTGGATACAACCCGAAGGTATTCGCCACCCAAACTAGCCCCATTTCGTCCACTTTGGAAGAGAAAGCGTCTGTCTTTTTGTTCTCAATTGCCGTACGGTAGCCAAACCGGCCGCCACGATTTCCTTTAAAATATCTTTCTCTTGCTGTGCCTAAAACACCCCTCGACTATTTCTTGTTGCTGTAGATATCCTTCTATCTCGGGCAACCGTATTCTTTCTCTTGAAGTAGTGGGGGAGCGTTCGCAGTTCATTGTAAAGATCGTAGATGACTTCTTCTGAAACCTGTTACCTGCCCAGGGACTGCCACCTTATCGTGGTGGGCAGGTTTGCGTGCTTTGTTGATCCCGAGAGCTATGCCGGCGGAAGCGTCTGCTTCTGGTAGGGCCACCCAAGCCGGACTGGTCGAGTAGGAGAAGTCAGACGAAGTGCAGTCCACACCCTAATCCCCTTTCCCCCCCACTGTCCCATTGAATATTTCTCCTCCCACTTGGCCCTGCCCTCCCTTGCTGGACTCCCGTATGACGACTCAAGCGACGTTCAATGGATCTGATTCGGATGTGGCTTTATTCTTCATTATCATCTTTCTCATCTTCATTATCACCCGCTCATCGTCTCGATTAGCCATCGTTGCATAAATATGAGACGTTAAGCCCCATTAATCAATCATGAAACCTGTTAGGGCAACGCCGCTTACCGCGTTCTACGAACAACGCTTACTACTGTAAGAGCAGTAGCCGGGCAGCGCTACAGTACATCTTGTTGTTATGTGTCAGCGCATTGTGACTCACTCTGCCGGCGTCTTTTCGCACCGCGTCGTGATCATTCATTCTTGTTCAATAATAATCGATCTTTTGCGGGGCCCGCATCATCAAAATGCTGTATCTACATACATATGAACATTTAACAAGATTTATTTTGAATATTCTCATGTGATATATAGGATCTTTAATAAGTTAATATTTTGGACATTCATGGCTTTTAAGCTAAATTTTTGTTTTCAACTTCTTTAATTAATCATTCATTTTACTAGAATACTTACTAGCAGTTAGTAATTACCCTAATTATTAGTATCAATAACCTTTATTTGCATTAATAGCAGCCTAATTTAAATCATTTTTAAAGGAATACAATTGTGGTCTTAGTTGCATTCAAAGTCAATAAAGTTGTCTAATTAATGTGATTTCTACACATTACACAATGTAAGAATTTTATTCACCCGAAAATTTCTCGATCTCGTCTCGATTCTCGAATTTAATGTAAACAAATTCTCGTTCTCGTCTAGTAAGTAAGTAAGTAAGGTTTTATTTCCATTTGTAGACAGTAGTACATTTCATTACATAGCTGTAACAATATTGACCCATTGAATCATAGAGATTTTTGTGATAAGGGTATTTGGAAATTTGGCTCCCATGTCAGTAAGACATGTTGTTAGTACAATGTAGCTTACGACTAAGAATAGGACAATATAAATATAACATAAAAGTATATCATTCCCAGATAAGTTAGACTCGATGATAGTCAATACAGGGCTTATAGTAACTAATAATTAAATGAATGAATTTACATAATATTGTCAGAACATACATGTTCAGAACAGAACATACAAAAGTAAGTTACATATTATTAATTACACATAGAATTAAATTAATTTACTTTACTGTACAATACTGGTTGTCACCAAGGGCTAGAATTACAAGATGATATTGTCCTCAATGTATTCCTTTACTGAGTAATCGAGCCTGAAAAATCCCTTCTCGCACACCCCTATTAATGAGCGGGATGGTGTGTGGGAACGATAGACTTGCGACTTTAATAAAGGAAATAAGTTGCTTCGTATGTTCAATGGCGAGACCAGAGTACTGTTCCAGTACTACTCTGGTTATTATATACCTACAAATAGCAGTAGACTCCAAAGACATTAATAGGTTACTTATAATATGTCTCACCTTAGCTCAATATTCATAGCGGATATGGGAATTTGCAGCGGGAACAACTTCGATTTTTTTTTTCCCAGACGACGGACATTGACACCGACCAATCACACACAGCCCCGATTGATCACATGACACGGTGGATGAATACAGTGGAACAAAAAAAATAGGTTTCACACAGGGAACTACTTTTTAGGAACTTTTAGGTTAAAAGTTACGCTCTGGTAGGCCTACGCTATTGGTCCTGCAAATTTCTTTTAGATTAAAGTAGACAAACTTTCTTACCTGGCCCAACAGCAACACGTCCTGGTTGTCTAGCACAGCCCAAAGTGACGGGTGTGTACCCGTCCACTTGTAAAGGAGTTGTGCCCCTGTAAGTAGATGAGCCTGACGTCCTTTCCCCATCCGTCGTCATGCCATCTCCATCCTCCTCCCCATCAGTAGTCTCCAACTCTCCCTCCTCCCTTATCCCACCCCTCCCCGGTCCCTGCGTCATCGCTCCTTCGCTCGAGTCCCCCTTTCCTTCCCTCCCTCGAACCTGCCTGTCGCGTCCTTCCACACCCTCTTTCACCTCCTCATCCCTCTCTTTGTTCTCGGCTTGTCCTTTCCCACCGTTTCCTCCTTCACCCCCCTCTTTCTCCTCCAGTTCCTTTTCCTCATTTGCCTCCTGCCCTTTCCTGTTTCCACCTCCCATCTCCTCCTTATCCATCATATCCCTCCTGACCTTCCTATCCTGCTTATTCCCATCTTCATCCCCCTCCTTTACCTCCACTTCCTTGTCCATTATTTCCTTCGCCGCCCGGCCATGCCCCCCCCCCCTTCACCCCTATTGCCACCGTTATCCCCCATGCTCTGCCCATCCTGACCTAACCCTTTCACTCCCACTGCCTCCATCCCCCCGATTGCCGCCATCCCCTTCCCTACCTCCCCCTCCTCCAGTAGTTTCAATGCCATCAGGCTCACCCTCACCTCCCCATCCAGTTTCTCCCGCAGTTGACTTTTTAACCGCACCTCCTCATTTAGCTTCTCTTTAATGTCCCTCTTCCAGTCCTCCTCCGCCCGTCCCTTACCCCCTTCCCCTTTGTCCTTTCCCGATCCAGTTTCCTTCCTCTCCCTGACCTCCTTGTTTTCCCTCTGTCCTCCACTCCTCCATCTAAACCGCCCTTACCCTCAACACGACTCCCCCCCAGCTCCTCTTTCACCGTCCTCTTTGCTTCCCTCCCTGCCCTGCCACAACACCCTTTGCACCTCCATGAACTCTTCTTGTCCTTTTTTAAATCTATGTACTGGACCTCGGTGAGGCCGGCACAGCTCGGATGGAACCACCCCCCACACTCATCACAGGCTACCCCCCTATAGACAACCCTCCTAGTGCAATGCCTGCACGACATCTCCCTCCTAGTTTATTTATAGTTGAAAAGTAATGAGTAATAAGTATTTTTACTCACACGTTTGTATGCTACTCACGAATTTTCACGAATTGGTATTGTTAAATATTGAGAAGAGCCTCAGCGGTTGACCTTTCCCCTAGGAAGGAATGGCAGGCCGGCCCTAACCTCAGCTTCCCAACTCCACCGCACAACCACTCTGCCGCTCTCACACACACTATCCCCGTTTACAACACCTGTCCTCCTCCAAGCCACAACGTTCCTCTTCACAACGTTCCTCTTGCCATGCTTCCAACGCCGGCCCTAACCTCAAAACTTCACTTGCTTCCCAACTCCACCGCACAACCACTCTGCCGCTCTCACACACACACTATCCCCGTTTTTTACGATATCTCAGCGTTCTTCCTCCTTAGTTCCTCTTAATCTTCTTCCCGACCACTTTCGAAGCCACAACGTTCCACTTGCCACGGTTCCAACGCTAGGCTACCGCACAGCCACACTACCTCCCTCGCACGTCTTCACAGTTTTTTGATCCCCCAATCCTTCTTTCTCCTTAATTCGTTAACACACAACTCCCGATCACTTTAGATACACAATTGCACCTTAAACTCTTGTGATCCCACTGATTCCTCCCGATATTGTCGACGTAAAACAGCAGCAGTCGTTTTGACGTCCGTTAGCTAGGCCTCGATTTGGCGTCCGTTAGCTAGGCGGGGGACACAACACCTGGGACACAACATTTATTGCCCATTTAACCAGCCCTGTCTGCCAGTTGACTGGTCGGTGTGTGCGTTGCACAACGTTAAAACCTCGGTCCGTGTTCTGAAAGTAGCGGCTTTCATTGGAGTCGTACAGTGATGGATTCTCATCTGGATGTATCAGATTTACGCGGCGCTGCGCTCGAATCTAACGCAGCTTGCATTGGTATTGGTGCAGCTTGCATTGGTAAAAGGTGTGTATTGCTGGGAGTTGTTCCGTACGCTCCTTAATTGCAACATTCACACCCCCTTCAGCCCCAACCAAGATTGTGCTACCAAGCATGCAGGCTTTGGCAACAGCTGAACCGTTGGCAAGAATGGCACCGATTGGGCCCTGAGACTCCCACAGTTAAGGGGGCCGTTCCGTACGCCCCTTGATTGCAACATTCACGCAACTAACACCCCCTTCAGCCCCAACCAAGATTGTGCTACCAAGCATGCAGGCTTTGGCAACAGCTGAACCGTTGGCAAGAATGGCACCAATTGGGCCCTGAGACTCCCACAGTTAAGGGGGCCGTTCCGTACGCCCCTTGATTGCAACATTCACGCAACTAACACCCCCTTCAGCCCCAACCAAGATTGTGCTCCCAAATACGCACGCTTTGATGACCCCCCGTAAGCAGGAGAACAGTACCGTTACCGTACTCTCGATCTCGTCACCCATGGCAAATCACCAGTATTGCAGCCAGAGTGGCCTACATCCCCCCCCCCCCCCCCCCCACCCCCCAAATGCGAGAAAACACATAATGAACCTCACTCACACCGACTCTTAAACTTCCCGACCAGCTCCAGCCAGGAAGAGGCGGGTCTACCCAAACATAGGCTTGTAATAGTACCGAATCCATTGTGTATCAGAACTCCCCCCCCCAAGACCGTGAAACTCTCCACAATGCAATGATGTCTCCCTCCTTGACTGCCCTGCAACGAGCTCCAGCCAAGAAGAGGTGGGTCTAGGGGTCGGTCTACCCAAACGTAGGCTTCGGCTGAATGGTTCGCCCTGGGACTGACTGGCCCCGTATGGTCCAAGTCTTCCGTGGAGTTTTTTTTTTTTTTAATCCTTCCGTCGGTCTATTCCTACGTGGAACTATCCCTCGTACGTGACGAGTTTGAGGCGACTGCTACCGCCCAGGACTCGTACACTCCCCTCCCCGAAACCTTCCATAGTGATACTGAGCTCTCTCTCTACAATGCTACAGCTAACTCCTTCAGTAAGAGCCCGGTATGGAAATACGAGCGTGCTCAATACACATCAGCTTGATACAACCGTCAAAAGATCCGCATTCCCTTCAACGAGGATATCGGCGAGTTATCGAGGGTTTCTTCCCCTTCTCGAATGTTTGACGTTGTAGGACTAACTCTCGGCAGCAGCGCAGACGATATCTGATAGTCAGGGTGACTGTTGTTGGGTGAGCACAGGATACTGCACTTTTCAAAACCCTTCATTACATTTGTGAAATGGTTCCGTCCAGTCGCGATTGAAACAGACGTGGGAACACATCCTTTCGAACGCAGCTATCTTTCCTTTATTATTTTTTTAATAATACTTTCTTATTATTTCAGTATGTATACTGTTTTTTTTACTACGATCGTGTCAATTCTTAGGCCAGCGTTCCGTCTTCCTCGTCGCTGGCGTCAAGTAACGAGCGTTTTCGCTCGGGTTTGGGGTCGTCGTTTTCTTCTGCCGGCCGATATTCTCGTTCTCTATCGATGTGACCCCTTCCGTTTTTTCCTCGCCGATGTCTTAACGCACCATCACTTCTCTGGCCCACCTTGTCTCGGTGTTCGTAGTGCGACTTCAAAATAAACCGGAAAAAAAAATAGCCTCCTCATCTTGAGGCATCTGTTTATTGTAGCTGGTTCTGGCCTAATGGCAAACGTGGCCAATCATGACATTAGTCGACATCAAAAATAACAATCACATCTAGGCCTAGCTCACAGTACCTTGCTAGACTCCCATATGACGACTCCCGCGATATAGATGGAATTTCTACGTGCCGTAGAAATTAGAGGTGTTATATTTGGATACGACCCGAAGGTATTCGCCACCCAAACTAGCCCCATTTCGTCCACTTTGGAAGAGAAAGCGTCTGTCTTTTTGTTCTCAATTGCCGTACGGTAGCCAAACCGGCCGCCACGATTTCCTTTAAAATATCTTTCTCTTGCTGTGCCTAAAACACCCCGCGATTATTTCTTGTTTTTGTAGATATCCTTCTATCTAGGGCAACCGTATTCTTTCTCTTGAAATAGTGGGGGAGCGTTTGCAGTTCATTGTAAAGATCGTAGATGACTTCTTCTGAAACCTGTTAAGGCAACGCCGCTAACCCCGTTCTATGAACACTGCTTACTACTGTAAGAGCAGTAGTTCGGGCAGTGCTACAGTACTTGATGTGTTATGTGTCAGGTGTGGCTGTACGAACCAGCGCTGTTCGCTGTGTGGTTAGGGCAACGCTGCTAACCGCGTCCTATGAACACTGCATACTACTGTAAGAGCAGTAGCCAGGCAGCGCTACAGTACTAGATGTTGTTATGTGTCAGGTGTGTGGTTGTACCAACCAGCATAGTTCGCTGTGTGGTTAGGGCAACGCTGCTAACCGCGTCCTATGAACACTGCTTACTACTGTAAGAGCAGTAGCCGGGCAGCGCTACAGTACTAGATGTTGTTATGTGTCAGGTGTGTGGCTGTACCAACCAGCATAGTTCGCTGTGTGGTTAGGGCAACGCTGCTAACCCCGTTCTATGAACACTGCTTACTACTGTAAGAGCAGTAGCCGGGCAGCGCTACAGTACTAGATGTTGTTATGTGTCAGGTGTGGCTGTACCAACCAGCGTAGTTCGCTGTGTGGTTAGGGCAACGCTGCTAACCGTGTTCTATGAACACTGCTTACTACTGTGAGAGCAGTAGCCGGGCAGCGCTACAGTACTAGATGTTGTTATGTGTCAGGTGTGGCTGTACCAACCAGCGTAGTTCGCTGTGTGGTTAGGGCAACGCTGCTAACCGTGTTCTATGAACACTGCTTACTACTGTGAGAGCAGTAGCCGGGCAGCGCTACAGTACTAGATGTTGTTATGTGTCAGGTGTGGCTTGTACCAACCAGCATAGTTCGCTGTGTGGTTAGGGCAACGCTGCTAACCGTGTTCTATGAACACTGCTTACTACTGTGAGAGTGGTAGCCAGGGCAGCGCTACAGTACTAGATGTTGTTATGTGTCAGGTGCTGCTTGTACGAACCAGCGCCGTTCGCTGTGTGGTTAGGGCAACGCTGCTAACCGTGTCCTATGAACACTGCTTACTACTGTGAGAGTGGTAGCCAGGGCAGCGCTACAGTACTAGATGTTGTTATGTGTCAGGTGTGTGGCTGTACCAACCAGCATAGTTCGCTGTGTGGTTAGGGCAACGCTGCTAACCCCGTTCTATGAACACTGCTTACTACTGTGAGAGCAGTAGCCGGGCAGCGCTACAGTACTAGATGTTGTTATGTGTCAGGTGTGTGGCTGTACCAACCAGCATAGTTCGCTGTGTGGTTAGGGCAACGCTGCTAACCCCGTTCTATGAACACTGCTTACTACTGTGAGAGCAGTAGCCGGGCAGCGCTACAGTACTAGATGTTGTTATGTGTCAGGTGTGTGGCTGTACCAACCAGCATAGTTCGCTGTGTGGTTAGGGCAACGCTGCTAACCGTGTTCTATGAACACTGCTTACTACTGTGAGAGCAGTAGCCGGGCAGCGCTACAGTACTAGATGTTGTTATGTGTCAGGTGTGTTGCTTGTACCAACCAGCGTAGTTCGCTGTGTGGTTAGGGCAACGCTGCTAACCGCGTCCTATGAACACTGCTTACTACTGTGAGAGCAGTAGCCGGGCAGCGCTACAGTACTTGATGTTGTTATGTGTCAGGTGCCGCTTGTACGAACCAGCATAGTTCGCTGTGTGGTTAGGGCAACGCTGCTAACCGGGTTCTATGAACACCGCTTACTACTGTAAGAGCAGTAGCCGGGCAGCGCTACAGTACTTGATGTTGTTATGTGTCAGGTGTGGCTTGTACGAACCAGCATAGTTCGCTGTGTGGTTAGGGCAACGCTGCTAACCGCGTCCTATGAACACTGCTTACTACTGTAAGAGCAGTAGCCAGGCAGCGCTACAGTACTTGATGTTGTTATGTGTCAGGCGTGGCTTGTACGAACCAGCATAGTTCGCTGTGTGGTTAGGGCAACGCTGCTTACCGCGTTCTACGAACACCGCTTTCTACTGTGAGAGCAGTAGCCGGGCAGCGCTACAGTACTTGATGTTGTTATGTGTCAGGTGTGGCTGTACGAACCAGCGTAGTTCACTGTGTAGTTAGGGCAACGCTGCTAACCCCGTACTATGAACACTGCTTACTACAGTAAGAAGCCCCCCGTAGCTTCCCCTCGACCCATTCCACTGTCCCAACCACCCCTACTCCTCCTCTTCCTTTCCTTTGCCCCTCTTCTCCCCTTCATCTCCCCCACCCATAACCCGACCACCAAATTCCCTGCTTTCCACCTTCTTTCTCCCCACATGCCTCCCTTCCATACTACATCCCCCACCTATCCTCCTCCCACCCCTACGGTCCCCAGTTCCCCTCACATCCTTTGTCCCCTCTCTCCCTCCCTCCTCCCAACCCTTCTGGCTTCCCTGATCATAAGCTCCCCAAGCTTCATTTTCCCCTCTCTTGACAAATGCAGTCCATCCCTTGCCAGGTCTTCCATACCTAGATGCTCTCTAGTGTCTACATATCTTGCCCCTCCTGCCCTACACATAGAGGTCAGCCCAGGCGTAACTCCAGCCACCGTTCCCGGCTCGGACTCGACAAGCGACCATCCAGTTCTTCCAGCCCTTCACCTTCAGGGCGACCCCGCAGTCCCCCGCCCCCAGACCCCGGCCGCTGTAGCTGTAGCCAGTGAGCCCAGAGGTCCAATGGACAGAGTTGGCCTGGGACAGAGACCCCCGACTAAGATCCAGCAGTGGACTTGAGCCAAGCAGGTTTCTATATCTTACAGAAATCATACCTGTTCAATGATTTTCTTTTCTTTTTCCTCGTCGATTCAACGCACTCTTCGGCAAAACGCTTCTTTAAAGACCGAAACACGCCGACATCAAGAGTTGCTTGGTACAGACTAGCGGTGTGTGCGTGGTGGGAAGCAAAGGAAATGCACTTCATTTTCTCGTGCCGAGATAATAGTTTCTAGGCTCATACGGGACGAGCGTCCGTCGAGTAGCAACAACACTTTGGTGGAATACTATGAACGAATCTAACAAACCATCCAAAGTTGAAAAAAATCAGATATGGGTTCAAAAAAATAAAATAAAATTATATATTTAGCCTATATATTTTTTTTTATCAGTATTTTCCAAAATATGGCACGCTCACAATTGTGAGTGCCAGGACTGACTGAAGACATTTTTTTTGTTTAATTCTTGGAAGTAATTTAAGTATTAAACACTTTGAAACAAAGTAAGTGTTCAATAATAGGTAATAATTATAACAATAATATAGATGGCTAATTCTAATGCCCTAATGGAAATGCTTTTTGTTTGTTAGACTTAATTACAGTAAACCCTCGGTAATGGTGGGTTTACACACCGGAATAAGGTTTAAGGTTTAACATTTAATATTTTGTTCTGAGGAAAGTATTTTCCAAACTGATTTACTAGGATCGCTACCATTGGCCGGATTTATAAAAGCTCGTCTCTCATTGGCTGGGCTAAGAATTTTTGGGATAAGAGCTAACAAGTTGGAATAGTTTCAACTTTCGTCCTAGCCCTTAAATCTTAGGAAGTTATGTGAACGCCATGATGCTACTAGCTTGATTCAACTTTGTTAAACCTTAGACCTTAAACCTTATTACGGTGTGTAAACCGGGCTTAAAACGAACTCGGTTAGTGTGAATTCATTGTGCGCAAGGCTTTAAGCCTTGCGCACAATTGGCACAGCGCAAGCATAAACACAACGCAAGCGCAACGTAAGGCCGACGCCAACGCACAATTCACGTAACACAACCACAGCGCAAAGCAAGTTTTGGCTGTCTAGTCGTCTGCACTCGCCATGGTTTGAGGTTAGGGACATACTACAAATTCAATATTGCCACTTGTTATCATCGGTCTAGGGTTGGCCTGCATTCACAGGCATGAAACATGACGTATATAGTTATAATTAACGGCTTGCCTATATTGTATCCGTTTTATTCTAGGCCTAGGCCTACCTCGCATTCAACAAATTCTATCCGCGATAGGCCTAGTCAAAGTCTTGTAAAACAGTTTAATTTTATATAATGTTGATACAGGGCACACTTGAGAATGAAGAGGTAACATCTGTTCTTAATTTATTTTATCAATTGAAATTGAAGGCTAGTGACGGTAAAGGGCTCTAGTCTGATACAAACGAAAGTCACGTAATAATATACTAAAAACAATTACTAATTTGACTGAGCTAGTATGACGAGACCACAGCTGTCTAGTTGGAACAAGATTCCTATTGGTCGATCGTTATGTCGTGCACAAGCACAACGCAAAAATATAAAATATAACCAACTCTTGCGCTCCGTTATGCTGCGCCATGCGCTCTTGTGTCAGTTGGAGACGAGGCCATGTGATAACATTGGTTCATATTTCTTGCGCTGCGCTTACGTTCCGTTACGCTTGCGCTATGCCAATTGTGCGTAGGCCTTAAGCAAGATCCAGCCAGCGTAAATAGGACACTCAATGTAAAATAAAACGGATGTAACGAATTTCGCATAATACATAATACGAATTAATTATTGATCCCCTGGATGGTACTTATGCATAATGTTCGTTGTTTAATACGAACTAATAATTTTGAAACCGCACAAACAAAATAATGTGTCCGAGAGTTCAACTCGAAGAGTAGGCGCAGGTATCAAGATTTTTGTCCGCCGAGCGTACGTCGTCGCAGGCAGCTACTTGTTTTGTTGCTGCTTGGTTTTCCCTTCCCCCTCCGCCACCAGGCGCGATCGGATGCGCGCGCCAGCCCTTACAGCTGTTGAGGGGCGTGGCTTGCTCCCTGCAACGTGCCCGCTTAGTCCGCCTACTATGCACGCACAAAACATCATACCCCCGCGCCACTATCCATTGGAAAACATTGATTGTTGGTAGACACGTTTATTTTGGCTGGTACTATTGAATTTCGACGTTTTTGCGATATTGCAAATTTTTATATTACGAACTGATGATTTTTGGGTCCCTTGATGTTCGTATTAACGAGGGTTTACTGTATAATGATTAGAAATGATAAATTAATCATAATGATTTATGTGAATGAGGTAGGACATTTTTCTTTTACACTTTTGTGTGAAAGTCTTTAAAACAATTGATATCTTTTGAAAGGCACAGATACACGTTGCACTTTTCACAACGTGTGCGGCTCCGTTTTTTGCACCCGGGCAAACGACAGCACCGTGGCGCTTTGATCGAGTCAATGACTGGCCAGTGGTCCTGGCTGTCGTGACGCTTGTTCACTCCCGGGACATTTGCTGGCCGATATCTTTTTTCTTGTGGCTCATCAGATTCACTTTCTTCTTCAGCTCCAGCCTCCTGAAAATTTGTACCAAACTATATTACTATTGTTGGCCTACAACATATTTCTGAAAAGCAATTGATTTCAATGAGTGTGCATTTCTTACCGCTTGGTGTCGTTCGTAAGGTGTGGATACTGTAAGTGCCTCCCGAAGCGGCAGATGGAACTTCAGCAGGTCCATTATATTTCGTTTGGAAACTGATGTGCAAGGCATTCAGCCCGGCAAGGTCCATGCAATGCAGAGCAACTTTTAGCATCCACTTCTTGGTTTTAAAAAAGGCGCGGTACGCTTCCATTTGCTGATCGCATACCCATGTATGTGTTATATTCCCGCACAACTGCAGGACAGTTGACATCTATGTACTTTTTCTCTGTCTTGCACCAATGCTGAACCTCTTGTTTTGGTTCCGTTCCCCGGCAAGTTGAAATCATAGGCTTCACAACCTTCGAGTCTTTCCACCGAGTGATCCCAACCTTGTCGTCATCACGACAGAACTCTTCCATTTCGCCTCGTGCCATTTTTGTATCTGATTTAAAAGTAGCATTTCGAATTCGATTGTACCTGTTGCTTCGAATCCCAGGTTGAGCATTTCATCCATGAGTAACACCGTACTGTAATTGTAATTGTAATTTTATTTCCATGTTTTGAGCTCTTCTGCTCTGTTACATTGTTTTTACATTGTATTCACTATAGCTTTACAAATATTTCAAGTTACATAATATATAAAATGTATATATGGCAATTTGTATTGACGCCATAACAAGGAACGATAATAAGAGATATAATTAGGCCTATAGATACTCAAATATATATACCTAATGCTAGGCAGGAACTAGATACAGGGGGGGGGGCGGTACTGGCCCCACCACTAAACTATGCACAGTACTGGCCCCACCTCATTGCACTTTAAATTCAGTCTTAGTTATACAGCTCATTTCTTTATTATTACTTACTAAGCCTATTATTTTTGGGTACTGGGGGCAGTACAGCAGACAGTACACACTACAGTCCATACCATCAAACAATATACAGTACTATCACCAAACCGTACGCAGTACAGGCCCCGTCACAAAACAATGTTGTTTGATATGCTATCTATGCTAGTTCATAGAGACTCTTAACTACTTTGCACTTATTACAACGATACATTTATTACAATTATTACTTATTATTATTAGGTATTGTAATTGATATTAGTATTATTAGGACATTTACTGAGCATTTCTTTAAATTTCTGTACGCTATTTGGTAGGGGAGTTACTATTTGTTTGTCCAAGCCATTCCACATCCTTGTAGCAGACCCAACTAGTGAATTTCTTCCTACTTCCGTTCTAAAGCGCTCAACAAACAATTTATTTTGGTGGCCCCTTTTGCCTATGAATGTAGCTTTTTTTAACCTATTTTTTATCTCGGCCCAGGCTGGTAGACCTGCTTGTGCCTTGTATAACACACATAATTTGGAGGATATCCTCCTGGATTCTAACGAATTCCACTTAAGTTCCTCGATCATTTCTGAGACACTGTACCTTCTCCCATATTTCTGTAGAAAATATAGGTCGAAGTACACACGTGCACCGACTGGCAAGGTCTCAACTAACGTAAGCACAACAAATGGGCCTAATCCCTAGTTATTTTCTGGAAGCTTGGTTGTCCCACCTTGGTAAATTTCAAAGTCCATCACCATTCCTTGTGATTTTAGACCAACAGGCCTTGGTTTATTTTTCACGTACTGACGTAGATTGCATCGGCCGGTGAACGGAATCATCTGCTAGCATAGAGGTCGACCCAGGCGTAACTCCAGCCACCGTTCCCGGCTCGGACTCGACAAGCGACCATCCATCCCTTATCGCCCGTCACCTTCAAAGCGACCCCGCAGTCACCCGCCCCCAGACCCCGGCCGCTGTAGCTGTAGTTGGTAAGCGCAGAGGTCAAATGGACAGAGTTGGCCTGAGACAGAGACCCCCGACTAACCTCCAGCAGTGGACTTGAGCCAAGCAGGTTTCTATATCTTACAGAAATCATACCTGTTCAATGATTTCCTTTTGTTTTTCATCGTCAATTCAACGCACTCTTCGGCAAAACGCTTCTTTAACGACCCAAACGCGCCGACATCAAGAGCTTGCTCGGTACAGACGAGTGGTGCGTGGCGGGAAGCAAAGGAAATGCACTTCATTTTCTCGTGCCGAGATAATAGTTTCTCGGCTCGTCCCATCCGTCGAGTAGCAACAACACTTTGGTGGAATACTATGAACGAATCTGACAAACCATTTATAGAACAGATCAGAATCAATGTGGCCCTTAAGTGAAGTGGCAAAAACCGTTCCTTCAGGTGCAGTGCACCTGCCATAACGTCCTGATTTAAGCGTGCACCTTTAAAAATAATCATCGGAGGCGACAACAAGATTGTTCCGGTTGCATTGGCGCGACCAACCCGTAACGGTGACATTTTCGCTACGTTCCGAAGTTTTGCGACTTATTACCGACTTGCTTCCCTTGGGAGATATAGATAGATTGATAGATTGCCTTTATTTGTACACATACATGGACAAAATGGCGTCGTTCGATACATATATCGCTCTTCCACACAACCATTGGATTACCGTACTTACAAAATTAATAGCCTATATGCTTAATACTTAAGTTCTGCTATTGTCAATACTAACTACAATTGTTATTTTAACAAAGATATCCTAGTCAAATTACACTCGATAAGTAATTACTACATGTGTGACTAAATAGGTGTGTGACTGTGCCACACACGTAGGCCTATTATTTTATTATTTATTTGTTTTGGCCCCCTTGTTTACAATTATTATTGTAATAAACAGTTGAAAATTTAGGCTTAGTAGCCTACCTCAATTATTGTCTTGGGCCTAGGCTAGGGCCTAGTCACCGTCACTGTCCACGATTTGGCAAGTTTGTTCATTGTTTACACGTTTATTTGCATTGATATTATCAACAGAATCACTAGGCCTAGGTGTAGTAAACCGATTGGATGTGAACTGTCTCTTACTTGATACAAAACGAGGCATTACAGTAGTTATAATTCACAGGAACACACTCGACATAAACAAAATCTAAAGCATGTGACAGTGTCGGCCAGCAGTGGGGGTAGCTAGCTTCAAGTTATATCCGACAGTAACGGAATGCCAACGTGTGAAAGGAGAAATTCCCTACATTGTGAAACCTCGGCTGGCACTGTAGCCACCTGTCCCATTGTTCGCGCGGCTGGCGCAGTTTCCTTCCTTGTCTTCGATGTCTAGTCGCGTGAGGATGTCCCCAACCTGTTGTCGCGACGTAACAGTAACATTTTCACTACGTTCCGAACTTTTGCGACTTATTACCGACTTGCTTCCCTTGGGAGATGTGACTTTGGCCCCCTTGTTTACAATTATTATTGTAATGAACAGTTGAAAATTTAGGCTTAGTAGCCTACCTCAATTGTCTTGGGCCTAGTCACCGTCACTGTCCACGATTTGGCTTCCGTCTTCATTTTCCGACTCTTCGTCTTCACTACTCGAGCTGTCCGCATCATCACAACACAGCCCAGACATAATTTGTAGCCTCCGCCTCGTCGACCACCGTTAACTTGAAATTCATATCGTAAGAACGATGAATATTTCTATCTACTTGCAGTTTCGACGAACGTCTTTCTTCTCGACGTGATCGACCTCCATCTTTGACATCTGTTCATAGATAGATAGATAGATCGTTTTATTTCTTTATGACTATTGCATTTTGTTACAGGCAGTCTTTTTTTTTACATACAATTAATAAATTTCAGTCTTGACCCTAGAAGGGTATATGGAAAGTATGTGTTTTCTTTTAAGCAAAGGCTATAGCCTATGTTTAAAAACATCAGTTCTAAGAATAATGGTGACATAATATTATTATTAACCTACTATGTATTAAGCACTGTGTTTAGACAATATCACTGTTAGTTATAAAGTTTAGTGCTAACATAATATCAATGAAATATCAATCGAAGTAAACAACGCCGCATTTCCACCCCCAGCATTTGATTGTAGTGGATATTTAATCTAGGTATGTTTGCAATGTTTTTAATGTCTTGAACATTTATTCTGGATTAGTAAGTTTATTGCTTTATATATATGTTTTAAAAAACAAATCTACCTACTTATGTTTAATATGATTTGTATTTTCTATTTTTTACCCTATTTTTTTCATGTGATACAGAACAATTAAAATAATTAAATTAATATAATCCCCTTCCATGTATTGCAAACTGTAGCTTCCCTACAACGAGGAAACTCGCTGGGAACCAAATAAATAAATAAATTTAAAAAAAAAAGTTCAACGATTTAACACGTGGCTGCGCTAGCCTCGCTGCGCGGATCTCGATATCGAGCGCGCAGATACTGACGCGCATGGTGCGTTGTGTTCTACTTGGTCGACTTGCCGGCATGGGAAGTTGCCACTCGATCGACTTTTGGCGGGGATTTGAAACCTTGCAAACAGCAGTAGGAAATTCGTAGTCTCCGATTCTGGTGCGAGCAAAGATTTAGTTTTTTTTTTTTTTTTTTAAACGTCGCGTTGTATTCGGGCCAATACGCTACTTTTTAGGAACTTTTAGGTTAAGAGTGTCCATTACTGGCTCTGTCACCCTAGGTTAAAGTAGATGTCTTCTTACCTGGCCCAACAGCAACACGTCTCTGTTGTCTAGCTCTGTGCAAAGTGACGGGTGTACCCAGCCACTTGTAAACGAGTTGTGTGTATCCATGGATTTGTATCGCTTCGTCTGCTCCGATGTCTCGGGGGAGTTTGTTGAAAATGTGAGGTAATTGGTTACGTCACCATGTGTGAGACACTTGGCCATTCTTCTGGCAAAGCCGACAGATGGCGGGCTGCCACATCAAGCGTGTGTGGATCGACTCCGCACGTACCCGCTCTTAATAAATAGGCTACTGTTCCAAATCTTTCCCAAGCAAACCTTTGGAAGAACAACTCAACTCGCCTGTTACGCCACGCTTCCCAAGCCACGCTATCGCTCAACCGTGCTAACGTTCCGCCGCTCCCACTACTACCCACTGATCAGCGAACCCACAGTCCTTTTCCTCCTTATCTTTGCTTGACTTATCCTCTCCTTCACTTTCCACACCCCTTGATACACTCTCGCTTACGACTTAACGAAAATATCACCGACATTTCGTAATAAAATCAGTAGCGCTTGGTTTTGGCGTCCGACCACTTGGCAGCCATTACCGGAAGTGGTAGTCGTACGTTGGTTACTTAGTAATGTCGTCAACAAACTTAACTACGCAATTTCGTCCACTGCATTCAATTCAGTGCAGTACACTGTTTACGCCTACCCGCTTTGAATAAGATTGGAAATCAAATAACTAAAAGAGTGATAATCAAATTGCGTCGTTCACGTTGCGTTTATTGTCCTGGGGATTTTCAGCAATGTTTATACTGTCTGATGATAACTTTCGCCTTGAAGTTCAGATTCATATAATAGGCCTAGACTCTGCCGACGCAATATTCTCCGCGCACGTTTGTTCAGTGTTTACACGTTTGAAGTTAAGATATGATTCATATCCAGGCCAGACTCTGCCGACGCAATATTTCCCGGTGCACGTTTGTTCAGTGTTTACACGTTTGAAGTTAAGATATCATTCATATCTAGGCCTAGACTCTGCCGGCGCAATATTTTCCGCGCACGTTTGTTCAGTGTTTACACGTTTGAAGTTAAGATATCATTCATATCTAGGCTTAGACTCGGCCGGTGCAATATTCTCCGCGCACGTTTGTTCAGTGTTTACACGTTTGAAGTTAAGATATGATTCATATCCAGGCCAGACTCTGCCGACGCAATATTTTCCGCGCACGTTTGTTCAGTGTTTACACGTTTGAAGTTAAGATATGATTCATATCTAGGCCTAGACTCAGCTGGCGCAATATTTTCCGCGCACGTTTGTTCAGTGTTTACAGGTTTGAAGTTGAGATATGATTCATATCTAGGCCTAGACTCAGCTGGCGCAATATTCTCCGCGCACGTTTGTTGAGTGTTCACACGTTTGAAGTTAAGATATGATTCATATCTAGGCCAAGACTCTGCCGGCGCAATATTTTCCGTGCACGTTTGTTCAGTGTTTACAGGTTCGAAGTTGAGATAGCTTTCATATCTAGGCCAAGACTCTGCCGGCGCAATATTCTCCGCGCACGTTTGTTCAGTGTTTACAGACATGAAGTTAAGATATCATTCATATCTAGGCCTAGACTCTGCCGGCGCAATATTCTCCGTGCACGTTTGTTCAGTGTTTACACGTTTGAAGTTAACATATCATTCATATCTAGGCCAAGACTCTGCCGGCGCAATATTCTCCGCGCACGTTTGTTCAGTGTTTACACGTTTGAAGTTAACATATCATTCATATCTAGGCCAAGACTCTGCCGGCGCAATATTCTCCGTGCACGTTTGTTCAGTGTTTACACGTTTGAAGTTAACATAGCATTCATATCTAGGCCAAGACTCTGCCGGCGCAATATTCTCCGCGCACGTTTGTTCAGTGTTTACACGTTCGAAGTTGAGATAGCTTTCATATCTAGGCTTAGACTCTGCCGACGCAATATTCTCCGCGCACGTTTGTTCAGTGTTTACACGTTCGAAGTTGAGATAGCTTTCATATCTAGGCTTAGACTCTGCCGACGCAATATTCTCCGCGCACGTTTGTTCAGTGTTTACACGTTTGAAGTTGAGATAGCTTTCATATCTAGGCCAAGACTCTGCCGGCGCAATATTTTCCGTGCACGTTTGTTCAGTGTTTACACGTTTGAAGTTAAGATATGATTCATATCTAGGCCAAGACTCTGCCGGCGCAATATTTTCCGTGCACGTTTGTTCAGTGTTTACACGTTTGAAGTTAAGATATGATTCATATCTAGGCTTAGACTCTGGCAGCGCAATATTTTCCGCGCACGTTTGTTCAGTGTTTACACGTTTGTTTGCGTCGATGTTTATTTGCATTTCTGAATGTTCAAAGAATGTAAAAGGCTTTCTTATGTTCTTATGTTCTTTATTGGGGTGAATTGAGCTTTTGCTCTTTACATTCACATTAGTACAATAGTGTAACATATAATGAACAATAAACTAAACTAAACAGCAAATTAAGATCAAGACAAAAACAAAGATAGGCCTAATTATAATTAAGCTATAAGTTATTTCTTCATTAAATAAATAAATATTATCAACAGAAACACTAGGCCTAGGTGTAGTGAACTTTCTCTTACTTGATCCAAAACTGACACTTTTTGAAGGGGCCAGGGATGGTAGCCATTGGATTTCTGTTGACGATTTACTGTTAAGAAGTAGCACTCGTAGAAGGCTCGGGGTTGTCCCGGGATCTGCCATACGATGTGCGAGAGGACGCCTCGTCAATTATTGTAAATCTTCGTCCTCGTCAATTTCAGGTCGGACTACCGGTGTTGCTGGCTGGTTGCTGGGCCCAGGGAGGTGGCCAGGGGAGGTGGCCAGGGTAGGTGGCCAGGAGAGGTGGCCAAGGGAGGTGGCCAGGGGAGGTGGCCAAGGGAGGTGGCCAAGGGAGGTGGCCAGGGGAGGTGGCCAGGGGAGGTGGCCAAGGGAGGTGGCCAGGGTAGGTGGCCAGGAGAGGTGGCCAAGGGAGGTGGCCAGGGGAGGTGGCCAGGGGAGGTGGCCAGGGGAGGTGGCCAAGGGAGGAGGCCAGGGGAGGTGGCCAAGGCTGGGGCATCTCGGGCCGCTTCCATGGCAACGTCATTTGTTGCAGACTGCCACAGCACGTAGAGGTCCTTGTCTTCTTGAGTCCAATTATTGCCCACAAAGGCTTTGAAGGTCATAAGAAGATGGTACTCAATTTTTGACTTGACGTAGTGAAGGTGGCATTGAAGGTCATTAGGAGATGGTACTCAAATTTGACTTGACGTAGTGAAGGTGGCTTTGAAGGTCATTAGGAGATGGTACTTAGTTTTTGACTTGACGTAGTAAAGGTGGCTTTGAAGGTCATTAGGAGATCGTACTCAATTTTTGACTTGACGTAGTGAAGGTGGCTTTGAAGGTCATTAGGAGATGGTACTCAGTTTTTGACTTGACGTAGTAAAGGTGGCTTTGCAACAAAGTCTTGCGTTGCAGTTGCAGATCACCTGTTTAAGCTCCTCTAATGGGTTAGCAATTTCCCTCATTCACATGTCACCATGTGTGAGACACTTGGCCATTTTTCTGGCTAATAACTAAAAGACTAAATAACCAATGATCAAATTGCGTTCACGTCGTTTATTGTCCTGGGGATTTTCATCAATGTTTATATACTGTCTGACAACGTTCGCTTTGGAGCACCTTGAAGTTTGGATTCAGAAGTGGGCGTAGGCCTTGACTGTAGATACTCACATATTGTGATGGTGATTGTTTGGACTCGATTTCCATTCATGGTCTCCTCGTGAAGTTGGGTCAATTTTACACAACGCTGCGCTCGAATCTACCGTCGCTTCGTCCACGCAGCTTGCATTGATACAAGTTGTGTATAGATAGATAGATCGTTTTATTTCCTTATGACTGTTACATTTTGTCACACAGGCAGTCTTTTTTTATATACAACTACAAGTAATAAATTTCAGTCTTTACCCTAGAAGGGTGTATATGGAAAGTATGTGTTTTAAGCAAAGGTGCTGTTTTCTGCTGTTGTTAACGTAGTAACGTGCAAATAGTCTTGTCTGGTACTGTATTTGGTCGCATGGTGACCTTTCCCTCTAAGACTTGGTAGAGTATCAACCACTTTCCTGTATACAATACCGAGCGGAGATGCAACCCATGTCCGAGCTGTCTTTTGCGACGTAGTCGTTTCCAACATGAGGCCGTTACCAAAAGATTTTTATTTTCAACGTTAAAACCTCGGTCCGTGTTCTGAAAGTAGCGGCTTTCATTGGAGTCGTACAGTGATGTATTCTCATCTGGTGACGTCGCTTCACGCCCAACGAAGATTGTGCTACCAAGCATGCAGGCTTTTGTGAGAAGAATATATTATAATTAGCACTGTCGAAAGTAATAATTGACTTTGTACTCGCATCATTCCGTGGGCAACTGTCAACCTTCACTTTAAAACGTTTCACATTACGTACCGTCTTGTTGTGTCAACATTGCGTCGACTACTGTCGTCGTGTTGTGAGACATCAAACGCAAGAACTCATAGTTGGTGTATTTTCCTGTAGTCGAGTTGGTCGATGTGTTTAACTAACACTTTCCGATCAAAGGCTTCTTGCGTTTGAGAAACGCGCTGCAGCAAAACGGCATTCTGTGTGCGCTTGTAGTCCAGCGTGTACTCGTTGACGTCGAAGACAAACGACAAGATAACGGTCGACGTCGTACCCGCATTCCGTGCGCCGCCTTCAGTTTGCAACGTTTTTCATGACGTATCATTGTGTTGTGTCAACGTTACCTCGACTACTGTCGTCGTGCTGTGAAAGATCAAATGCAGAATAGAATTCTCTTTATTTTTCTTCTCCACAACACATGAAATATATTTGGTGCTGTGAGTATTGTTTACTAAAGTATGTCAACGAATGTTAACTTCACAAGTCTTTGCCTGGTTAATTTTCGAAGTCGTAGAGTACTTGGTGAACTCACAATTTCTGGTGTAAAATAGTCCTACCTTGGTTGCTTGGTAATGTCTTCAACCAACTTTACTATGCAATTATTTTCACTGCGTTCGATTCGGTACGCTGTGTACGCGCGGCCTACCCGCTTTGAATTAGATTGGAAATAACTAAAAGAGCAATTTAATCAAATTGCGTTCACGTCGCGTATATTGTCCTGGGGATTTTCATCAACGTTTATACTGTCTAGACGACGTTCGCTTTGGAGCACCTTGAAGTTCGGATTCAGACGTGGGCGTTGGTCTTGACTGTAGATACTCACATATATGTGAGTATAATACAATATATTATTGTGATGGTAATGGTGGACTCGATTTCCACTGGCCTCGTGAAGTCGGGTCAATTTTACACAACGCTGTGCTCGAATCTACCGTTGCTTCGTCCACACAGCTTGGATTGATACAAGTTGTGTATAGATAGATAGATAGATCGTGTTATTTCCTTATGACTATTACATTTTGTTACACAGGCAGTCTTTTTTTACATACAAGTAATAAATTTCAGTCTTGACCCTAGATGGGTATTTATGGAAAGTATGTGTTTTAAGTAAAGGAGCCGTTTTGTGCTGCGG
The DNA here is from genome assembly GCA_945910005.1 of Isoperla grammatica. Lineage (NCBI taxonomy): Eukaryota > Metazoa > Arthropoda > Insecta > Plecoptera > Perlodidae > Isoperla > Isoperla grammatica. Next base: position 3,225,660 of record OX246749.1, on the reverse strand, counting down.
TTAACGTAGCAACGTGCAAATAGTCTTGTCTGGTACTGTATTCGGTCGCATGGTGACCTTTCCCTCTAACACTTGGTAGAGTATTAACCACTTTCAGGTCTAAAATACCGTGCGAGACGCAACACACATCCGAGCTATGTCTTTTGCGACGTAGTCGTTTCCAACACGACACCGTTACCAAAAGATTTTTATTTTTAACGTTAAAACCTTGTTCTGTGTTCTGTACGTACCGTCATGTTGTGTCAACATTACGTTGACTACTGATGTCGTTTTTTGATTTGGTAGAATGCCAATCGGTTGGGTTAGATGTATATTGGGGAAAGAAGAAAGGAGACCAACAGCTTACCTGAAAGGTTGTGGGTGGCTGTAAAGGCGCGTCTGGGCCCGGGGAAAAGTAGGCCCAGAGTGACTCTGCTAGTCGTAAGAGGCGACGAAAGGAGACCCTGTCCCTTCCCCCCCACCGTCTCACTGAATATTTCTCCTCCCACTTGGCCCTGCCCTCCCTTGCTGGACTCCTGTATGACGACCCACGCGACGTACAATGATAGACGTACAATGGATCTGATTCGGATGTGGCTTCATTCTTCGTCGTCATCTCTCTCATCTTCGTTATCACCCGCTCATCGTCTCGATTAGCCATTGTTGCAACAATATGAGACGTTAAGCCCCATTATGCCATGTCTACACTTACGTTTACTTTTTTTTTTTTTTTGTCCTGTGCAGAGTTGGCCTCTTCAACCATTCTTCTTAATCATTCAACTAAAGTTTACTTGAAGTCACTCCTATTTTAAATGACTAATTTAAAGTTACCATGCTTCTACACTTAACATTATCACCGCCCGTGATTTAACAGAAATTTCGCCTTTTCTTCTTATCTTCTAGGCCTACACAACTTTGAGACATTTTTAAAATTACAGAGTGGCTGCCACAACACCCTTTGCACCTCCATGATCTCTTCTTGTCCTTCTTTAAATCTATGTACTGGACCTCGGTGAGGCCGGCACAGCTCGGATGGAACCACCCCCCACACTCATCACAGGCTACCCCCCTATAGACTACCCTCCTAGTGCAATGCCTGCACGACATCTCCCTCCTAGTTTATTTATAGTTAAAAAGTAATGAGTAATAAGTATTTTTACTCACGCGTTTGTATGCTACACACGAATTTTCACGAATTTGTATTGTTTAATATTGAGAAGAGCCTCAGCGGTTGACCTTTCCCCTAGGAAGGAATGGCAGGCTGGCCCTAACCTCAAGACTCCGCTTGCTTCCCAACTCCACCGCACAACCTCTCTGCCGCTCTCACACACTCACTATCCCCGTTTTTTACGATATCTCAGCGTTCTTCCTCCTTAGTTCCTCATAATCATCCTCCCGACCACTTTCGAAGCCACAACGTTCCACTTGCCACGGTTCCAACGCTGGGCTACCGCACAGCCACGCTACCTCCCTCGCACGTCTTCACAGTTTTTTGATCCCCCAATCCTTCTTTCTCCTTAATTCGTTAACACACAACTCCCGATCACTTTAGATACACAATTGCACCTTAAACTCTTGTGATCCCACTGATTCCTCCCGATATTGTCGACGTAAAACACCAGCAGTCGATTTGGCGTCCGTTAGCTAGGCGGGGGACACAACACCTGGGACACAACATTTATTGCCCATTAAACCAGCCCTGTCTGCCAGTTGACTGGTCGGTGTGTGCGTTGCACAACGTTAAAACCTCGGTCCGTGTTCTGAAAGTAGCGGCTTTCATTGGAGTCGTACAGTGATGGATTCTCATCTGGATGTATCAGATTTACGCGGCGCTGCGCTCGAATCTAACGCAGCTTGCATTGGTATTGGTGCAGCTTGCATTGGTAAAAGTTGTGTATTTCTGGGAGTCGTTCGGTACTCTCCTTAATTGCAACATTCACACCCCCTTCAGCCCCAACCAAGATTGTGCTACCAAGCATGCAGGCTTTGGCAACAGCCGAACCGTTGGCAAGAATGGCACCAATTGGGCCCTGAGACTCCCACAGTTAAGGGGGCCGTTCCGTACGCCCCTTGATTGCAACATTCACGCAACTAACACCCCCTTCAGCCCCAACCAAGATTGTGCTCCCAAATACGCACGCTTTGATGAGCCCCCGTAAGCAGGAGAACAGTACCGTTACCGTACTCTCGATCTCGTCACCCAAGGCAAATCACCAGTATTGAAGCCAGAGCGGCCTACACCCCCCCCTCACCCCCCAAATGCGAGAAAACACATAATGAACCTCACTCACACCGACTCTCAAACTTCCCGACCAGCTCCAGCCAAGAAGAGGCGGGTCTACCCAAACATAGGCTTGTAATAGTACCGAATCCATTGTGTATCAGAACTCCCCCCCCCAAGACCGTGAAACTCTCCACAATGCAATGATGTCTCCCTCCTTGACTGCCCTGCAACGAGCTCCAGCCAAGAAGAGGTGGGTCTAGGGGTCGGTCTACCCAAACGTAGGCTTCGGCTGAATGGTTCGCCCTGGGACTGACTGGCCCCGTATGGTCCAAGTCTTCCGTGGAGTTTTTTTTTTTTTAAATCCTTCCGTCGGTCTATTCCTACGTGGAACTATCCCTCGTACGTGACGAGTTTGAGGCGACTGCTACCGCCCAGGACTCGTACATTCCCCTCCCCGAAACCTTCCAAAGTGATACTGAGCTCTCTCTCCACAATGCTACAGCTAACTCCTTCAGTAAGAGCCCGGTATGGAAATACGAGCGTGCTCAATACACATCAGCTTGATACAACCGTCAAAAGATCCGCATTCCCTTCAACGAGGATATCGGCGAGTTATCGAGGGTTTCTTCCCCTTCTCGAACGTTTGACGTTGTAGGACTAACTCTCGGCAGCAGCGCAGTTGATATCTGATAGTCAGGGCGACTGTTGTTGGGTGAGCACAGGATACTGCACTTTTCAAAACCCTTCATTACGTTTGTGAAATGGTTCCGTCCAGTCGCGATTGAAACAGACGTGGGAACACATCCTTTCGAATGCAGCTATCTTTCCTTTATTATTTTTTTAATAATACTTTCTTATTATTTCAGTATGTATACTGTTTTTTTTACTACGATCGTGTCGATTCTTAGGCCAGCGTTCCGTCTTCCTCGTCGCTGGCGTCAAGTAACGAGCGTTTTCGCTCGGGTTTTGGGTCGTCGTTTTCTTCTGCCGGCCGATATTCTCGTTCTCTATCGATGTGACCCCTTCCGTTTTTTCCTCGCCGATGTCTTAACGCACCATTACTTCTCTGGCCCACCTTGTCTCGGTGTTCGTAGTGCGACTTCAAAATAAACCGGGAAAAAAAATAGCCTCCTCATCTTGAGGCATCTGCTTTATTGTAGCTCGTTATGGCCTAATGGCAAACGTTGCCAATCATGACATTAGTCGACATCAAAAATAACAATCACATCTAGGCCTAGCTCACAGTACCTTGCTAGACTCCCATATGACGACTCCCGCGATATAGATGGAATTTCTACGTGCCGTAGAAATTAGAGGTATTATATTTGGATACGACCCGAAGGTATTCGCCACCCAAACTAGCCCCATTTCGTCCACTTTGGAAGAGAAAGCGTCTGTCTTTTTGTTCTCAATTGCCGTACGGTAGCCAAACCGGCCGCCACGATTTCCTTTAAAATATCTTTCTCTTGCTGTGCCTAAAACACCCCGCGATTATTTCTTGTTTTTGTAGATATCCTTCTATCTAGGGCAACCGTATTCTTTCTCTGGAAGTAGTGGGGGAGTGTTCGCAGTTCATTGTGAAGATCGTAGATGACTTCTTCTGAAACCTGTTAGGGCAACGCTCTTAACCGCGTTTTATGATCACCGCTTACTACTGCAAGAACGGTAGTTCGGGCAGCGCTACAGTACTTTCTGTTGTTATGCGTCAGGTGTGGCTGTACGAACCAGCGTAGTTCGCTGTGTGGTTAGGGCAGCGCTGCTAACCGCGTCCTATGAACACCGCTTACTACTGTAAGAGCAGTAGTTCGGGCAGCGCTACAGTACTTGATGTTGTTATGTGTCAGGTGTGGCTGTACGAACCAGCGTAGTTCGCTGCGTGGTTAGGGCAACGCTGCTAACCGCGTCCTATGAACACCGCTTACTACTGTGAGAGCAGTAGTTCGGGCAGCGCTACAGTACTTGATGTTGTTATGTGTCAGGTGTGGCTGTACGAACCAGCATAGTTCGCTGTGTGGTTAGGGCAACGCTGCTAACCGCGTCCTATGAACACTGCTTACTACTGTGAGAGCAGTAGCCAGGCAGCGCTACAGTACTTGATGTTGTTATGTGTCAGGTGTGGCTGTACGAACCAGCATAGTTCGCTGTGTGGTTAGGGCAACGCTGCTAACCGCGTTCTATGAACACTGCTTACTACTGTGAGAGCAGTAGCCGGGCAGCGCTACAGTACTTGATGTTGTTATGTGTCAGGTGTGGCTGGTACGAACCAGCGTAGTTCGCTGCGTGGTTAGGGCAACGCTGCTAACCGCGTCCTATGAACACCGCTTACTACTGTAAGAGCAGTAGTTCGGGCAGCGCTACAGTACTTGATGTTGTTATGTGTCAGGTGTGGCTGTACGAACCAGCGTAGTTCGCTGCGTGGTTAGGGCAACGCTGCTAACCGCGTCCTATGAACACCGCTTACTACTGTAAGAGCAGTAGTTCGGGCAGCGCTACAGTACTTGATGTTGTTATGTGTCAGGCGTGGCTTGTACGAACCAGCATAGTTCGCTGTGTGGTTAGGGCAACGCTGCTAACCGTGTTCTATGAACACTGCTTACTACTGTGAGAGCAGTAGCCAGGCAGCGCTACAGTACTAGATGTTGTTATGTGTCAGGTGTGGCTGTACGAACCAGCGTAGTTCGCTGTGTGGTTAGGGCAACGCTGCTAACCGGGTTCTATGAACACTGCTTACTACTGTAAGAGCAGTAGTTCGGGCAGCGCTACAGTACTTGATGTTGTTATGCGTCAGGCGACCAATACACTTGCGTGTATTGGTCAGTTTTCTTGTAGTGTCCATTATTGTTTTATAGATAGACTACTATTGTGTTTAGTTAGTTGGTTTGGATGTAATAGCTTGTTGTGGTTTTTGAGTTACTCTTACTATCCTTTTCCTCCCCTACAATTTTCATCAACCTACTCTCCTCCTTGTACGAGCTGCGTACGAACTGTTTGGAGCCGGTCCACTCATGCTGCAGCTTCTTCCCCTTCCAGCAGCGTCTCAGTGTACACCGTGACGAAGTCTCGCTGCCGGAAAAGAAGGGGCGGGACGTGAACGCGCCCCTATCAGCGGGATGAGGTGACGGAGTCGGCTTATTTGTGCGGTTGCATTTACACGTGTCCGCTTTTAGGAGACTATCTAACTGTTGGTAACACCTGCGTGTATTGTTCAGTTTTCTTGTAGTGTCCAATATTGTTTTATATATAGACAACTATTGTTGTTAGTTAGTTGGTTTGGATGTATAGCTTGTCGTTTTTGAGTTATTCCATGTTGGGAAACGGCTCGTTAATTTATTAGCGGAAATAGCGCGTGGAATTATTTACGGAATCGTTGTTCTTCCCATTGTTGCCGAAGTTATGAAATATTAAAATACTCGGCATTTATTATTACCCTTTCATTACGACGTGACGGAACGGTTGGGTTCTTTTCCGAACATCGACTCGAACTCTGTGCGATTGTTCGGAAGTCGACCATGCAACTGCTTGCCTTAGTTATGAAATATTAAAAAACTGCATATATCATTACACTTACATTAAGACGTGACGGAAAGGTCAGGTTCTTTTCCGAACACCGACTCGAGCTCTGTGCGATTGGTCGGAAGTCGACCATGCAACTGCTTGCCTTAGTTATGAAATATTAAAACACTCTGCATATATATAATAACACTACATTACGACATGACAGAACGGTCAGGTTCTTTTTCGAACACCTACTCTAACTCTGTGCTGTGGTGGCTCAGGCTGGCAAGCACCCTGACCTCTCCCTCTTCCACCTCATTTCTTTATTATTTCCCTTATTTGTGTTTGTAAGTGAGGATGGTACTGCGTTGCCATACCTACACGTTTATTTTACTTTGTATTATTTAATTGTATTCTAATTTATATTCACTTTAGTTTACGGATCTGCAACTCATAACTGTGTGTATTGGTTTTCTACATTTTTCTTTATGCTTTTAATTATAATATTGCGTAATACGGCAAGAGGTGTTTTTTCCCGCCCGAACCATGTGGCAACATGGTTCCCGAACAATAGCCACGGAGGGCTGAAGACGGCAGTTACGTCGTGGACAGGGTGAGAGTCACCTCGTAGCTACGTCACGGCGTAACAACGTGCGATCTTTCACACGATATACTAACGTGTGGTATTGTTGTGCGGTATTACTGTGTCTCATTATACCAAGTGCCGCGCAAAGCCAAAATTGTGTAAGTGCGTCATCGATTTATCAACGTCATTCTCCCGACACCATCCGCCGCCACCACCCAGCAGTAGGCCTACTGCGAAGAGCGACATCCGCCACGCGAGGGACATCACTGCTTGGTCGCCGTAGGCTTCGGACAAACGGGACAATACACGTCGTTGGTATATTTTTCACGATTGTTTATATTATATTAATTCACCATTTATCCTATTATTATTAATTCACAGTTGCAGATCGTAATATATTCTATATCTCAGCTATATTTTGTATCCGTACTTATTTGTTGCCTGTCTTTCCCGCCCTTACCAGCCGGAGTCAGCACAACTTGGCGCCCGAACAGGGACTTGACAATTTGTTGAGTCATTGTTGTAAACAGTTGAATTTGTTATTGTGTGCATGCAAGCCATAACACGATTATTATAAGATAATCAGCATGTCGAACAAAGGGGTTACTCTGGAGGCCATGAGGGCTCTCTTGAGTGAAAACAATGAGATTCTAAAGGAATCTCTCACATCGGAAATAACCACGGTGTCGTCAAGAATGGACGCCCAGATTTGCACGTTATCTGAGAAGGTAGCTCAGCTAGAGGTGCAACTCAACGCTGTGCAGACGACGCAGGCTTCGACTCCCGGTCAGGCCAGCACTAGCGGTAGTCCGATATCCGCAATGTCGGAGGACAGTAGACCTGTCACTGTCATTGGAGACCAGATTAATGCGTCCTGGTACGAGTGTGTGGAGAAAGGAGTAGGAAGATTTGATGGGAGTACCAAGTTACATCCCATCACGTTTATGAAGGATATGGAAGGTCATTTTGACGTGATGCAGGTGCCGGAGCGCGCGAAGCTTAGGCTAGCGCTCAAATGCTTGTTCGGGTCTGCAAAGCGTTGGGGTGAGATTTTTTTTGACAAGTTTAACTGTTTCGAGGCTTTCAAAAAAGAGTTTTTGAAAGAGTACTGGGGTCCTGAACCACAATTGTCTGTCAGGAAAGAAATTTATTACGGTCGTTGTCCCCAAAGCTACGAAGGCAGGAGGGCCGAATATTTTCTTGAAATGGCCTCCAAAGCTAAACATTTGAGTCCTCGCTTTAGTGATGCGGAACTGATCGACGCAGTGTTAGAGCACTTTCCGCCCGCTGTGCGTTCAACTCTTCTAGCTGCAAACCTTCAGAGCATTGACGATTGTCTAAGAATCCTACGGCGCTTGGATTCAACCGACTACTATCGAAACGCGGGAAACGCGAACAATAGAGCCGTAAACCCCCGAAGCAACCATCAACAGCCAGCAGGGACCGCGCGCGAACAAGCCGGGTACCATGACAAGCGGGTACATGTTATGGAGATGTCGGAGACGGGGGACGAACCAGCAGAGGCTGTAGGGGAGATGGACCAGGAAAACTAGGTCGGGTTGCTTCTCACCGCCCGAAGGTGACCCAACAGTTGAAGGAGAGGGCGGCAGTAATTAGTTTGATCAAATCAACTATCAGTCAAGATAACAGAGTAATGGCGGAGCACGCGACAAACCTAGCATTAGAGGAACCGGTAGGAGAAATAACGACTGGTGAACCGATTGATGAGAGCACGCATGTTTTGTCGCCTGTTCTTTCAGTTTTCAAGAGCCAGAATCCGTCACAGGAGTTTCTTGGATGTGACGATACTGAAACGAGTGCTACTGGTCGGGTGATACCAGAAGTCTTGGGTAAAATACATGGTGTTACGGTAGCCATCTTAGTGGACACTGGGAGTGAAATCTCGTGTGTATCCGAGGAGTTTTACTCGTCACTACTACAAGGGCGGGAAACAGCATTATCCACCTTACCTGTAACTGGTGTTTTTATATCTGGCGTTACGGGGAAAAGAAAGAAAATCGAGAAACAGGCTTGCATTACTGTAAACATAGGCGAGTTTACCTGTGATGTAGTCTGCTTAGTTATACCTGGGCTAGTTAGAGAAATGATTCTAGGCTCTGACTGGTTATCGGAACACTGCACTCAGATAGATTTTATGGAAAAAACCCTAAGTGTGCCAAACAGCGATATACAAATAAAGTTTATTGACAACTGTCATAAACAGAACTGTAACTGTGGGTCTACCCATAGTAACCCAGACAAACAACAGACGATCGAGTCGGGTCTCCACGTGTTAGCTCAGCTATGTATTGACGCCCAGGCGCATATTGTTGGGTTAGATAAAGGCTCAACAAACAATGCCAGCATAATAAATGGCAGTGAAAGGGAGGGCGAACGACCGACCCATGCTAAAGACTCGGGGGGCAGCTTAAATAACAACCACCTGTTGGAGCAGACGACCTTGCAAGACATCAGAGAGAAGGTCGAAAACATAACAAGGCTCAACGAGGGACAGAAGAAAAAAATGTTTCAAATTCTCAATGAATGTAAACAAGTGTTTTCCGACAGACCGGGTCTGATCAGCTGCTACGAACATGAGATAAAACTGTCTGACTATAGCCCATTCTCACAGAAATCATACCCTATCCCTCTGGCAAAGAGAGACGCAGTGGCGAGCCAGATCAAGAAAATGATAGACTGGGGTGTTATTGAACGTGCGTCATCGCCTTTCATTAACCCTCTTGTATGTGTCACAAAGAAGGATGACACGGTGTGCGTGTGTCTGGATGCAAGGAGGCTAAACCAAAGGATGATTCCAGACCGCGAACGACCAGGGAACCCGGAAGAACTGCTGCGTCGTTTTGAAGGGGCGACGGTGATGACGTCATTGGACCTGACAAGCTCTTTCTGGCAGGTACCTATCAAGTATGAAGACCGCAAATACACGGCATTTTTGTATGAAAATAAATGTTATTGGCACCGTGTAATTCCGTTTGGTCTGCAGAACTCAATGGCTGGGTTCTCTCGAGCACTTGAACGCGTTCTTGGACCTGAAGTGGCAGATGTTTTGTCCCGCAATCCCATACCTGACCCAGACGAAGACACTGACCTACATACGAGAGGGAAGATGGATATCCTTATTGGTGCAATAAAGCTAGACAATAAGAAGTTGAACAACATGTTACGTCAAATCGGCAACATGCAGTTGGCAGACGTATACTGTAGCCGAATAATAGCCGCACTGCAAGACACAAGCCTTATGAACTCGAATCCAAGTCTACAGAAAACGTGTGCTGCTCATAAATTGGAAAATAACACTCAAGTAGATGATACCACGACATACAATCAGAAGATCATCCTCGCTAGGACGCGAATGCAGGAGAGAGCTGAGCGACGCAAGAGAAGCTACGACAGCGGTGTCCAGCTCATCAAGTTTAATCCCGGCGACAAGGTCCTCCTGAAGTCAGCGGGTGTTTCTTGCGCATATGTACTCTACGAGAGCCCGTTCGTGATTGAGAAGGTGATTGGCTCAAATGCATATTTGCTGAAACATCCCGACACACATGTTGAAAAGGGTGTATATAACACAACGAACCTCCGACCGTACAAGTCGCTCTAGACGAAAGTATAAATACCTGGAAGTATTTAACTGTCGTCTACGGGGGGCAAGTTGTGGTGGCTCAGGCTGGCAAGCACCCTGACCTCTCCCTCTTCCACCTCATTTCTTTATTATTTCCCTTATTTGTGTTTGTAAGTGAGGATGGTACTGCGTTGCCATACCTACACGTTTATTTTACTTTGTATTATTTAATTGTATTCTAATTTATATTCACTTTAGTTTACGGATCTGCAACTCATAACTGTGTGTATTGGTTTTCTACATTTTTCTTTATGCTTTTAATTATAATATTGCGTAATACGGCAAGAGGTGTTTTTTCCCGCCCGAACCATGTGGCAACATGGTTCCCGAACAATAGCCACGGAGGGCTGAAGACGGCAGTTACGTCGTGGACAGGGTGAGAGTCACCTCGTAGCTACGTCACGGCGTAACAACGTGCGATCTTTCACACGATATACTAACGTGTGGTATTGTTGTGCGGTATTACTGTGTCTCATTATACCAAGTGCCGCGCAAAGCCAAAATTGTGTAAGTGCGTCATCGATTTATCAACGTCATTCTCCCGACACCATCCGCCGCCACCACCCAGCAGTAGGCCTACTGCGAAGAGCGACATCCGCCACGCGAGGGACATCACTGCTTGGTCGCCGTAGGCTTCGGACAAACGGGACAATACACGTCGTTGGTATATTTTTCACGATTGTTTATATTATATTAATTCACCATTTATCCTATTATTATTAATTCACAGTTGCAGATCGTAATATATTCTATATCTCAGCTATATTTTGTATCCGTACTTATTTGTTGCCTGTCTTTCCCGCCCTTACCAGCCGGAGTCAGCACAACTTGGCGCCCGAACAGGGACTTGACAATTTGTTGAGTCATTGTTGTAAACAGTTGAATTTGTTATTGTGTGCATGCAAGCCATAACACGATTATTATAAGATAATCAGCATGTCGAACAAAGGGGTTACTCTGGAGGCCATGAGGGCTCTCTTGAGTGAAAACAATGAGATTCTAAAGGAATCTCTCACATCGGAAATAACCACGGTGTCGTCAAGAATGGACGCCCAGATTTGCACGTTATCTGAGAAGGTAGCTCAGCTAGAGGTGCAACTCAACGCTGTGCAGACGACGCAGGCTTCGACTCCCGGTCAGGCCAGCACTAGCGGTAGTCCGATATCCGCAATGTCGGAGGACAGTAGACCTGTCACTGTCATTGGAGACCAGATTAATGCGTCCTGGTACGAGTGTGTGGAGAAAGGAGTAGGAAGATTTGATGGGAGTACCAAGTTACATCCCATCACGTTTATGAAGGATATGGAAGGTCATTTTGACGTGATGCAGGTGCCGGAGCGCGCGAAGCTTAGGCTAGCGCTCAAATGCTTGTTCGGGTCTGCAAAGCGTTGGGGTGAGATTTTTTTTGACAAGTTTAACTGTTTCGAGGCTTTCAAAAAAGAGTTTTTGAAAGAGTACTGGGGTCCTGAACCACAATTGTCTGTCAGGAAAGAAATTTATTACGGTCGTTGTCCCCAAAGCTACGAAGGCAGGAGGGCCGAATATTTTCTTGAAATGGCCTCCAAAGCTAAACATTTGAGTCCTCGCTTTAGTGATGCGGAACTGATCGACGCAGTGTTAGAGCACTTTCCGCCCGCTGTGCGTTCAACTCTTCTAGCTGCAAACCTTCAGAGCATTGACGATTGTCTAAGAATCCTACGGCGCTTGGATTCAACCGACTACTATCGAAACGCGGGAAACGCGAACAATAGAGCCGTAAACCCCCGAAGCAACCATCAACAGCCAGCAGGGACCGCGCGCGAACAAGCCGGGTACCATGACAAGCGGGTACATGTTATGGAGATGTCGGAGACGGGGGACGAACCAGCAGAGGCTGTAGGGGAGATGGACCAGGAAAACTAGGTCGGGTTGCTTCTCACCGCCCGAAGGTGACCCAACAGTTGAAGGAGAGGGCGGCAGTAATTAGTTTGATCAAATCAACTATCAGTCAAGATAACAGAGTAATGGCGGAGCACGCGACAAACCTAGCATTAGAGGAACCGGTAGGAGAAATAACGACTGGTGAACCGATTGATGAGAGCACGCATGTTTTGTCGCCTGTTCTTTCAGTTTTCAAGAGCCAGAATCCGTCACAGGAGTTTCTTGGATGTGACGATACTGAAACGAGTGCTACTGGTCGGGTGATACCAGAAGTCTTGGGTAAAATACATGGTGTTACGGTAGCCATCTTAGTGGACACTGGGAGTGAAATCTCGTGTGTATCCGAGGAGTTTTACTCGTCACTACTACAAGGGCGGGAAACAGCATTATCCACCTTACCTGTAACTGGTGTTTTTATATCTGGCGTTACGGGGAAAAGAAAGAAAATCGAGAAACAGGCTTGCATTACTGTAAACATAGGCGAGTTTACCTGTGATGTAGTCTGCTTAGTTATACCTGGGCTAGTTAGAGAAATGATTCTAGGCTCTGACTGGTTATCGGAACACTGCACTCAGATAGATTTTATGGAAAAAACCCTAAGTGTGCCAAACAGCGATATACAAATAAAGTTTATTGACAACTGTCATAAACAGAACTGTAACTGTGGGTCTACCCATAGTAACCCAGACAAACAACAGACGATCGAGTCGGGTCTCCACGTGTTAGCTCAGCTATGTATTGACGCCCAGGCGCATATTGTTGGGTTAGATAAAGGCTCAACAAACAATGCCAGCATAATAAATGGCAGTGAAAGGGAGGGCGAACGACCGACCCATGCTAAAGACTCGGGGGGCAGCTTAAATAACAACCACCTGTTGGAGCAGACGACCTTGCAAGACATCAGAGAGAAGGTCGAAAACATAACAAGGCTCAACGAGGGACAGAAGAAAAAAATGTTTCAAATTCTCAATGAATGTAAACAAGTGTTTTCCGACAGACCGGGTCTGATCAGCTGCTACGAACATGAGATAAAACTGTCTGACTATAGCCCATTCTCACAGAAATCATACCCTATCCCTCTGGCAAAGAGAGACGCAGTGGCGAGCCAGATCAAGAAAATGATAGACTGGGGTGTTATTGAACGTGCGTCATCGCCTTTCATTAACCCTCTTGTATGTGTCACAAAGAAGGATGACACGGTGTGCGTGTGTCTGGATGCAAGGAGGCTAAACCAAAGGATGATTCCAGACCGCGAACGACCAGGGAACCCGGAAGAACTGCTGCGTCGTTTTGAAGGGGCGACGGTGATGACGTCATTGGACCTGACAAGCTCTTTCTGGCAGGTACCTATCAAGTATGAAGACCGCAAATACACGGCATTTTTGTATGAAAATAAATGTTATTGGCACCGTGTAATTCCGTTTGGTCTGCAGAACTCAATGGCTGGGTTCTCTCGAGCACTTGAACGCGTTCTTGGACCTGAAGTGGCAGATGTTTTGTCCCGCAATCCCATACCTGACCCAGACGAAGACACTGACCTACATACGAGAGGGAAGATGGATATCCTTATTGGTGCAATAAAGCTAGACAATAAGAAGTTGAACAACATGTTACGTCAAATCGGCAACATGCAGTTGGCAGACGTATACTGTAGCCGAATAATAGCCGCACTGCAAGACACAAGCCTTATGAACTCGAATCCAAGTCTACAGAAAACGTGTGCTGCTCATAAATTGGAAAATAACACTCAAGTAGATGATACCACGACATACAATCAGAAGATCATCCTCGCTAGGACGCGAATGCAGGAGAGAGCTGAGCGACGCAAGAGAAGCTACGACAGCGGTGTCCAGCTCATCAAGTTTAATCCCGGCGACAAGGTCCTCCTGAAGTCAGCGGGTGTTTCTTGCGCATATGTACTCTACGAGAGCCCGTTCGTGATTGAGAAGGTGATTGGCTCAAATGCATATTTGCTGAAACATCCCGACACACATGTTGAAAAGGGTGTATATAACACAACGAACCTCCGACCGTACAAGTCGCTCTAGACGAAAGTATAAATACCTGGAAGTATTTAACTGTCGTCTACGGGGGGCAAGTTGTGGTGGCTCAGGCTGGCAAGCACCCTGACCTCTCCCTCTTCCACCTCATTTCTTTATTATTTCCCTTATTTGTGTTTGTAAGTGAGGATGGTACTGCGTTGCCATACCTACACGTTTATTTTACTTTGTATTATTTAATTGTATTCTAATTTATATTCACTTTAGTTTACGGATCTGCAACTCATAACTGTGTGTATTGGTTTTCTACATTTTTCTTTATGCTTTTAATTATAATATTGCGTAATACGGCAAGAGGTGTTTTTTCCCGCCCGAACCATGTGGCAACATGGTTCCCGAACAATAGCCACGGAGGGCTGAAGACGGCAGTTACGTCGTGGACAGGGTGAGAGTCACCTCGTAGCTACGTCACGGCGTAACAACGTGCGATCTTTCACACGATATACTAACGTGTGGTATTGTTGTGCGGTATTACTGTGTCTCATTATACCAAGTGCCGCGCAAAGCCAAAATTGTGTAAGTGCGTCATCGATTTATCAACGTCATTCTCCCGACACCATCCGCCGCCACCACCCAGCAGTAGGCCTACTGCGAAGAGCGACATCCGCCACGCGAGGGACATCACTGCTTGGTCGCCGTAGGCTTCGGACAAACGGGACAATACACGTCGTTGGTATATTTTTCACGATTGTTTATATTATATTAATTCACCATTTATCCTATTATTATTAATTCACAGTTGCAGATCGTAATATATTCTATATCTCAGCTATATTTTGTATCCGTACTTATTTGTTGCCTGTCTTTCCCGCCCTTACCAGCCGGAGTCAGCACAGTGCGATTGGTCGGAAGGCGACCACACTACTTATCCGGCCCTCGGCCGTTTTCTCTTCCCCTCTGCCTATCCTGGTTCTCGTACAAGCTCGTTGGTTCCGGTATACGTAGGCGAGGATTTTCATTTACCCTCCTAGCTGGGAGGTGTTCTGTCCCAAAACGAGAAGCGTCATTTCGTTCTCGCCGTACTTGCGAGGACGTGAGAAAACGCTCGTGTCCCTTCTTGACGGGAGTTGGTAGCCGTATATTGAAAACTACAAAGTGCGGAAGGCCAGTGTAGAAATACAGTCGGTCCCGATTAGAGTTCGAAAATTTCATGAAATTTACCTTTTTGGAAGTTTCACTGAAAGTTTCAATGATAGTTTAAAAAAATATTGAAATTTTGTGAAATATTCGATTGCATGTTGATGGCTTCCGTCACTTGTTTGGGGCACTTTCCACACTTTTTTATGTGGGCAATCATTCTTGTTGCATTGTTTATTGTTGCCCAGCTACAATACTAACATATTCTTTTATTCCCACTCTGTGTGAAACACTTGTGCACATTATTTAGCTTCTTCACCATTGTATATTATATCACACACACAGCTGCAGTGTGCAGCACAGTGAGCAGAAGGTTGGCACTACCAACATAACAGACATATACACCCTATAACTACCTAAAACTTTACAAAATCAATCTAATAATACAGGAATACCTTATATATCAATGTTTCACAATTTCTTGAAATATTTCAATGTACCATTGAAAGTTTCACCTTGAAAGTTTCAAATTGAATTGAAACTTTCAACACTTCGATCTCTAGTCTAGATCGTAATAGTCAAAACGTTGCGGCGTTACAATGTAACGATCGTTTGCGTTTCTCCCTATGGCATATGACATGATCATTCGTACGGGCCACATGTAACACGCGGCAGTGCATTGACATATACGTATATACTCCTTGTTCGATTTGTGACGTTTAAAAGTCGCCCAAAATTGCAACTATTAGATTACCCACCCACTTGTTTAGGCACTTCAACATTTTTCTCTAAACCATATCATTCAGTTTGGTCTTGCGTTCTATCTAGGCGGAGAGACCTACGTTCACCCATATCTTTGCGGTCTTGGCGATCGCAAATCTCCGACATTTCCGAGCTATGTAGTGAAGAAGTGTGAAGAAGTATGAGGAAGAAGTACGAGGTATGAAGAACGCCGTCAACGACAACGAAACCCTTGTCAAACTTAATCCAATTAACAAAAGGACCGTCTCGGCCCGGGGAAGAATAGGCCCAGAGGTGACCCTGCTATTCGTAAGAGGCGACGAAAGGAGACCCCCCCCCACTGTCCCACTGATGATTTCTCCTCCCACTTGGCCCTGCCCTCCCTTGCTGGACTCGCCATATGACGACCCCTCCTGCGATTTTGGAGGCCACGTAGTGTATTATTTCTGGATATTTGACTGAAAGCATTGTTCTCGAAAGAAATGTCTAGACCTAACTCTTGGGCGAGGTCTAGGCGCATCTCCACCTGCTCCAGCGTCACTGTCACCGTTTCAACTACGGCCACTAGAACTTGGCCCATCACTGCCAGAATTAGAATTATTATCACTAAAGATAATGTTTTCACCATCAGATGAATAAACGAACTATTATTACTGTAATTTTCGCCGTCAGACTCCAACAGATCTGAAATAGTGTCAATAGTATAAGAGAAGTGCGACTGCTCGATGCCATTTCCAACTAAAACGAACAAGAACTTCAATGTTTACTTCATCAGCTGTTCATAGGCCTGAAAAACGGCCATGTGGATGATTATTTCAAAGTCGTACGATTATTTCCTACGTCGTACATTCCAAAGACTGTCGATCGGTTTCGTGACCACGTAGTGTCACAAACACCCGACAGATCGCACTAGGGGTACTCTCTGAACATCTAGTACGCTTTACTACGCTATGCACGGGAGACAACAAATGAATTCGCTACGCTTTAGTACGCTGCACACGGGAGAGAGATGTAGGCTACTATTGTTGTTAGTTAGTTGGTTTAGATGTTATAACTTGTTGTGGTTTTTGACTTATTCCATATTGGGAAACGGTTCGTTAATTTATTAGCGGAAAAAGTGTGTGTAATTATTTAGGGAATCATTGTTCTTCTTGTGTTGCCTTAGTTATGAAATATTAAAACACTGCATTTATTATTACACTTACATTATGACGTGACGAAACGGTCGGGTTCCTTTCCGAACACCGACTCGATTTCTGTGTGATTGGTCCGTTTGACCACGCTACTGCTTGCCTTAGTTATGAAATATTTAAAAACACTGCATTTTTTATTACACTTACATTATGACGAGACGAGCGGGGTTTTTCCGAACACCAACTCGAACTTCTATGCGATTGGTCGGAAGGCGACCACACTACCACGCAACTTATCCTGAAATAGAAAAGTAACTGAATTACGTTAGCTTAATCGTTTTGAGCGGGACAACATTACTTTTAGACCTAGGCCTAAAAATAGTTTGTCCTCACCAAGAATGTGATAACAGGTAATGACAAGTAAGGCCTACAAATGGTACTCACCTCAGTAGTGGAGTTTGGTATGATACTCCTTGAAGCAGCCTTGTTCCAGGTGAAGTGCGACTTGGCAGCGCTCACACTCCCATGTTGTGTCTTTTCTTAGTTTTTTTGAAGTGCAAACTTTGCATGCCCTTGTGGGTCTTGCTTTAGTGGTGGGAGGGATCTACCTGGGAAAATGGGCCCATGTACTGCTCTGCAATCGTAGAGGAGTGTCACCGTTTGATGGCCGGCCTCGTTTGGCGTAGTTAGGCATAATCAAAGTTGCCAGTATCTGGTCCACAAGATTCAGCCTGAAATCTGTGTAGTGTAGTGTCTTATCCCTGCCAGTAGAGAATATGACAAAGGAATTATACGTGGCTATGTCAAGGAGATAAAATACCATTTTTTTATACCCCTTTACATATCGACGCATGACGGCAGTGTTGTTAAGTAACGCGCTACAAGTAGCGCGCTACTTGTAGCATGTTACTTTTTTTGGTAGCGAGACTGGTAGCGCGCTACATTTGAAAATGCGGTAAAGTAGCGAGTAGCAAGCTACTATATACGAGTATTTGTAGCGAAAAGTAGCCGCTACTCTATTTTTGCAATAGACAAACACACGTTCGTTTCGCCCGCCACAATTCCCACCGTCACAGGTTCGGAATGACGACTGACATTCGCCTTCTGGCACTATAGTCCCAAAACCGCCTCCCCAGCACTGAGTTTCCTGTTTCACCCCGTGAGTTGTGATATGAGTATGATTCACTTCCGGACCTTACCGCCGTTCCAATAAATAGTACGTACTCTTGGTCCTTTATAAAAAATGAAAGTAGCTGTAAAGTAGCGTCACTACGTTTTTTGAGTAGCTGTACAAGTAGCGAGCTACTTGACAAAATACAGTAGCTGAAAAGTAGCTAAGTTACTTTCAAAGATCAAGTAGCTGTAGCTGTAACAGTGCTACTTTTAAAAAGTAGCTTTAACAACACTGCATGACGGGGAAGCTGGCAAGCATCTGGTCTTGAGGATCTACTCCCCCCATGCCACGATTATAGTCAACGACACAGCGGGGTTTGAAGACTGTCTCATTTGGTTTTTTCCTATTAGTTTTTCCTATGTCAACCATATCTGGGCCTTCATGTGCTGTGGTCAGTAAGTGCACATCTTTTTTATCATGCCACTTTAGGGCCAGTATATTGTTGCAAGACATAAACGTCAGTTCCCCCTTTTTCAATTTATGGTTTCGGAACTCTTTAGGCATATTCTTCCTGTTTGAACGAACAGTGCCTATAGCATGTGTGTTTCTGCTCAACAGAGTTTTATACAATGCAGGGGAACTATACCAATTGTCCATATAAATAGTCTATTGGCATCCAAAAGTGCATCACACAGGTTGAGCACAACTAGCTCACTAGCTGGTGTTTGGGCCCCATCACCCCCTGCTAGGGGCTGGCCCGTGTAAATCTTCAAAGTGTGGCAGTAACCAGTCCTTGACTCACACACTTTGTAGAATTTAATCCCAAATCGTGCTCTTTTACTGGGATTAAATTGCACTTATGAGAGTCTCCCTCTAAACTTCATCAGACTCTCGTCTATGGATATGTGCTCGTCAGGCGTGTAGACATTCGCAAACCTGGACAGCAACATTTTCGTGAGAGGCCTAATTTTTTTTAGCCTGTCCTCCCTGACTTCATCTCCTACATTCAAAAAGTGTAGGAAGCGGCTTATTATAATGAATCTCTTGTATGGCATAGTGGAGGAGTAAATATTGGTACAATTGGTACAATGATACACGATGTAACGATCGTTTGCGTTTCTCCCTACAACATATATAACAAGGTCGTTCATACGGGGCACACAACACGCCGCAGTACATTGACAGTTCAGTTTCAGATTCTTTATTTTTCCAGTTGTTTTACAATACAAATTGATGTTTGAAGTTTTGTATGCTCCTAGAAGAAGAATCTTGAGGTGGAGCATACTGGTACATAGTATGGTATTCTTTTATTCTAAACATATGACAATTTTTAATTTAGCTATAAGGTGGTTGTCTGTAATCTGGTTCTTACTACATTTTTAATATGTAATGTATAGAACATAATACGTATATATACTCCTTGTTCAATTTGTGACGTTTAAAAGTCGCCCAAAATTGCAACTATGTATTAGATTACCTACTTGTTCAGTGTTATAAGGTTTAGTTGGCCAACCTGTAGGCTAAGGCACGGTCAGTTGGCAAGGTTGGTAAACATATCGTATATGTAATGCGCCAAGGAGGCAGTGAATATCGAACAACAGAGCAAACATGGTGTCAGAAGTGGGATATCTACACATTCTCGCCGCATCGTAATTCTTAAAGTAGCCACTCTTCCCTTCACTTCATGTCTTTGTCAGCCAGTTCACTAGCTATCTCGTAGTCATCCCACTCCCGCCTAAACATTTTACATTAGTCGACATGTACATACACCCATATCTTCGTGATCTTGGCGATCGCAACTCTCTCCGACATTTCCGAGCAATGTACGAAGTGTGAAGAAGTATGAGGAAGAAGAATGAGGTATGAAGAACGCCGTCAACAACAAAGAAACCCTCGTCGAACTTAATCCGTTGAACAAAAGGACCGTCTCTGCGCCGGGGTAGAATAGGCCGAGAGTGACTGCTAGTCGTAAGAGGCGACGAAAGGAGACCCTGTCTCCCCCCCACTGTCCCACTGAAGATGTCTCCTCCCACTTGGCCCTGCCCTCCCTTGCTGGACTCCCCTTATGACGGCCCACGCGACATGCAAGGGATCTGATAAGGACATGTCGCACTTTTCATCATCCACCCACTCATTGTCTTGATTGGCCAAAGTTGCAAAAAGATGTGACGTAAACGCAAACATCATCTGAATAACAACAACCATAATGTAGATGTGTTAATTTAGTGTTATTGTTGTCATCAATATACAGACGTTAAAGGGATAGTCGGGTGAAAAACTAAAGAACTTCCATTTGTAGATGTCCACCTTTAAATATAAAAAACATGACTAAAAGATACCATACTTTAAAAGCAGGCGGTTAAAAAATTAAAGAAAACGCGATTATTTGGTTTGGTGCTACCAAGTAGCACCGAGCAACTTTTCTCATGGTAATTCCCATATAAAAAAAATGTTGCCTTGAGAAAGTAAAACCACCGCTAAAATAAGGCACTGATCAAAAATCGATCAGGAGGTTTAATGTGCATCGTTTCTCTACCGATAACATGCTTCTTAGTACGAACGTTTACTTCTACAAAATACCCTGCAATTAATTTTTGTGTGACATGATGTGTAGAAAAGTTGCAATCTGTTTTGAGCGGTACTGTCCGCAGTCGCCGAGCGTTTCGCGGAGCGCGGGCTGGTCTCGTATAACACAATGAGTCCTCTGTCTATCGGGAAGGCGCCAGCGACCTCATAACCGATACAGTTGCACTACGCTTTAGAAGAAAAATGCAACAAGAGCTGCCGAAGGGAATCTAGTAGAATAGCTAATTGTTCACTATTTTTTTTCTTGCATTGAAGCAACCTATATCAATTGTATTTTACACATAACTGAATTTCATGGACTAATGACTAATTGGTGATTTTTTAGTTCTTCATCTGACTATCCCTTTAACACTGATCACCATAAACGTGTTTCTGCACAAAATGACCGGACAATTGATCCCCGGATATGTCCGATACGATATGTCCGCCATCGGTGGGACACAACTTTCCCCCTCTTGATGCCCTCTCTCATTATGGGCGGTGTGTTTGGTATACCACTGTCACCAGATAATAATAATTATAATTTTTCGTAGAAATACCCGTTCTAGGGTGCACACCAGCTTTACCTGATGTGCCCCTCTTCAGGTGACTAACTAGGTTATTAGGGTGTTTGGATAGTTGGCAAGGAATGTCCGAGGGCTGGTAGTAGGACTCGATCCCAGCATTCGCGATTACGACCGAGGAAAACCTCGGAAGAAACCGTTCGGTCAGGACTGCCGGTGGCCGGAATCGAACTGGCGACCTCCCAAATTAGAGTCTTGCGTCTTACCGCTGAGCCACCTCTATCGGTCACCGGATAACGAAGATTGTGCAGTGATTTTAGAACGTATCGAATACGTATGGAGATGAGGCGGTTCTAGGATGCCAGTCTACCTATAGTAAGCTACTCCGGTAGCTGAATGGCCAGCCCTAGCTCTGGGCTGGATATCCAGACCCGTCTCTTCAACAATCTATCTGTACTTCATTATTACCCTGATACATTAAATGGCCTCCTTGCCGATAATAATAAAACAATACAAAAAATTGTCTATTTTTGTACTTGGCAAAGCTTAAGGCCATATGACCTTTTCTTCTGCTTGACTAAGCTGTAAGATACATTCGTGTAGGCTAAGATTATCAAAATAGGCCTACAGGATATAGCTCGCACACTACTTTTTGAAGCGGTGTGCTTAGGACGGTACTGTTGTGTGCGGATCCGGTGTGACTATTGGTGACCCTAGTCCATCCCCCCACCCCACCCTCTGTCCCACTGAAGATTTCTCCCCCCACTTGGCCCTGCCTCCTTTGCCGGACTCCCCTTATGACGGCCCCCGCGACGAAGAACGTTCTCGGATTTTTATAGATACCGTCCTCTGTGTTCCGAGTTGTCGTTTCTTCCGTCCTGGGTATCACCGTCTCGATTAGTCTCGTTGCAAAAATACAAGACTTGAAACCTTGAGCGTGGTCTCGACCTTTTATGTTTATTTAACTGTTGATTCACTTCACGGTTTTCGTTGCTATTACCGTGGTAGCTCTGAAACGTCCCGTGTGCAACCATGTTTGTCCACTCCGCTACGATTTAAAATAACCTAGAAATAAATACATATTTTACAACACAATAGAAATAACACTGCCGCAAAATGATGTCGTTGCATACAATGTCTACGCGCTCCTGCGGGTATAAATCCTTGATCTGCAGTTGGACTGTCGGGTTCCGGCACTTCTCGCCAATATAGATCTTTGGGAAACGGATTTAGCAGACCAAGTTGAAAGGCGGCGTAGATAGCGAGTTGGGAACGAAGTACATCGAGATGTTCTAGATCGGTCGCTACAATCTCCACCGTATTGTGACGTACTGGGATTTAATTAACTCAAACTACAGTATGCTATCCGCTAACGACGGCAAATTTTCTCCTCCTTTCGAAAATAGCTCCCGAAGACCCCCCCACCCGACGAAAACTTCCATTCAAAACGTTTGAATCTTCTGTTGGCCTCCACCGCCGACGCGATTTCTCACAATATCATCGAAACGTCGAGGTACCGAGTCTTGAGAACGCCCCAAACCGATTTCTGCCCCAAGGCCGGTCTCATCTGCGAGCTCATCCAGAGTGATGGTTTCACCAGCTGCGGAGGACGCGCACTTATTGCAAAAAGCCAACCAGATTGACATTGTTTATTAGACATGACCATGATTTGAGCTCTTCCGCTCTGTTACATATTCTGTTACATATCGGCTATTGTCCAAAGCAAAACATTAAACACACAGCGGCCACTCTTATCAGTGGTTTCGTCGCACAATACGGTAACGTCTTTCTCTTTTACCGACTCCTTGATCTCATCTCGTTTTTGTTCGCCGAGTAGAGGAATATATCGTTGCCGGATCCAACGGATGCAACGAGTGCATCGGACCGATCGGAAACTATGCGCTCCGGTATTGTGGGCCGTTCCTCCCTGAAGTTATCAACTAAACACTTGGAGAAGTCGACGGCCCGAGGGTCGAAGGGGAAATCCCACTCTTCCGCATCGTAATCTGGATGAGTTCTGACTATTAGGCATGTTCTGTCGTGGTTTTCAACAGATGCCAGTGAAACATCACCTTGTTCGCGGCCTTTTAGTGCTTTGTCCGATAATAGTTAGTTATTTATTGAAGTAAGCCTATTTTACATTCTATGAATTATATTAAGAAATATACAGAATTTTTGAGTTTACAGTAGGGCCTACACTACTTGCATCCATGCCTTCTTCAGGGGGCCAAAGATACCCACATCTGCTGGCTGGATAATGTGGGTGGCATTCGGATACAAGCGGCGTAGTATTTTACCGCGATCAACACAGAACCTACTAACCTCGAGGTTCGTGTGAGATCTGTGCCCCGCAAGGAGCAAAAGTACTACTGGTAGGCGGTGTGATGTGGTTCTGTAGGATGTTTAGGTCTCGTTTTGATTACATGATGACAAGTATATGAAGCTTGTCTGTAGATGACGTGTCTAGTTACGAGGTTGTTTACTAACTGGCTGCCCATGCATTGACATGGCCAGCATACTGCTTCAGTGCAAGGCTGTGGGATGGGATGTTGAGTGGCAACCTTACAAGGCGGTGCCTAACACATGTCACAGGCGGACGGCTTTTTCCACAAGAAGACCTGGTAATACTCGAGAAAAGTTTCGCCACGCATCCACCCACCCACTTTCTGTTTTGCTGGCAAAGAATCCATCAGGCATCGAATCGTGGATTCTGTTGTTGCGGCGAATTCCCTTGTAAACGACCATGGTAGGGGCAATGCAACCGGATTCGGAAAAAGTACCGAGCACGATGGCCTGTTCTTTCTCTTTTGTTAGTCCAGTGGCTAACGATCTAGTTGCACCCAAACACAGGAATTGTCCTGTGTTTGAGTGGAAAAGATACCCAGACCAATCCGTGTTAGAAATCCGGTCAGGTGAATCTAGAATGTCGAGCCGATTAGTTTCAGAGAGGTAGTTCCGAAGACCGTCAAACCACCTCTCTAAACTAGTTTGCGAGACCGTCGCGCGGCCTTGTCTTACATTTTCGTCACCTTTTGGCGAACCTCCGAGTGGCGATTCAAAAATCCACTCTTCTTCTTCAAAAATCCGTTTTGACGTTATGGGACTAACCTTGGCAGCAGCGCAGACATTAACCGGCAGTCTACCTGTTGTTGGGGGTTAGGCACGATACTGCACTTTTCAAAACTCTTTATTATGTGTGCGAAATGGTTCCGTCCAGTCGCGATCGAAAGTTGTTTTTGTAACGGACGAGTGAACGCATCCACCCGGACGCAGCTTTCTTTCTTGTTTATTTTTCTTATTCCTTCAAGACACGCCTCGGTCCGGGGTAGAATAGGCCCGGAGTGACTCTGCTAGTTGTAAGAGGTGACGGAAGGACACACTGGCTCCCCCCCCCCCCCCCCCCCCCCACTGTCCCACTGTAGATTTCTCCTCCCACTTGGCCCTGCCCTCCTTTGCTAGGACGGTATTGTTGTGTGCGGACCAGGTGTGATGATTGGTGCTCCTAGTCCATCCCCCCCCCCCCCCCCCCCCACCGTAGATTTCTCCCCCCACTTGGCCCTGCCCACCCTTGCCGGACTCCCCTTACGACGACCCCCGTGACGCAGAACGTTCTCGGATTTCTATAGATACCGTTGTCTGCGTTGTGGGATCGTTCCAATCGTCGTGTGGCGTTTCTTCCGTCCTCGGTATCACCGTCTCGACTATCCTCGTTGCAAAGATACAAGGTGTTAAACCTCGAGCGTGGTCTCGACCTTTTATGTTTTTTTAACTGTTGCTTCACTTCACGGTTTTTGTTGCTATTACCTCTGAAGGGTGATGTGTGAGACCATGTTTGTCTACTACGCTACGATTTAAAATAACCAAGAAATATATACATATTTTACAACACAATGGAAAAAACACTGCCACATAATGATATCGTTGCATACAATGAATGTCTCGGGGGTATAGATCTTTTATTTTCATTGTTTCTGTCGGGTTCTCACATCTCTCCCAAGTATAGTTATTTCATTGTGAGTGCCGGGTTCTGGCACTTCTTGACGGTATAGATCTTTCATAGTGAGTGCCGGGTTCTGGCACTTCTTCCAGGTACCTTTCATTGTACTGCCGGGTTCTGGCTTCTGGCAATTGCGGCACTTCTGGCAGGTATAGATCTTTCATTATAACAATGACACATAGCATTAACACGACCCGTCTGGGCCCGGAGTAGAATAGGCCCAGAGTCACTGCTGGTCGCAAGAGGCGAGGAAAGAAGACCCTATCCCCCCCCCCCCCCCCCCCACTGTCGCACTGAAGGTTTGTCCTCCCGCTTGGCCCCGCCCTCCCTTGCTGGACTCGCGTATCCACGCGACGTACAATGGATTTCATTCGGACGTGCCCTTTTTCATCTTCGTTATCACCCGCTCATCGTCTCGATTAGCCGTTGTTGCGCTACTGTGTGACGTAAAGCCCCATTAATCAGTATTCGGTAGCTTTATTGACGGTATATAAAGTGTAAAATGTCTCAAACGTACAATTTGCAGTCATTATTTTTAACATTAAGGTGTATACATAAGTCAGAAGACTTGAGCGTATGCACCTTATGTTTATGTTTGCCCTTGTTAACAATTAACTACTATTAACTAAGAGTTTTGATGAAATCTACATTACTAAACTAACACTACATTATAAGAAAATAGATTATTTAAGTTTATTTAACTCACATTATTTAGGAAAGCATTCTGTCTTTAGTATAATGTAATATCATGTAGTATGTACATAGCTTCCTATGACTACCATCGTACAATTTGTGTACAATAATATAGGACTGAATGCTGTTGTTCCCTTTGTGCTCAATCAATTGTGATGAAATCTTCATACTAAACTTTCACTACCGGTACATTATAAGAAAATAGATTATTTAAGTTTATTTAACTCACATTATTTAGGAAAGCATTCTGTCTTAAGTATATATAATATCATGTAGTATGTACATAGCTTCCTATGACTACCATCGTACAATTTGTGTACAATAATATGGGACATAATGCTGTTGTTACCTATGTGCTCAATCAATCGATCAATGAATCAATCAATGCGTTAATGTGTAACCAGGTGATTCAGGGAGTAAGCTATAATTACCACCTCGTCGATCCTGGGAATCCAAACTTTTCGTTCGGATTTCATCGATAATCTCGACCAAATTGTAGTAAGTTGTTCGCATATTGTTTTCCCCACCATTTCTAAATCTAAGGGTTAAAAGAAATGTAAAATAGAAAGTTTGATTTATTTATGTTTTATTTAGAAAATATACAAATATTTAGACAAAAGTTATATTTAATATGCAACGTTACTGTAGCCGTTGCTATAAATAGGGATGTGTGTGATTGGCTATCTATCTATGAAGATGGTTTCTGTATGGTTGATTAGTACTCCCCTGCGACCGGAATGAATTGCCGTCGGGTTGTATAGTCGTTGTAAATCACCGCGGCGAACCTACGCCGGCAAGTCCGAGGAGAAACTGAAGTAGAGTGGGGGAGAGGAAGATTACGTGATGCGAGTCGAAACAATGTGTAGAGAGTTGTCTCGAACCGTGATACACGCCGGCAAAATGCGAACCGAAAGCAATCGGTTCGTATTGTTGGCGTGCAAGCATGTCCATTGTCGCCTTTATTAGCAAATCACCGTCTTTTAACGTCGTAAAGGCGCGTCTGGGCCCGGGGAAAAGTAGGCCCAGAGTGACTCTGCTAGTCGTAAGAGGCGACGAAAGGAGACCCTGTCCCTTTCCCCCCACCGTCTCACTGAATATTTCTCCTCCCACTTGGCCCTGCCCTCCCTTGCTGGACTCCCGTATGACGACCCACGCGACGTACAATGGATCTGATTCGGATGTGGCTTTATTCTTCATCGTCATCTCTCTCATCTTCGTTATCACCCGCTCATCATCTCGATCAGCCATTGTTGCAACAATATGAGACGTTAAGCCCCATTATGCCATGTCTACACTTAAGTTAACTTTTTTTTTTTTTCCTGTGCAGAGTTGGCCTCTTCAACCATTCTTCTTAATCATTCAACTAAAGTTTACTTGAAGTCACTCCTATTTTAAATGACTAATTTAAAGTTACCATGCTTCTACACTTAACATTATCACCGCCCGTGATTTGACAGAAATTTCGCCTTTTCTTCGTATCTTCTAGGCCTACACAACTTTAAGACATTTTTAAAATTACAGAGTGGCTACTGTCGTGCTAAAGTAATGTCACGAACTGTGGACATAACCTGAAAATACTAGTCGTCCAGCAATTTCAGAATCGAGATACCGTAAATCGATTGTGATAAACACAGTACCTCACTTTAAAATGGGGTCGTGGGATGATTTAAAACGATTGTGACTTCAAGTTGCTTTTTGAGCGTCTACACCCAGACTTAAAGTGCTTCTCACTTTAAAGAGCGTTTTAAAGTGTAAGTGTAGACGAGGCATTAGTCGATCATCAATTGAGACGAAGTTAGTTACGACCGTCGAGCTGCCTCCAGACGTCCCACGGCCTCGCTAGCGCGACGTGGTCGACGTGACAGTTGAGCCACCTGTTGCAGTCTCGTCCCAGGGCCAGCGCCATGCGTCGCGGGGCCGTGCCGAGCGGTCGTCGAGCGCGCTCGGATGCCGATCAGAGAGGACCGTGGTTACGACCGTCGAGCGGCCTCCAGACGTCCCACGGCCTCGCCAGCGCGACGTGGTCGACGTGACAGTTGAGCCACCTGTTGCGGTACCAGTGCGCGGGCCCCAGCGTGACGCGCTGCACGACGGTCCCCTCGTCCCAGGGCCAGCGCCACGCGTCGCGGGGCCGTGCCGAGCGGTCGTCGAGCGCGTCGCGACGGATCACGTCTCCCTCCAGCAGCCACGTTATCTCGGGCGCGGGCCGGCCGCCCTCCACCACACACGTCGCCGTGAACGTGTTGTAGTCTCGCGATATGGTCAGGGTCGCGCCGGTAGGCCGACCTAGACGGAACACGAGAGTAGATTCAGTTGATTCCCGTATGGCGACCAAAGCAGTGTTTTAATGACTTCCGGAAAAATCTGTGAATTGGGTTTTGGATGGGTGTGGCTGGGGATGGGGATTGGTCGGGCGAGGTATAAGACACGGTTAAATGTGTATGAATTAGGGATGGGCAAACACGTTTAGTCACCTAAACGTTTAACCCTTTTTTAAATCACAATTAAACGTTTGCGCCCCCCCCCCCCCCCCCCCTAAAGGAGACGAGAAGAACGAACAATACAGTAAATATCACTGAAATGTTCCAAAACTTAGGGTGGGTTAAAACGAATTAATTAAAATGAATTCAATTAGATAAGGCACAAGACTGCCACACAGAGAAAGTGACTCACGCGCGACGACGAGCGCCACGAATCTGTGCACGATGCGATCCCAGGGTCCGTCGGCCATGAAGGCGCCGACCGGTCCGTTGAGCCCCTCGCCGACGTTGTCCAGCCGCAGGCCGCAGTGTCCGTCGGCGAGGCCGCTGCCCGCGTACCGGTGCCAGCCGGCGCTGTCTGGTGACGCTCCCCCCCCGTTGAAGTCCACCCTGTAGTTGACGCGGTAGAGGATGAAGCGGCACGCGCCCAGCGGCTGGTACGCCCGCAGCACTATGTGGGCGGCGCCGCCCGGCATCACCACCACCTCCCTGGACACCGGCCTGGATTGTAGCAGCCCGCGGTCTGTCGGGCAGACGCAAGTCGAGCCTTAGCCGGGGTAGAACAGGCCCAGAGTGACTCTGCTAGTCGTAAGAGGCCACAGAAGGAGACCCCCCCCCCCCGCTGTGCCACAGAACAGAATACAAGAAACCTACAATAAATTAGCATCATCAAACAACACAATAGACATCTTCGATTAAAATCTTCCACGTTTTAAACTAGCCATTTGTGAACACAAACAAACACCCAAACATGCACACTTCGTTAACAATACTCACACATGCTCACACTCGCACACGCACACTCACACATATCCACACCTACACACAAGCACATCTTCACACACGTGCACTCATATACGCACACGCACATAATTATGTATGGTATAGTGCAGGGATGGCGAACCTTTTTGAGCTTGAGTGCCATTATTTAGGCCTACAAACTATCCAGGCGTGCCAATTTCTCCAAAAAGGCACAGTAAAATTTTAATGACATTTGTATTATAGCTTTTTGAATAATTAATGTGCTGTGCAGGGAACAAATAGCCACTTTATCAGTTTGTATTGTTGTAATTGTTCCATGTAATGCAGCATTTAGGCAAAATCCCGCTGGAGGCGAAATTTTTGTACCCAAAATTCTATAAATTCATTGAAAACGGCTGTGAAGTGTGGTCGATGTCATCCTGATGCAACATCTTTGACACATTTCTGCGTGCCGCCAGAAAGTCTTCGCGTGCCACTTTTGGCACGCGTGCCATTGGTTCGCCATCTCTGGTATAGTGTAAATAACGGATAACACCTACTTCATGAAAAAGAGTTATCCGGTGCCATATGCACATCGGTCGGCCATTGATGCTCAAGTTACTAGATTCAAGATTCAAAGTTAACGCCATTTTCATTGGCCCACTGTCCAGCGGCCCCCACTAAACACTGTAGAGTGAGGCTCAAACGATTCATTTGAGGAATGTTGAGTGTCACAAAGTTTTGCTCCATTGACGCGATGAAATCTACTGGGTGAAGGCCAGACTCGTGCCCTGCGTATTTTAAACCCCCTCAGGCCAGTGTTTCCCACGCCTGCAGGCTGAAATATAGACTGCTGGCGTTCTCTACATGCGACTCCTTCGGGGCCTGATGTTGATCCTACGTCATCTGTTTCTCTAATACATTCACGTCATATTGTAGGGTACGTATTTTTGAATCGACAGAACGCCCATCCTTGTCCATGTCAGCATATTGCTCCTTAAGCATGGCCACCTCGGATTTAATTACATTTATTTCAGTCGACATTTCCTTTAGCTGCATTGTTACTTCGCGTTGCATCTCGGTACAAAGCTCTTCACGAAGCCCTTGTGTACACAAGGTTAACAGCTCTCGGTCTATAGCGGCCGTTGCCCCCCCCCTTCGTCTTCGTTGGTTGGCGATAGGCGCGCTTTCAGCACAGTGTCTACAGCGGACAATAATGTCTCGAAGGGTTGCGGTCTGTCACCGTCCGCCATGGCTATTCCGTCTCGGGCTGGGCGGGTGGGTAATCGAGAGAAAAAAAAATTTCTGCCTCTAGTTGGGCGCCAATGTAACAGTTCAATCCCCAATCAGCAAGTGTAGGGGTACAAGGAATCAGGATATGATAAGAAAAACTGTGGTTGCCTGTATGGTTGCTGTTGTGGTGTCCGCCGTTGTAGTCTTGATTCACGTACGTCACACGCAAACTAACAGTACATACTATAGTGACCACACGATATGGGAGTGCACTCCTATTAAATTATTATATTATACAAGATAAGAAAAGAAAAGCAATAAGTATGTATATAGGTTAAATCACTGTAGTCCAAGGACTTGAGGCTCACTTGTAGTTCGGTCTCGCCATCCGGTGCATTCCTCGACCTTCACTCGACTGCCCGCCACTTTCCTCCCTTGCCCTGTCTTCGCGCCCAAACCACCTGAGAAGCTCTAGTCGTCTGCAGTGTTACATCAGTGTTGTTTTTAGATGATGGCTTCAAGACGGGATAACAAGGGTGGATAAACACTCTATTTGAGATGGGAGCCGTAGGAAAGGAATAATTATAGTGAGCCACACTTGCATCAAGCGGTTGAGCAATCTTGAGGCGCCTCGCCTCTTCTTTCCCAGAGGTCAATCCCCTCCGCTTAGCTTCTCGTGGTGTTGCTGGGGTAGTTGCCTCAGGGTAGGTGCTGCTACCAGGTTGTTGGTTTCCTTACAAGCTTGCAAAACATCGTCTCAGTGGCGCCAAATGACCTAACTCTATGAATAAATAAATAAATTCACATTAAGAGTCTACCCACTAAGTAGCGTTCCGAATGCGAAACTTATCTTAACATTGATCCCCACACTATGCCGACCCTTGCTATGTTCTGCGGACTACGATTCAATTACTCAATATGACGACTAACGCACTGTTTTAATGGTACAACGATTAAATGATTCCCATATATCGACCGTGGCTATGTTTTAATGACTATGATTATGATGATCTACATATGTCGACTTGGGCAATGTTTTTGGACACCGATTATCGCTCTTATCTAACTATTTTCAAAATATACTGGTAATGTCCATCTTGGAGGTGCGAATAACCCTCGCTGTTCTAAGCGCGCTAAAGCCATAAATCAATCAATCAAAATCGCAACTCACCGTAGGCGTTGAAGTCTACCCAGTCGTAGATCCATCCCCCGGTGGTCCCCGATCGCACCCGACACCCGACGGTCCACTTCTTCTTGCCCGCGACGAGCAGCGTGATGCCGCAGTGCCCCCGCGCCAGCCCCCCGCCGCTGTAGCGGTACCCCAGCACCTCGCCGTCCAGGTGGCGTAGCGAGCAGTTTGCAACGCACGCAGACCCCTCGCCGAAGTCTATCACCGGGCCGTCGCCTGTGCGCGGACTCCACCAGGTGAACTGGCAGCCGGTCAGCGCGGCGTCGGCGCGGAACGCGAAGGTCACGAACTGACGGTCCGTGGACACACGCACGGCGTCCGTCTCGCGAGTCAGGCCATGCGCAGCGCCCTCTAGATGAAACAAAATAAATTTTCATAGTCAAAGCCATGTCTGGGCCCAGGGAAGAATAGGCCCAGAGTGACTCTGCTAGTGGTAAGAGGCGACAAAAGGAGACCCTGCCCCTCCCCCCCCCCGCTGTCCCACTGAAGATTTCTCCTCCTACTTGGCCCTGCCCTCCCTTGCTGGACTCCCGTATGACGACCCACGCGACGTACAATGGACCTGATTCGGATCTGGCTTTATTCTTCATCATCATCTTTCTCATCTTCATTATCACCTGCTCATCGTCTCGATTGGCCATAGTTGCGAAAATATGAGACGTTAAGCCCCATTAATCAATCATTCATAGTCAAAACAATAGGGAACACGCGTATGAAAATTTTAATCGATTTTTAAATACCTTGTCTCTCATTTAATAATTTTGTGTCTTTGAATTTTAAAAAACGCATCAGTCTATGCCTTGAAATAATCGGTTTAGTAATGATAAATAAAGGGGCGCGAAAAACGAGCCGCCACCATGTAGAGTGGATTTGACGTCGTGGTTTTGTACTGTGTACGCTCAGCGATTGGTCTGTTACGCCACGTCTACTGAATCATGACGTCACAGCCACCTGTACGTGTTTCAGATCCCCGAGAGTTGAAACTTCAATAAATGCGACCACATTAAACCTATTTAAAAATTTCTTTTTTACTTGGGACTTGCATTAATATACTTTTTGTATCTGATACTGTTAAACTAAGTGTTTGGTTTAACAAAAAAAATCGTACGCGTGTTGCCTATTATAATAACTGTAAACTAGCAAATCTTTTCATACGGTATTGAGCTCTCACGAATCTAAAATAAAGAGTATTTGTAACTTTTTCGATATTGTGTAGTGTTATATAGGTATGACCAAAATACGTTACTGTCTCCATGTTCTAATATTGGCTGTAGTCCTTCCTGTTAAGGGGAAGGACTACTCGCCAATATTAAACCCCGCGAAATTAACATATTTTCGTCATATCTCAATAACGCCACACAATATCGAAAAAGTGACAACTACGCATATTTTGGATTCGTGAGAGCTCAGTATCATATGAAAAAGATTTATTAGTTTGCACTAATTATAATTATTATTTCGAATTTAATTCATTAACAAGTTAATTAGAAATTACAACTATAATTACTACAATCCACAAAATCTTTTTCATATGGTGTTGAGCTCTCACGAATCAAAAATATGAGTAGTTGTCACTTTTTCGATATTGTGTGGCGTTATTGAGATATGACGAAAATACGTTAATTTCGCGGGTTTTGATATTGGCGAGTAGTCCTTCCTCTTAAACATCAATCGTAAACACGGTCGGTGTTTACTACAATCGCAACATTGCAAGTGCCGCCCTCTCGCGGTTGGAAATACTCACGTGTTGGCCTCGAAGGAATAACCTCTTGCAGGTGTGGCCACGTTTGCGGTGGTGGCCACGTTTGGTGGGGGGGTTGCAGTGGTGGCCACACTTGCAGGGGGGGTTGCGGGGGTGGCCACACTTGCAGGGGGGGTTGCGGTGGTGGCCACGTTTGGTGGGGGGGTTGCGGGGGTGGCCACGCTTGCAGGGGGGGTTGCGGTGGTGGCCACGTTTGGTGGGGAGGTTGCAGGGGTGGCCACACTTGCAGGGGGGGTTGCAGTGGTGGTGGCACTTGCTGCGTCTGTTGCTGCGTCTGTTGCTGCCCCTGTTGTTGCTGCGTCTGTTGTTGCTGCCCCTCTTGCTGCGACTGTTGCTGCGTCTGTTGCTGCCCCTGTTGTTGCTGCGTCTGTTGTTGCTGCCCCTCTTGCTGCGTCTGTTGCTGCCCCTGTTGTTGCGTCTGTTGCTGCGTCTGTTGCTGCCCCTGTTGTTGCTGCGTCTGTTGTTGCTGCCCCTCTTGCTGCGACTGTTGCTGCGTCTGTTGCTGCCCCTGTTGTTGCTGCGTCTGTTGTTGTTGCCCCTGTTGTTGCTGCGTCTGTTGTTGCTGCCCCTCTTGCTGCGACTGTGTCTGTGACTGTTGCGGGAGTGGCGGCCATTGCTGTGGCGGTAGCGGGGGTCGTGGCAGTAGTGGCGGTAGCGGGGGTGGTAGTGGGGGTCGTGGCGGTAGTGGGGGTGGTAGTGGGGGTCGTGGCGGTAGCGGGGGTGGTAGTGGGGGTCGTGGCAGTAGCGGGGGTGGCCACGTTTGCGGCGGGGGTCGTGGCGGTTGCGGGGGTGGCCACGTTTGCGGCGGGGGTCGTGGCGGTGTCAGGGGTGGCCACGTTTGCGGCGGGGGTCGTGGCGGTGTCAGGGGTGGCCACGTTTGCGGCGGGGGTCGTGGCGGTTGCGGGGGTGGCCACGTTTGCTGCGGGGGTGGTGGCGTTTGCTGGGGTGGTGGCGGGGGTGGCGGCGTTTGCTGTGGCTTATCCATGATTGTGGCTGGCGACAGACGGACCATCATTCACCGCGTCCAAACGAACACCGCACCAGTAGCAATATAGAACAAAGACATGCCCACCGTTAGTAATGTAATTACCTCGTTTAATTGTTGAAAACAACCTATAGTATACAACATTTTCGTGTAGGCAATGTCTTATGACACAGATTCTCTTTCCCACAAGATGCTGTTTTAAATTCTCTAATTTTATCATCTTTTCCAAATTATTGTTTAGTGCACTTAGGCCCGGTCTTATAACGCCCGGCCTGCTCAGGGACTGCTACCTTATCGTGGTGGGCAGGTTTGCGTGCTTTGTTGATCCCGAGAGCTATGCCGGCGGAAGCGTATGCTTCTGGTAGGGCCACCCAAGCCGGACTGGTCGAGGAGGAGAAGTCAGACGAAGTGCAGTCCACACCCCAATCCCCTTTCCCCCCCACTGTCCCACTGAATGTTTCTCCTCCCACTTGGCCCTGCCCTCCCTTGCTGGACTCCCGTACGACGACTCACGCGACGTACAATGGACCTGATTCGGATGTGGCTTGATTATCATTATCATCTTTCTCATCTTCATTATCACCCGCTCATCGTCTCGATTAGCCATCGTTGCATAAATATGAGACGTTAAGCCCCATTAATCAATCTTATAACGCCCGGCTAAACGTTTAGCACCTGGCTAAATAATTTAACCCAGGCCTAAAGTTTAAAATGGGTCTTTCAACGCCCGGCTAACATTAAGCCGTGGAACAAATGTTGGACATAGCTCGGCTTAAATTTTCTGGCCGCTCGTCGATACCTCGACCAAATTTTAGCGCTGGCTAAAGTTGTTGACATCTTTATAAAAAATATGGCGTTGTCCATCACCGACAGTTATTCCGATGACAAATGGTTAATACGTTCCTTAAATACATAAAATTACCTCGTGACATAGTAAGTAGTAAATGCACCCAGTACCCCCATAGCGTTTCTCTATACAATTCCCACTGTTTTCTGGCCGTTTTCTATCGAGTAATTTGACAAAAGTCCTCCCGTTTTGTCGCAGTTTCAAACGACCGATTCGTGCGCGACATTCGTTTGTTTTCTTTTGAATCACACCGCCTGTGCTGACTCCAGTGCGAGATATATCGCAATACTATCGGAAATCTATTGCCAACAGTGATGGAATAATAAGGCCATATCACATTAGGTTCTGAACTGACAATTGCAATAGTCCGAGCTTCAAAATAAGATTGGGAATCGTAGATCCGAGTCACGTGAACCAATCAGGAAGGCGAACTGTTAAATACGTATTGAGCACTGTCACAACATAACCTCAAGCAGCAACTAGTTTTATGGGAAAAAAGAGCCAATAACTTTAATTATTTATTTGTTTGTGATTAAAGCTTGTCTTATTAGTTATTATTATTGAACTTATTTCCTAGTTGCAAGATTTTAGGATTGTCAGCTAGTCAAGTGTGATTGGAAAATTGTAGATTGCGATTGCAATCGGCGACTCCAGTCTACGATTCCAATTTTAGTGTGATATGGGCTATATGAAACCACAGCGAGCTTAGCGGCGGGCCGAACTCAGTTCGTAACACCCGTCCGTAGTTTAGCACCAGGCTAAATTTTAGCCCGGGGCCGAATTTAGACCGGTGCCAACGATGTTTAGCCGTGCGTTATAAGACCCGGCCTAAGAATAAATCAAAATCAAAAATAAATTCACATTTAGAGTCTACCCACTCAGTAACTAAACTGTTTTTCAGTGGGGGACTTTAATTTAAAACGACCAAACCAACCCTGTAGGCTTCGAACACCGTCGACGAGCGAGCGATAACCGATCAAAGATCGATATTTCGAATACGAAACACATGAATCAGTGATTTGACGGCGGGTAGACTCTAAACGTGAATTTATTGCATTTATTTATTTAAATGCTGCGAAACAAACGCCCTGCGGCGTTCTCGGCTTTCCCACGGCCAGAGTTTAGAGTTTCAGCACATGCACACTATGTACAACAGAACAGCATACCAGGGAGCACTTACGTAGATGCCCGGCACTCCAAGATTTAAGAGATGCAATGCCAAAAGATATGGCAGAGGCAGAAAAAGAATCCTATCTCTATATAAAACCTAGTAGTTGGACTTTACACTGTTCCTTGTCAAGATTAAAGAATTAAAAACGCCACACTACGCGTTTTTAATTCTTTGATCTTGACAAGGGACAGTGTATAGTCCAACTACTAGGTTTTATATAACGTTTTACCTGTTCTACTATGTTTCCGTCTTTTAATTAATCCCATCTCTACTGGGAAACGCGAAAACGCATGACGACCAAATAGATCAATTGTCGGCATAAGAAGAAGAAGAAGAGGTATTCGTTTTGTGCTCACTCACTTACGGCCTCCAGCGGTTGATTGAGGGTAACGTGGTCGATCCGACACGTCAGCCTCGCGCCGATGTGTTTCCGTTCTATCTCGAAGGTGATGCGCTGCGTGAGGGATGCCGCGCGCCACGGCCAGCGCCACTCGTCACGGGGATTGCCCGTCGTGTCGTCAATCGGGTCCCGTCGGACGACCTCGTCGCCAATCAGCCACGTCATGTTTGGCAGGGGGCGACTGTTACCGACCGCGCACGTGGCCGTCAGGTAGCGGTCCTTCGTCTCGTAGGTCAGTCTCGGTTCGGCGACCGGATCTTAAACAAATATTGTTAATAATAATGATAAAAATATGATGATAATGATAATGATGAAGATAATAGTAATAATGATAATAATAAGAATAATAATGAATTAATAATAATAATAATAATAATAAATATATTTATTATAATAATAATGATGATGATAATAATAATATTGTAATAATAATAATAATAATTTCATTTTATTTCATTTCATTTCATTTATTTCATTGACACAAAAATACATATATACTTATTTTGGCATAAGACCACCATGAGTACTTAACTCGTGCGGTGGTCAGCTCACAATGTGATTAAAACAATATTTATTTGCTGTGTTGCCGCCTACTAATAACCACATAACATAATACACACAACTAAAAACTAAAACATTTAAAATGCAAAACTACAAATAGATATTAAAACAGCATTTGCATCACTCAATTAAAAAAGTATCTGTTGAATCGATTTGCCTTAAAACATCCCTAGCTTTCATTTTGAAATTACTTAGTCATCCTAGCATTAAAGTCAGGCATCAACTTAACCATTATGTTAAAAAGAGTTGGACCTCTGTATGACAGTTGATTGCGCGCATTTGACATTACAAACTACTACAATAATAATGATGATAATAATAATAATGTTAATAATAATGATAATTATGATTGTAAAAATGATAATAATAATAATGATAATGAAATTAATAATCCCCTGGTTGGGAGTTGCCCTTCTAGCCACGAAGTGACAACCACCATCCACCTACGTGCAACGATGAGCGGTATCCACCTACGTGCAACGATGAGCGGTATGAACGTAAAGTCCTCCGCGTCGGCCGCCACGTTGCGTATCCGAACGGCTACGGGGCCGTTGTCCCTCTCTGTGACGTCTGCCATCGCGAAGCCGCACCCCCCGCCGGCAAGCGTGGCGCCCGCGTACCGGTACCGGCTGCCGTTGTTGTTCTGCTGCGTCTCCCGGCCGCTGGCGTACGTGAGCGTTCCCGTGACGGTGTAGACGACGCATTGCTCCAGCGCCTCGGTAGCCTCTATGGTGTACTCGACCTGGCTCCCGGGCGTAGCGACCAGCTCTCTCGTGCTCACCGCCTTCAATAGGCCTCGACCCGTGTCTGGAACTAGTAACGTAGGGTGGGGTTTAGGGATGACATCAGGTACTCAGGTACCCGACTCCTACCCGACTCCATTTTCTAGGAGTCGACTCCTTCAAACATCGGTTGCTGTGTTTAAGTGTATCATGTATTGGCGGTCTGTTACCCTTTCCCTCCAATATTCACCTAATATTACAAATCACTGAAATCAGTTATAAAAAAAAAACAATAAATAATTGTACTTTACTGCCAAATCACTTTTTTTTGCTCCCGCCTGGAACACACGCAGCCCGCCGAGGGTGTTGCATTGCAACATTGGTTAAAATTGATCGCTTTTACTTAATCTTTTTGTCGTTGGAGGAGTCGACTCCTACCCGACTCCTAAGGCTCAGGAGCCGTGTCCAATATTTACTATCCAATGTCATCACTAGTAGGGTTGCGCCAACTTTGAGAAATGAAATTATGGGATCGCTATTTTTGTGGCGGCAGCGGGGTACAAAAGTTTACCCGCACATTTCTTATCTTTAATTTTGATGGTTTAGTTGATCTAGGGGGAGAATAGGCCCAGAGTGACTCTGCTAGTCGTAAGAGGCAACGAAAGGGGACCCTGTTCCTTCTCCCCCCCCCCCCCACTGTCTTACTGTAGGTCACTCCTCCCACTTGGCTCTGGCCTCCCGTATGACGACCCACGCGACGTACAATGGCTTTGATTTGGTCAGATGTGGCTTTATTCTTTGTCATCATCTTCATTATCACCCGCTCATCGTCTCGATTAGCAATTGTTGCACAAATATGAGACGTTAAGCCCCATTAATCCATCAATCAAATTCCAGAAGGCTTGTTATTTAATACTTTAATGTCCACCCTCGCAATGTTACTGTGACTATGATTATGCTAATTCTTATGTCTTCGTTGACAATGCTTGCAATGGTAATGACTCTCTCGGCTCTGCTATATCGTTCTTGGCACTGTTTGACTGATCTCGATTCATCTGTTTATTCTATGTCGACCTTGGCTGTGATGATTCAGAACAACTTTGAATTTATTGAGTGCTGCGTTGCTAGGACGGCTCCAAAGTCACCGTTTACTTATATTCCTAAGACAAGGAGTGATGGAATTGAATCCACATTAGAAGTTAAAAAACTTCCGGGATTGGAACCAGGGAACTTCTGCATTGGAAGCAGGGATGCTGACCACTGGACCAACGAGCCACCTAATGGTCGGTCCACACAAATGTTTTAAGGATTAAAGGTTTATGATTTAAGATTCTTTTCTAAGAAACGAATTTCTCTAACTGCTTTAGTAGGATGGCTACAATTGGCCGAATTTATAGAAGGTCACCTCTCATTGGCTGGTCTAAGAATTCCAGGTCTAAAGTTGAATCTTAGTCAACTTTGGTAAACCTTAAACACTGGCTCTTAAAACTAGCACCGTGTGTGAACGCTTACGTTGTTTCCCTATAGTTCAATCTTAAATCTTAAGGCCAATCTAGACACAGTAAGGACAAGTTTTCTCACTAGCTGCGCTGCTGTCTTCTCCAAACTAAAAACCCCAAAAAACCAAGGTTAATCTGTCATGGCTCGTCGAAAGGAGTAGCTTTTTACAGGGTCTTGGCATTTCCGCATCAGTTAGTAAAGTAAGCATTCGTATCGGTAAACAAATTTAGAAACTAGAATATCACAACGTTACGGTAAATATCTTATCTATACATTTAAAGGTAAGGTAGTGAACCAAAACTACGCTTCAAAAACAGAAGAAAAAACGTGAGCTGAAAGAAAAAGTCATAAGTACTAATCTATTCAGCAAAACATAACAAAACTTGTTCAACATATTAACAGATATATTCATAACCTAAGTTTAAAATATTGGATTAATCGGAAAACCCGTTTCTAAAATAGCAGGGAACCAACGGCTGCAAATTAAACAGCCGGTAAGCCCGTAATTAAGGACATTTATTTTTTGTAGTATTTTTTTATCTTGTAGTAAGCAATTACAGAACATTTCGTAACAAAAAAAAAACACTTAAATAAAAATAATTTAGCCACTGGAATAGCCTTATTAAACATTTGTGTGAACCGACCATAAAATGAGAATCACCTGCCGTCAAGTCGGTCCACGCGTAGGTCCAGCCCCCTCCCCCCACGCTGACCCTACACCCCACGATCCAGTCCTTGCGTCCGTTGACGTCCATCTGCACGACACACCGGCCCTGGTCCAGCCCCTTGCCGTAGTACCGGTAGCCGGTGAGGCCGCCGTCGAGCAGGCCCGAGTCCGTCTCGGACTGCTTGCCCCGGCCCAGGTCCAGCACGCGACCGTTGCCCTCCCAGTTCCACCAGCTGAACTGGCAGCCGGTGTAGACCACGTCACTGGTGCTGCACACGATGATGACCTGTTGCGGGGCGGAGGTCACCACCGTGTGGTCGGGCTGGATCTGGAGGTCGTAGGGCGCGACCGCTGGACACAAGAGAGACGAGAGTCGAACTGTTTATTTATTTATTTTTAATTTTTGTATTTATTTATTTTTTATTTATTTATTTATATATTTATTTATCTATTTATTTATCTATTTTTTTTTTTTTATTTATTTATTAATTTATTTGTTTGTTTATTTATTTATATATTTATTTATTTATCTATTTATTTGTTTATTTATTTATTTATTTATTTATTTATTTATTTATTTATTTATCTATTTATTTGTTTATTTAATTAATTATTTATTTATTTATTTAATGGACCAACGAGCCACCTCACAACATGATCACGTGTGTTTAGTTACTTACGGGTGATCAGCAAACAGACGTGCCAGCCGGCGAGGGCCAAGATAAATTCTCTAGACATAACAAGACGAAGTAAACGCTGCGATTATGTCGGCGTGTGCGCGCGCGCTGACAACATAAATGTGCGCTGACAACATAAAAGATGGTTTACTGGAAGGTTATTTAATGGGAAAGTTATTACGAGGGCAATAACATTGTGACGGTTCGCTCCATTAATTATTATTGCCCACATCAATAAACAGGACGTTATTACTGGTTGCATTGTTTTTTTTGGCAATGTGTTTTTTGCAATCTGAGCAGATATCATGCGCGTGATGACAATTCGGCCATTACAGGGATTGTATAATATCAATAAAATAGTAATAATAATAATAACAACATTTACTCAACCCTACTGATAAATTTCCATATTTTTACAGCCGCTATTTTAGGTAATATTTGCAAAGAAGCTAAAACGGTCGGAAGATATTCGTAGTAATATTGTTTCCGCCCCTTTGGACTTATTGTCATTTTTTTTATAGATTCCGAAATGCTACCCAAAATGGAAATGAGTTGTCTCTCTCTCTCTCTCTTTGATCTCTCTTTCCGGTAAAGCTCCCGATTCTTCTTTAAATTTTTCGCTGGTGAATCTGCTGCCGTTGTCTTTGTAGACCTACTCCTCTAAACCACTCACTCTGGATGGGACGTGAGTTGTCTTTTTACACCCCTAGAACCAGAGGCTGCCGCTTCAAATGCGGGGCAATCTGCTTCACTGTCTGGTGTTGTGCAACTACTAAAGTCAAATGTGGGGCAATCTGCTCCACAAGCGGATCTTAGAGTGGCTCTGTCATGGATGGATGGACCGCCAGTACCCATTCGATGTTGATTGAGCGCAGCGGTGGATTTTTCGTCGCAGCTTTAATGCTCT
This sequence comes from Isoperla grammatica, assembly GCA_945910005.1. Lineage (NCBI taxonomy): Eukaryota > Metazoa > Arthropoda > Insecta > Plecoptera > Perlodidae > Isoperla > Isoperla grammatica. The sequence goes on along the minus strand of OX246749.1, from coordinate 3,184,070 downwards.
CACGAGCCCTTTTCAACTGCTGGACAAATCTCTTATCATTCGATGCCGATTGAGTGCAGCGGTGGATTCTTTTGTCGCTCGCAGCTTTAATGCTCTCCCATGCCCTTTTCAACTGCTGGACAGATCTCTGATATTAATGAACATTTTCAGGCCTGCATTAATTACAACCACATAGACAATAACTGTGACCTGCCGGGCAAACAAACCTGTACGGCCAAAATGACCAAAAAAACTTTTTATGGATATACATAGCGTCTCGATTAGCCTCGTTGCATAAATATGGGACGTGAAATCCCAAATATCATCTATTCTTATTGTTCGGTACCGCGTATGTTTTGCACTTTAGATAAAACGACCGGACGACCGGAGTATTACTACTCACTTAAAACTAAGGTTGCCCATCGATGTTAAATTACAACATCGACATCGAAATCAAAACATTGATGTCACATCGCGATGTCGGAAATTTTTCGACATCGACATCAAACCTGAAATAATCGACATCAGAAAAATAAGTTCCTTGAACAATGTAAAAACTAAAATGAAAAACTAACAAAATCGTTTCTTGTTCATCGCAAAACCTTCTGGTAAGTTGATATTGTACTGTAACCTTGTCGACGAGCGGAGTACAGACTGTTTCATTATTATTATTTTGTGTAAAAAACGATTCGATTTAAAAAATAAATCGGTCGGAAATTAGCATCGACATTGATGTCGATGGGTGGAACCTTACTTAAAACTACTATTAAAATCTACAGAGTGGTTCAATCACTGACCAGTGAAGTGTTTAATGACTAATTTATTGTTATGTTACACTAAACAAATACATAATTATTGAAAACCTGACCCACGTCAAGCGACGAGCCACCTGCCCGCAAGCACCCCACGAATTGAGGGGCGTTCGCTCTCTGGAGGGCGTTGACAACTAAGACTAAGTGGTATATTTAAAAAGTAACACGAGAGTTTGATGCACAAACACTTATCCTAGAGAATGTAATACAGCCCATTACAAAGTGCGTTCCAAACGTTTTTTAATTTCCGTGGCGTTAGTTTCGAGTTATTTGCCCCGTTTGTCTCAAGCGCAATACAATTTTGCTTGTTGTGTACGGCTGGGTAGGCGGCCGACACTATAAAGTGCGGCATACGATTAGTTAGATATTTAATGAAATATTCGGAAGACTTCGTACGATCTCAGCTGTCGAGAATACGTTGCACAAAATAATAATTTTTATAATAATTACAACACACAAAATAATAATCGTTCAGTTTTCCTCAGATTTCATATTAAAGTAAATGGAGGCTTAGAGACTAACTACAGCTTGTATATTCATCGAATGATGACCTCGATGTGTATAATGGTCTTCGTGAGCCGTTGTCTCGCAGTTGCTGTGTGCTTTGCTTATACAGTCTACCGACAACTTGTTGGCGAACTTTTCTCAAATCAGATTATAGAAATATTTATTATAAAACAGACTATTTTTCTAAATGGACTTGTCTCCTCAGTTCTCCATGCGGAGGCTTTGTTGTCTGCAAAGTGTTGCATCTTCGTCTAGGTTGTTTGTGTGCATAGTTTGGTACTTTTCAAAAAAGATTATTGAAATATTATTTATAAAATAGACTAGGCCCTACCTTGAGCAGCGAGTGTAAACCCTACAACTCGAACCCACCTGTTGTCATCAATCAATGGCCTCAAGCGAGAATGATGGCCAGTCTGGTTTTCAAGGCATCCTCGCTACAGATAGTTGGTCATCATTTGTCTTTGTTTTCCCTAAAGTGTTGCATCTTCATCTGTGTCGTTATTGTGCACAGTTTGATACTGTCTCTAAGAACAACAACTTGTGTATCGAGTGAAATAAGGAGGTTTCGTTCTTGCAGAGTAGCACAGAAAAAAGTGTTTCCAAAAATTTTCATTTACAGTAAAATAATTTATCGGATTGAGCAATGATGTGTGACCCGTCTCGGCCCGGGGTAGAATAGGCCCAGAGTGACTCTGCTAGTCGTAAGAGGCGACGAAAGGAGACACTGTCCCTTCCCCCCCCCCCTCCCCCTACTACCCCACTGAATATTTCTCCCCCCACTTGGCCCTGCCCTCCCTTGCTGGACTACCGTATGACGACTCCCGCGATATAGATGGACCTGTTTCGGAAGATGTCATGTGGCCTAAGCTGTCGAGTACGTCGTCAATCATGAATAATAATAACTAAGTCTTTGTTGTCAAACCAAAGTGTTGTATCTTCATCTTTGTGTTTAGTTTGGTACTTCTCAAAAAAGATTATTGAAATATTTATTATATACAGTGGCGGTTCTAGCGTTAGGGCACAAGGGCACGTGCCCCCCTCCTGGGACTCACGGAAATATCTTTAATTATAAGTTGTTATTTAGTACATCAAATATGTTGTAGTGGCAACTTTCAAATTTAAGTTTCGCTTAAGATATATTCATTTTTGTGTGCACTTTGTTTATTTTTGGAAGAATATTGGTCGTAGAAGTGATTTCATTGCGTGCGCCAGCTACGATTCTGCAGTGTCCACTGTCCAGGCTAAACAGCGTTGTGCCCTCGTATTTCAACAGTGAAGACCCCCAGGCACTGTTTGGAGCTAGACCCTTATGGACGAAATACATTGGCAGGGGGCACATCTAACGCGTAGCCACCACCGACACCGAAGATGAGAGAGAAAAGAAAACCCAACCCTGCAGGCAGAAGACCTTTTCTGAGTAAACACCAAGAACGATAATATAGACCTCGGCACGGACTTATTAGGGAGTCAAATGATAGAAAATGTTACTTAAATTCAAAGTCTCCTTTTTTTAGTTTATAAGTGTACCTGGCTAGAAAGACATGGCACTCCTTTCATTCAATAAGCGGATACACAACAAGAAGTGGTAGCTAGAAAACGGTCATTTATGCCATTTTAAAAACTAAATTACTGGCGAAGTGTGTTGTTGTCACAGTATTGTCAAACAGTAGGTATTGGGTTATAGTGCGAGTGAGTTGTGTTACTGCCGTGTTCGCATTTGTGTATTATGTTAATGTGTTGTAATATTGTAGTGTTTTCGTAAATATGAATACTGGGTGGCGCATATTCTAAGTTGCGAACATCAAATTAATTACGATCAAAAACACGATATTAAAAAACTGGGACCTCCAGTACCTCATCTTAATATGGAGCAAACGTCGAAGGGGAAAAATAGAACTTAGCCTATTGCCGAAAATTCCTAACTAGCTAGGTACCGGTACTCTCTGCCTTAGCCGTGCTGACAATTGAAAAAAAAACTTATAAATACGATTCCCGACTTCAACAACGTCGTAATCGAGAGGTTTGCTCGAGACAAAAACAGAAGAATGGTTTTATCTACCCGCTACCGATAGGTGAGTAACGTGTCGTTCTTACATTTCCTTAGTAAAATTACACTTTTTTAGTGATGAGGGGGGGGGGGGGGGTAAATTACGTTGTGCCCCCTGCAGTTTGGATGTTACGAGCCGCCACTGATTATATAACATACTATTTTTTCTAAATGGGTCAGTTTGACATTTGGAGCCTTTGTTGTCACAAAGTGTTGTATCCTAATCTATGTTTTTAGTTTGGTACTTCTCAAATCAGATTATTGAAATATTATTTATAAAACCGACTACCTTGAGCAGAGAGTGTAAACCATACAACTCTAACCCACCTGTTGTCATCCAGACAACCTTCGCTCCAGATAGTTGGTCATCATTTGTCTTTGTTTTCCCTAAAGTGTTGCATCTTCATCTGTGTCGTTATTGTGCATAGTTTGGTACTGTCTCTAACAACAACTTGTGTATCGAGTGAAATAATGAGGGTTTCGTTCTTGCAGAGTAGCACAGTGTGAAGTGTTTTCAATAATATTCATCGACAGTAAAATAATTTATCAGATTGAGCAATGATGTGTGACCCGTCTCGGCCCGGGGTAGAATAGGCCCAGAGTGACTCTGCTAGTCGTAAGAAGCGACGGAAGGAGACTGTACCATTTTCCCCCCACTGTCCCACTGAATATTTCTCCTCCCACTTGGCCCTGCCCTCCCTTGCTGGACTCCCCTTATGACGACTCCCTCGATATAGATGGACCTGTTTCGAAAGACGTCATGTGGCCTAAGCTGTCAAGTACGTCGTCCATCATAAATAATAATAATTAAGTCTTTGTTGTCAAACCAAAGTGTTGTATCTTCATCTATGTTTTTAGTTTGGTACTTCTCAAATCAGATTATTGAAATATTTATTATAAAACATACTATTTTTTCTAAATGGGTCAGTTTGACATTTGGAGTCTTTGTTGTCTACAAAGTGTTGTATCTTAATCTATGTTTTTAGTTTGGTACTTCTCAAAAAAGATTATTGAAATATTTATTATATAACATACTATTTTTTTCTTAATGGGTCAGTTTGACATTTTGAGTCTTTGTTGTCACAAAGTGTTGTATCTTAATCTATGTTTTAGTTTGGTACTTCTCAAATCAGATTATTGAAATATTATTTATAAAGCGGACAACCTTGAGCAGAGAGTGTAAATCCTACAACTCTAACCCACCTGTTGTCATCAATCCATGGCCTCAAGCGACAATGATGGCCAGTCTGGTTTTCAAGGCAACCTTCGCTCCAGATAGTTCGTCATCATTTGTCTTCGTTCTCTCCAAAGTGTTGCATCTTCATCTGTGTCGTTATTGTGCATAGTTTGATACTGTCTCTAATAACAACAACTTGTGTATCGAGTGAAATAATGAGGTTTCGTTCTTGCAGGGTAGCACAGTAAAAAGTGTTTTCAATAATATTCATTGACAGTAAAATAATTTATCGGATTGAGCAATGATGTGTTACCCGTCTCGGCCCGGGGTAGAATAGGCCCAGAGTGACCCTGCTAGTCGTAAGAGGCGACGAAAGGAGACCCTGTCCCTTCCCTCCGCTGTCCCACTGAAACTTTCTCCTCCCACTTGGCCCTGCCCTCCCTTCCTGGACTCCCCTTATGACGACTCCCGTGATATAGATGGACCTGATTCGGAAGACGTCCTACGACCTAAGCTGTCGAGTACGTCGTCAATCATGAATAATAATAATTAAGTATTTGTTGTCAAACCAAAGTGTTGTATCTTCATCTATGTTTTTAGTTTGGTACTTCTCAAATCAGATTATTGAAATATTTATTATAAAACATACTATTTTTTCTAAATGGGTCAGTTTGACATTTGGAGTCTTTGTTGTCTACAAAGTGTTGTATCTTAATCTACGTTTTTAGTTTGGTACTTCTCAAATCAGATTATTGAAAGATGTCGAGTATACGACGCACAAAATAATAATTACAATAATTACGACAGTGATAATAATAATAATAATAATAATAATAATAATAATAATAATTCAGTTTTTCTCAGATTACATATAAAAGTCAATGTAGGCTTAGAGACTAACTACAGCTTGTATATTCATCGAATGATAGCCTTCTCGATGTGTAGAATGGTCTATGTGAGCCGTTGTCTCGCAGTTACTGTGTGCTTTGCTTATACAGTCTACCGACAACTGGTTGACGAACTTCTCTCAAAACAGATAACTGAAATATTTATTATAAAACAGACTATTTTTTTCTAAATGGGCTTGTCTCGTTGGTTCTCCATTGTAGGCTTTGTTGTCTGCAAAGTGTTGCATCTTCATCTAGCTTGTTTGTGGGCATAGTTTGGAACTGTCTCTTATAACAACAACTCTATCACCTGTTGTCATCAATCCATTGCCTCAAGCGAGAATGATGGCCATTGGCCAGTCTGGTTTTCAAGGCATCCCTCGATCCAGATAGTTTGTCATCATTTGTCTGAGTTGCCTCCAAAGTGTTCATCTTCTTCTCTGTCGTTATTGTGCATAGTTTGATACTGTCTCTAATAACAACAACTTGTGTATCGAGTGAAATAATGAGGTTTCGTTCTTACAGAATAGCACAGTGAAAAGTGTTTTCAATAATTTTTATTTCCAGTAAAATAATTTATCCGATTGAGCAATGATGTGTGACCCGTCTCGGCCCCGGGTAGAATAGGCCCAGAGTGACTGCTAGTCGTAAGAGGCGACGAAAGTAGACACTGTCCCTTCCCCCCCCCCCCCCCTCCCCCAGTGTCCCACTGAAGATTTCTCCTCCCACATGGCCCTGCCCTCTCTTGCTGGACTCCCGTATGACGACTCCCGTGATATAGATGGACCTGATTCGGAAGACGTCGTGGCCCTAAGCTGTCGATTACGTCGTCAATCATGAATAATAATAATTAAGTCTTTGTTGTCAAACCAAAGCGTTTTATCTGAATTTATGTCTTTAGTTTGGTACTTTACACATCAGATTATTGAAATATTTATTATAAAAGAAACATACTTTTTTTCTAAATGGACTTGTCTCCTCGGTTCTCCATTCGCAGGCTTTGTTGTCTGTCAAGTGTTGTATCTTCAACTATGTTTTTAGTTTGGTACTTATCAAATCAAATTATTGAAAGATGTCGAGTATACGTCGCACAAAATTATTATAATAATAATTACGACAATGATAATAATAAAAAAAATAATAATTTAGTTTTTCTCAGATTCCATATAAAAGTCAATAGAGGCTTAGAGACTAACTACAGCTTGTATATTCATCGAATGATGACCTCGATGTGTATAATGGTCTTCGTGAGCCCTTGGTCTCGCAGTTGCTGTGTGCTTATACAGTCTCAAGACAACTTGTTGGCGAACTTCTCTCAAATCAGATTATTGAAATATTTATTATAAACAGACTATTTTTCTAAATGGGTCAGTTTGACATTTTGAGTCTTTGTCATCACAAAGTGTTGTATATTAATCTATGTTTTTAATTTGGTACTTCTCAAATCAGATTATTGAAATATTTATTATAAAACAGACTATTTCTTTCTAAATGGACTTGTCTCCTCGGTTCTCCATTCGCAGGCTTTGTTGTCTGTAAAGTGTTGTATCTTCAACTATGTTTTTAGTTTGGTACTTATCAAATCAAATTATTGAAAGATGTCGAGTATACGTCACACAAAATTATTATAATAATAATTACGACAATGATAATAATAAAAAAAATAATAATTTAGTTTTTCTCAGATTACATAAAAAAGTCAGTGGAGGCTTAGAGACTAACTACAGCTTGTATATTCATTGCATGATAGTCTTCTCGATGTGTATAATGGTCTTCGTGAGCCCTTGGTCTCGCAGTTGCTGTGTGCTTATACAGTCTCAAGACAACTTGTTGGCGAACTTCTCTCAAATCAGATTATTTATTATAAAACAGACTATTTCTTTCTAAATGGACTTGTCTCTTGTCAGTTTTTTCCAGTCTGAGTAATTGTTCTCTACAAAGTGTTGTATCTTAATCTATGTTTAGTTTGGTACTTCTCAAATCAGATTATTGAAGCATTTTTTAAAAAACGCCTTGAGCAGAGAGTTTAAACCCTACAACTCGAACCCACCTGTTGTTATCAATCCATTGCCTCAAGCGACAATGATGGCCAGTCTGGTTTACAAGACAACCTTTGCTCCAGATAGTTGGTCATCATTTGTCTTTATTTTCTCCAAAGTGTTGCAACTTCATGTGTATCGTTATTGTGCACAGTTTGATACTGTCTCTAATAACAACAACTTGTGTATCGAGTGAAATAATGAGGGTTTCGTTCTTACAGAGTAGTGTTTTCAATAATATTCATCGACAGTAAAATAATTTATCGGATTGAGCAATGATGTGTGACCCGTCTCGGCCCCGGGGTAGAATAGCCTCAGAGTGACTCTGCTAGTCGTAAGAGGCGACGAAAGGAGACGCTGCGCTTTACCCCCCCCCCCCAGTGTCCCACTGAATATTTCTCCTCCCACATGGCCCTGCCCTCCCTTGCTGGACTCCCCTTATGACGACTCCAGCGATACAGATGGACCTGATTCGGAAGACGTCATATTATGACCTAAGCTGTCGAGTACGTCGTTAAACATCAATAATAATAATTGAGTCTTGGTTGTCAAACCAAAGTGTTGTATCTTCATCTTCGTTTTTAGGTTGGTACTTCTCAAATAAGATTATTGAAAAATGTAGAGTATACGCCGCACAAGATAATAATTATAATAATTAAGACGATGATAAAAATAATAATAAAAATAATTAAGTTTTTTTCAGATTCCATATAAAAGTCAATGGAGGGTTAGAGACTAACTACAGCTTGTATATTCATCGAATGATGACCTCGATGTGTATAATGGTCTTCGTGAGCCATGGTCTCGCAGTTGCTGTGTGCTTACACGGTCCACCGACCGACAACTTGTTGGCGAACTTCTCTCAAAACAGATGATTGAAATATTTATTATAAACAAACTATTTTTCTAAATGGGTCAGTTTGACATTTTGAGTCTTTGTTATCACAAAGTGTTGTATCTTAATCTATGTTTTTAATTTGGTACTTCTCAAATCAGATTATTGAAATATTTATTATAAAACAGACTATTTCTTTCTAAATGGACTTGTCTCCTCGGTTCTCCATGCGGAGGCTTTGTTGTCTGCTAAGTGTTGTATCTTCATCTATGTTTAGTTTGGTACTTCTCAAATCAGATTATTAAAGCATTTTAAAAAAACCGCCTTGAGCAGAGAGTTTAAACCCTACAACTCGAACCCACCTGTTGTCATCAATCCATTGCCTCAAGCGAGAATGATGGCCAGTCTGGTTTTCAAGACAACCTTCGCTCCAGATAGTTGGTCATCATTTGTCTGTGTTGCCTCCAAAGTGTTGCATCTTCATCTGTGTCGTTATTGTGCATAGTTTGATACTGTCTCTTATAACAACAACTTGTGTATCGAGTGAAATAACGAGGGTTTCGTTCTTACAGAATAGCACAGTGAAGAGTGTTTTCAATAATTTTCATTTACAGTAAAATAATTTATCAGATTGAGCAATGATGTGTGACCCGTCTCGGCCCGGGGTAGAATAGGCCCAGAGTGACTCTGCTAGTTGTAAGAGACGACGAAAGGAGACCCCTCCCTCTGCCCCCCCCTCCGCCCCCAATGTCCCAGAACTGATGTTGTCCTCCTATTTGGCCCCGCCCTCCCTTGCTGGACTCCCTTTATGATTGTGAAAAGTGTCTTTCTCAGACTTCTTCTTCAGCTCGTGGATAAAAAACTAAACACAAAAACGAGGGCGCTTATTTGCATTGTTCGATGAATTTATGTTTCTCTTAAGTTGGCAATTATCTTGTAGTACGTTATTAGTACAAGCTGAAGGGGTTTTCTATGCTTCAACGTGTACGGTATGTTTATATACAGAGTAGTCTCGGACAAGGGGTTCTACAATACCCACCCACCTGTGGCCTTGAATTCGATTACTACAATATGTCTTGTATGGCTGTTAATATGCCATTTGTTTCGATTTTAGTTGTTTAGACTAGTTGGGCTAGGACTCAGGTTCCATGAGTAACTTACCCGTCTTGAAGATTGCCATCTTAATGTGGTCAGATGCCGTTATTCTAGTTTGTTTCTTTATGTTCTTGTAGCAGGTCCTAAAGGAACTCGTGGTTCTGCAATGCCCACATGTGGCATTGAAATCGATGGCTACAAGCTCTCTCGTCTTCTCCTTTTCCCGCCAAATCACTTGGTCGGTTTATTTTTATTTTCAATTATAGCTCCGTACTTTTCAATAAGCCTAGGTGAAATGCGCTCCTCTTAATCTACGGTTATAACCCCCCCACTGTCCCATTGAATATTTCTCCTCCCACTTGGCCCTGCCCTCCCTTGCTGGACTCCCGTATGACGACTCACGCGACGTACAATGGATCTGATTCGGATGTGGCTTTATTCTTCATTATCATCTTTCTCATCTTCATTATCACCTGCTCATCGTCTCGATTAGCCATCGTTGCATATATATGAGACGTTAAGCCCCATTAATCAATCATCATCTGAGTATAATCTTATTATGTGTTATATTCTAATAATCTTCCCCTTGAGTAATCTGGAGATAATCAAAGGTTGGTGAAACCTGCCAGCTGAGTGTAGCCGTGGTCAGAGGCCCCCCCCCCCCCCCTACCTTCCTCCCTCACTTACGCCCCCCCCCCCCCCCGGCTTGACTGCCCCCCTCCCCAGTTCCTCTAGACTCATTGTGCATACTGTGTAGACCCAATACAGTAGCACATGTTTCATTAACCTTCTAAAGTATTAGAGTAGGCTATTTGATTTGCATTATGTGCAAGCTACATAAAGAGCGTAGTGGAGTTGTGCAAACATAAATTTCCCTCAAACAAACCTTTTACGATGTATCAATATCATGTACGTTATTAAGTACACCAATAGTCCTAGGATTGTTTCCGGTTTGAAGTATTTTTTGGCATGCCTTGATACAAATATAAACAATAAATAACATATATAAATAAATAAGAAATAACAATAGGTTCTAGCCTCTAGGCCTATAAAAATTATTATGTAAAGAAATAAAAATAAAATAATTGTACAATTTATTTTTAACTACTTAGTGGTGTGCACAACCCTATCTGGTGTTTCATACCTTTTCTCTTTCCTTTGATGCATATCTGATGTAACATGTTTTAAAAAAAGTCCTTCTTCAATTTGGTTAGCATTTTGACAGTAAATACCGGATTATACTGAACAGCCCTTTTGATGAAGCATAACACAGCAGAAATGTGTTGTTTGCATTTGTCCAGCCTTGCATGGGTACACGAGAACTCGACGATAGTCAGTTTATTTTCCTTCACCATGAGATGACCGGGTACTTGGTGAGGCTCCTTTGAAAGGGCACTCGCTTGATGTACAAGCCCTCTAAGACTCGGAATTTCGGATTCTAGACGCTGCGTATCACCCGCAAGCTATTGCAAAACCTACATTTAATACATTTTCGGGTCAGTTTGACATTTTGAGTCTTTGTTGTCACAAAGTGCTGTATCTTAATCTATGTTTTTAGTTTGGTACTTCTCAAATCAGATTATTGAAATATAATTTATAAAACCGACTACCTTGAGCAGAGAGTGTAAACCATACAACTCTAACCCACCTGTTGTCATCAATCCATGGCCTCAAGGGAGAACGATGGCCAGTCTGGTTTTCAAGGCATCCTTCGCTCCAGATAGTTGGTCATCATTTGTCTTTATTTTCTCCAAAGTGTTGCATCTTCATCTGTGTCGTTATTGTGCACAGTTTGATACTGTCTCTAATAACAACAACTTGTGTATCGAGTGAAATAATGAGGGTTTCGTTCTTGCAGAGTAGCACAGTAAAAAGTGTTCTCAATAATTTTCATTAACAGTAAAATAATTTATTGGATTGAGCAATGATGTGTGACCTGTCTTGGCCCGGGGTAGAATAGGCCCAGAGTGACTCTGCTAGTCGTAAGAGGCGACGAAAGGAGATCCCCCCTCCGCCCCCCCCCTCCCCCAATGCCCCAGAACTGATGTTGTCCTCCTATTTGGCCCCCCCCTCCCTTGCTGGACTCCCTTTATGATTGTGAAAAGTGTCTATTCTCGGACTTCTTCTTCAGCTCCAGGATAAAAAAACTAAAACACAAAAACAATGCGCTTATTTGCATTGTTCGATGAATTTATGTTCCTCTAAAGCCGGCAATTATCTTGTTGTATGTTATTAGTACAAGCTGAAGGGGTTTTCTATGCTTCAACGTGTACGGTATGTTTATATACAGAGTTGGCCTACGGCATTGCCTCAATAGACACACACACACACTGTTGGTTTGTCCAATACTACATCATGTCATGTCATAGCTGGCATAGTCATCATAGTCAGGTAGCTGACAATGCAACAGCAACTTTTCTTTCAACGTGTACGGTATGTTTATATGCAGAGTTGGCCTACGGCATTGCTTCAATAGACACACTGTTAGCACTGTTGGTTTGTCCAATACTACGTGTTGTCATGTCATGTCATAGCTGCCACACCCCATAGTCATCATAGTCAGGTAGCTGACAATGCAACAGCAACTTTTCTTTCAACGGGTATCGGTGCTCGCAGAATGCGGCCGAGTGGCCGTAACGCTGACAGTTGTAGCACATTGGGGCCACCGTCTGGTCCCGGTGGTGCTTCACAGATACGACGACGTGGCCGAGCCTCGTGACAAGGGTGTTAACTATTAATTTCTTATCAATGCTTCAACTGTTCGACAGGTCTAGGCTAGGCCTAGCACACGAGGTGTGGTGATGTGTGATTTGTCGGGATACAGGTTGTAACAGAATAGACGGTTTGAAGTGAACTGAATTTAAAGAATGATGAATATGATAACTAGGAAAACGCATGGTTGACGCGTTGATAAGCGAGCGCGTCCATATCTACGAACGTTCTGGCGAAAAGATCTCAAAGGTAATAAAAACAATTAACAACAATTCAAGAATGTGCATTTCAATATTTTTTCTAATTTCCATAGCTATTATACTTCCCGATATTGTTGAATGCAATGTGCGTTGCTAAGAATTTTCGTTGTCATTCTGTCTAGTGTTTTCGCGGCGGTCCGCCACCGTTAAAAACAGTTATTGAGTGTAACTTTGTAACTTTTCTAACGATTTTGCCTCAAAACTATACACCTTCAATCCACATCGAGGCTTGTGGATGGTCCAAATTTCAAATTGATCGGACTTCTCGTTCGACCGCTATCGACAGACATAAAAACAAAACAAAAAACAAACATAATGAAGTGCCATAAGAGTCTAGTACGAAAAAAAAACAAAAAAAAAAAACAGAACGAAGTGCCATAAGAGTCTCGTGGAAACGCTCGCTTCGCTCGCTTAATAATCAAGAACAATAATACGGACAGTAGTTACGGTTTCACAATATTATAAATGAAGCAATACACTTGTCGGTCGCGGTACGTCGATAACTTCAAGTCTTGGCTGCAGACAGTTGCCCAAGTTGTTGACTCTGTGGTGGTCTACGTGAGAGTTCTCTCGTCTCCTCTCAGATGAGCGCAGGCCGTGTGCCTAGTGCGTCTAATCATGGCTGCCATAGCCTATACATGGCTACCAGTATACAAAAATAAAAATCTCTAACGAGGGGTTCTACAATACTCACCCACCTGTGGCCTTGAATTCCATGACTAGAATATGTCTTGTATGGCTGTTAATATGCCATTTGTTTAGATTTTAGTTGACAAGACTAGCTAGGCTAGGAGTTGGTCCCTGTTTTCCAGGTTCCATGATTAACTTACCCATCTTGAAGATTGACATCTTAATGTGGTCGGATGCCGTTATTCTTGTTTGTTTCTTTGTGTTCTCGTAGCAGGTCCTAAGGGAATTCGTTGTTCTACAATACCCGCCCACCTGTGGCCTTGTATTCGATGACTATAATGTCTGTTATGTGGCTGTTAATATGCCATTTGTTTTTATTTTAGTTGACAAGACTAGCTAGGCTAGGACTCAGGTTCCATGATTAACTTACCTGTCTTGAAGATTGCCACGTTGTGTCGGATGCCGTTATTCTAGTTGGTTTCTTAATGTTCTCGTAGCAGGTCCTAAGGGAACTCGTGGTTCTGCAATGCCCACCTGTGACATTGAAATCGATGGCTACCAGCTCCCACGCCTTCTCATTATCCTTCCAAGTCACTTGGTCGGTTTATTTTTATTTTCAATTATAGCTGCGTACTTTTCTACTATATTTAATAAGCCTTGGTGAAATGCGCTACTTTTAATCTATGGTTATAACTGAGTATAATCTTATTATGTATTATATTATAATAATCTTCCCCTTGAGTAATCTGGAGATTATCAAAGGTTGGTGAAACCTGCCAGCTGAGTATAGCTGTGGTCAGAGGCCCCCCCCCCCCCTACCTTCCTCCCTACTTACGCGCCCCCCCCCCCCCCCGGCTTGACGGCCCCCCTCCCTTGATGACTAATCCACCCCCCTCCCCAGTTCCTATAGACTCATTGTGCATACTGTGTAGACCCAATACAGTAGCACATGTTTCATTAACCTTCTAAAGTATTAGAGTAGGCTATTTGATTTGTATTATGTGCAAGCTACATAAAGAGCGTAGTGGGGTTGTGCAAACATAAGTTTCCCTCAAACAAACCTTTTACGATGTATCAATATCATGTATGTTATTAAGTACACCAATATTATTTGTACACCAATAGTCCTAGGATTGTTTGCGGTTTGAAGTATTATTTGGCATGCCTTGATACAAATATAAACAATAAATAACATATATAAATAAATAAGAAATAACAATAGGTTCTAGCCTCTAGGCCTATATAAATTAATATGTAAAGCAATAAAAATAAAATAATTGTAACATTTATTTAAAAAAAAAAAAAAAAATAATTGTAAAATTTATTTTTAAGTACTTAGGGATTTGCACAACCCTTTCTTGTGTAGGCCTAATACCTTTTCTCTTTCCTTCGTTGCATATCTGATGTAACATGTTTTCAAAAAATCCTTCTTCAATTTGGTTAGCATTTTGATAGTAAATACCAGATTATACTAAACAGCCCTTTTGATGAACCATAACACAGCAGAAATGTGTTTGCATTTGCTTGAAAGTCCAGCCTTGCATGGGTACACGAGAACTCGACGATAATCAGTTTATTTTCCTTCACCGTGAGATGACCGGTTATACTTGGTGAGGGTCCTTTGAAAGAGCACTCGCTTGATGTACAAGCCCTAAGACACGAATTTCGGATTCTAGACGCTGCGTATCACCCGCATGCAAAACCTCCATTTAATACATTTTCAGTTTTACTAGAGCCTTCATTACATTGTAAATATTGAAACATTTAGTTTCGATTGCCTTCGTTTGATGTACAAGCCGTAAGACTCGAACTTCGGATTCTAGACGCTGCGTATCACCCGCATGCAAAACCTCCATTTAATACAATTTCAGTTTCACTAGAACCTTCATTACATTGTAAATATTGAAACATTTAGTTTCGATTGCACTCGTTTGATGTACAAGCCCTAAGACTCGAATTTCGGATTCTAGACGCTGCGTATCACCCGCATGCAAAACCTCCATTTAATACATTTTCAGTTTCACTAGAACCTTCATTACATTGTAAATATTGAAACATTTAGTTTCGATTGCACTCGTTTGATGTACAAGCCGTAAGACTCGAACTTCGGATTCTAGACGCTGCGTATCACCCGCAAGCTATTGCAAAACCTACATTTAATACATTTTCAGTTTTACTAGAACCTTCATTACATTGTAAATATTGAAACATTTAGTTTCGATTGCACTCGTTTGATGTACAAGCCGTAAGACTCGAACTTCGGATTCTAGACGCTGCGTTCACCCGCAAGCTATTGCAAAACCTACATTTAATACATTTTCAGTTTCACTGGAACCTTCATTACATTGTAAATATCGCAACGTTTCGTTTCGATTGCACTCGTTTGATGTACAAGCCCTAGGACTCGGAATTTCGGATTCTAGACGCTGCGTATCACCCGCAAGCTATTGCAAAACCTCCATTTAATACATTTTCACCTTCACTTAAGTTTGTGGAACCTTCATTACATTGTTAATATCGAAACACGATTGCTGCAGAATCTATCCTCGACGACATGCCTGCCATCTACGTTCAACTGGCGTAACCAATAGTCTGCTGACTGTACAAACTCAAAACCAAAATGGCGTGTAGACCAAACACATTACGTATCTGCGCCTGGAATGCCAACGGCGGTATTCGAACTAAAACCCCCGAGCTGTTAGACTTCCTGCGAACTAAACGAATACCGATATGTTTGCTTTCGGAAACCCACCTGAAGCACACTGATAAATGGTCAGTGCCAAACTACACCGTCCATCGTACGGATAGTTTTTGATAGTTTAGTAAGTACTTTAGTTACAAATTATAATGAGATTTTCATTCTAGGTGACTTCAACATTGATCTACAAACGAAGACTGCTCCAGTCAATCGATTTAAGTTTCTCACTAGGTCTCGTGGGCTAGTGCAATTAGTTAAATCCAGTACAAGAGTTAATGTTAAGTCATCTAGTTTAATTGACCACATTTATGTTTCTCGTAATGATAATGTTATTCAATCAGGTATAATAAGTGTAGGTATTAGTGACCATGAGTTAATTTATTGCATTCGTAAAATTAATCGACAGAAGTTTCTTCCTAAGCTGGTTAATACCAGAAATTTTAAAAATATTGATTGGGAACAGGTAAATAGTGATATTTTGAGTGGGCCCTTTGAGCAAATTAATATGATGGTAAGTGCTAATGATAAATTAGAATTATTTAATAATATTATTTTGGACACTCTTAATAATCATGCACCAATTTTGAAGTTACGAGTAAAAGGAAAATCGGCTCCATGGTTATCTTCAGAAATTAGAAGATGGATGCACAGGAGGGACCACTTGCGGAAACAATTCCGTACTTCGAGACAGCAATCCACATGGGATGAGTATAAACATATTCGGAACAAGGTAAATAATTGCATTCGTTTTTCTAAACGTGAGTATTTTAAGTCATCTTTTGATACTGATATTTCTTCGAAATCTTTATGGTCGGTTTATAATAAGTTAACGGGTAATAAATCTAAACAAGGCTGTAATATTTCATCTTTAAGTGAAAATGGAGTGTCCTACACATCTAATCATGAAATTTGTAGTCTGTTGCAGAAGAGTTTTTTAGTAAACACTACAGATTACTCCAAAGATATTGGTGAGTTTCGTGATTTGAGTGTACGGGAAGCTGAAAGTCGTCCATTTAAACAGGTAACCAATGATGAAGTTATTTCTGCAATTCGTAGTCTTAAAAATAATAGTGCTGCAGCTTCTTGGGAAGTGCCATGTATTGTTTTTAAGAAATGCTCTTCTATAGTTGGTTTGTTGGCTGTTTTAATATCTCATTTCTTTTTCATAGGTGTTTTCCCGACACGACTAAAATTGGCTAAGGTAACACCCGTTTATAAGGGTAAAGGTAAGAAAGATGATAGAAATTCATATCGGCCAATTTCTACTCTTCCGATAGTGGGTAAAATAATAGAAAAAATTTTGTATAAAAGATTGCTGAATGAAATTGATTTATCTATAGGTTTAAGTACTAATCAGCATGGTTTCAGAAAAGGACGATCGACTCAGAGTGCTCTCTTGGCGTTCACTGATTTCATTTCGAAGAAGATTGACTGTCGAAATGGCAAGGTAGGTGCTGTGTTTGTTGATCTTAGAAAAGCATTTGATTCGGTACCCATTTTACCTCTTTTAAAAAAGTTGAAAGCTAGATATAGTGTTAGCCCACATTTGTTAGCTATTCTCTCAGATTATTTTCTAAATAGGCAAATGTTTATAAATCTACCTAATTATTCGTCAGATTTTATAGATATTCTGTGTGGAGTTCCCCAAGGTTCAGTTTTGGGACCACTTTTATTTATTCTTTACATTGATGATATATCTGATATAATGTCTGGTATTTCTTATTTGTTGTATGCTGATGATTTGGTTTTTTATTTAGAAGGTACAAATACCGAAGAAATTGTCAGGAGGCTTCAAGAAATTTTAAGAAGAATGGATAACTGGTTTCTGAGTCAGGAACTCAATATTAATTATAGTAAAACTAATTTTATGATTTTTCATAAGGCTAATGATAATACTGTGAATAGATTTCCTCAAGTGTTAACTTGTAATGGTAACATTATTTCTAGAGTATTTGAATATAAGTATCTTGGTGTTTATTTAGACTGTAGTCTTACTTTTAAAAGGCACTATGAATATGTTTGTAATAGGGTGTCTTCAGCAATAGGTATGATTGTAAGAATGAAGAGATTTGTGACTGAGAGAATGCTGAGATTACTTGTTGATTCGTATGTTCACTCTATAATTGATTATTGTTTAGTTGTGTGGGCTGTTCGACCATCTGCAGATTATATTGTGCTGCAAAGAAGAATAGACCATTTATTTGATGAAGTTCCTTTCCACCAAGACATGCAGGACAATTTTTTGACAATTGATGAGCGAATGAAGTTCCATGTGCTGGTAAATACTTTTAAGATGATGAAAGGTATGTATTTAGATGTTATGCCAACTATGTTTAATTTTGTTGAACGTAGGCTACTCGTGATTCTATATTAACTTTTACTTTACAGGTTCCTATAATGAATTCCGAGTCGTTCCGCAGGTCATTCTTGTACAGAGGTGTACACTTCTGGAATTCCCTTCCGCATGATCTTCGAAGCCAGTTTGTGAGATTGCGGCTCCTAGAATTTAGGAATAAGATTGAGTCTGTAATTCTTAAGATGAGAGTTAGGCGTGTTTAAGTTAAGATTGTTCTACTGTAAGTGGTTTTTCATCTGTTTTAGATGGAGATGATTGTTGGTCTTCTGGGAATCTACATCCGATTTCCTGAATTCTCTTGATTCAGTTTGATCTCTACTTATAAATGGTTCACAGATTAAGTTTTTCAAGACCATCTTTCTTTCAAGATTCGAAGTGAAGATAGAAGGCGTGTGCTGTTTCCCGGGTTGCTTTTACGTGGAATTTTATTTTTTCCCAGATTGCAGTTTCTGATTTTTTGCAATCCTCATTTCGTTTGAGCTGGGACCGTTAACAAATCAGTTTTTCTTTTTTTCTTTTTTCTTTTTTGTTTTTTCTTTTTTGTTTTTTCTTTTTTCATTTTTCTTTTTTCTTTTTTCTTTATCCTTTTTCTTTTTACTTTTTTCTTTTTTTTTTTCTTTTTTTTTTTTTTTTTTTTTTTTTTCTTTTTTTCTTTTCTTTCTTCTTTTTTCTCTTCTTTTTCACTTTTATATTTATACATATATTTATTTTTTCCAACAATTTTTTTTGTTTCTTCATGTTCTTTCTTATTTTCATACTTCTATTTTTTTTTTTTTTTTTTTTTTTAATATGTTGAATTTCCACTTCATTTGATTTTATTTCATTTCTCAATTATTTTTTCTTGTTCTTGATTATATTTTATATAGTTCAGTAGTTTGTTTTGTTTTTGTTGTTATTGTTATTTATGATTTCATTACTATTCATTGTTTGCATAGCTTAGTTTTATTTAAGGTCCTCCTTTGTAAATCAGTTTTTATAACTGAATAGGATAGACATTAAATAAATAAATAAATAAACCTACGCCACTGTCACGCAACAATCCAGGCGGAGGCACCGCCATCTAGGTGCACAACTCAGTCCGTCACTGCGCTGATGTAGTTGAGGGACTACTGGGAATCGAAGCCACGGCCATTATGGTGCACACCACATACGGTAAAATCAAAATTATCTCGGTATACCACCCACCTAGAAATCATCTTTGTGATAGTGACCTAGATAAGCTACTACCACATGGGCGCAAGGTCATAGTCGCAGGGGACCTAAACGCCAAACACGAGGCGTGGCACTCATCTGTTATGAACATAAGAGGTCAGGATCTATATAACCATGCGGCCAAGCATGATTACGTTGTACTGGGGCCCTGTGAACCCACCTTTTACAATCATAATATAAACAACCAAGCAGATGTTCTTGATGTAGCCATACTAGCTGACATCAACGCGGACTATGACGTCACAGTTGTTGATGCATTGGTATCTGATCACAATCCACTTGTCATCACAGTAGGACACTGCCTGAATAAAAACATGCCCAAGCAAGTGAAGGCTTACGAAAGAGCAAATTGGGTCGCATTTCGCTCCATAGTGAGCGCACTGTTGCCAAACAAACCACCCGCGATACCGCATGCAGCAGCCGTAGATGACGCCGTCGCAACCCTCACCAGAGCGATCCAGACTGGCATTGACAAGGCCATACCGACAGTGACGCTGACCGAGAAGTCATACCTGGACATACCGACCCGCATACGACGCTCTATCGCGTACAAGAACACCATAAAAAGGCAGTACCAGCGAACCCGGGACCCCAGACTCAAGACACAACTCAACCGAGCGGTGAAGCAGATTCATTATGACATTGCGACTCTGCGAAACGAGAGATGGGACAACAAACTTGCCCAGCTTCGTCTTCACGATAACTCACTGTGGCGTATGACTCGAGCACTGCGCAGCAACGTCAGAATAGACCCTCCTCTTAACACCTCCAGCGGAGTGGCAGTAACGGCGCGCGAGAAGGCGGAGGCGATAGCAGACACCCTGGAGCAGGCGTTCACACCAAATCCACCGGCTCCAGATTCGGCAAACATTGAAGAGGAAGTCATGCAGTTTCGGTGGACGCCGGAATTACTGACGCCACCTGCCCTGTTGAAACACTCGTCACTCGCGGAACTCGCGACTATAGTACGCGCACTCCCGGCAAATAAGGCCCCGGGCCTTGATGGGATTACCGCCAGGGCAGTGAAGGCTCTGCCGAACAGTGCGGCAGAATACTACCTGCAAATAATTAACGCCTCCATCACCTTGGCGTACTTCCCGGGTAAATGGAAGATGGCAAAAATAGTTTCTTTCCCCAAACCAGGCAAACCAGTCAGGTCTACGACCAGCTACAGGCCGATCAGTTTGCTATCTGTGCTGTCTAAAGTCTACAAACGCATCCTACTCACCAGAATGCAGCAGCACATGGACGACGTTGAGCCACTCCCATTGGAGCAATTTGGATTCCGAGCCACCCACTCCGCCCCACAACAAGTGGCGCGCGTGGTTCAAATAATCACGTTGAACAGAGACTTCTTCGAACGCAGCACAGCGGGCATATTCCTTGACGTTGCCAAGGCTTTTGACAAGGTCTGGCACGCAGGGCTCATATGGAAACTACGCCAACTCAATTTCCCAGAATATCTTGTGAGACTCTCTGCATCATACCTGGAGGGACGCAAGTTCACGGCCGTGTGGGGGTCGGATACATCAACCCCCCGCCCAATCGCGGCAGGCGTGCCACAAGGCTCCTGCCTGGGTCCTATCTATTACAATATTTACACCCATGACCTACCCAGACCACCAGCTACGATTCACATTGCGGGATATGCAGACGACTTTGCAATCCTCATCAGAGGGCGCTCTAATGCCAGCATAGTGGCGCGGGCTCAGCCATACTTGAACAAAGTCACAGCATACTACGCGAGATGGAGGACACACCTCAACGTTGCTAAGACCGTAGCGGTAATGTTCAAATCAAATAGGGCAGAAATGCCAGCATTACATCTCAACCATGCCCAGGTTCCATGGCATAACAAGGCTGACTACCTCGGTACAATCCTGGATAGGATGCTCAGCTTCCGGCTAAACACCACAGCCAGGGTAGCCAAGGCCGCCGCAGCTCACGCACGGCTCTACCCCCTGCTCAAGTCGACCTACCTCAGACGGGACTTACGGCTGCTTCTATATAAAGCGATCATCTGGCCAACGCTAACGTATGCTGCACCAGCCTGGGTCCACATGGCCAGCACGACAGTCAACAGGTTGCAAGTCTTACAGAATAAATCCCTACGGACCATAGCAGGGGCCCCTCCCAGGACGCGTACAAAAGACCTCCACGACTTCCTCGACGTGTCGTACGTTGAGGACCAACTGACCGCCATGGCAGACAGGTTCTACAGCTTAGCCACAGTCTCAAAAAACCCGCTAATACGCTCGTTACACCCAAACAGACTATTGAGAAGGGAGCTCAAACCAAGACACCGAACCCTGGATGCGGGAACCACCCAGCCGCCAGCCAAGAATCACCATAGCCCGCGCCATTGGGACCCGGACGTCGAACCACCCGACAAGAGACCCAGACTAACCTGACGCGTCCACGCTGAACGTGGATTGCAACCAGCTCGTCCATCTCGTCTAACGTGACGGAAACGCAGGAAGCCTCGCCACGAGGAACCAAGAATATCACGACAAAGACAATTAACATAGCCGTGAATATTGACCTTGCCGGTCAAAACCGGCACATGAACGGGTAGCTCGTAGTTAGCTGAAAACAGCCCGAAACAGAAGAGAACGGGGACGGCTGACTGTACATAGTTAATTTTTAATTTCTCGTTGGAATACCCGTTATAGGGTACACACCAGCTTTACCCGATGTGCCCCTCTTCAAGTGACTAACTAGGTTATTAGGATGTTTGGATAGTTGGGGAGGTATGTCCGAGGGCTGCTAGTAGGACTCAATCCCAGCATTCGCCTTTACGACTGAGGAAAACCTTGGAAAAAACCTTCAGTCAGGACTGCCGGTGGCCGGAATCGAACCGGCGACTTCCCGAATTAGAGTCTCGCGTCTCACCGCTGAGCCAGCTCTATCGGTTCTACATAGTTGACCCCTTCCTCCCTACACGCCTGGCCCAGTCCCACATTGATTTCTCCTACCTCCCACTTATTTATGTCAGTCCTATTGAGGATTCCGAATACTATGTCTCACACCCCACCCTCACTTACGCCTCCCGGCTTGACCGCCCCCTCCCTTGATGGTTGTTGTTCCCCCCCCCCCCCCCCCCCCCGTCGCCAGATCCACTAGGCTCATATAGTCTTTAGTCTCCACATAGTTGACCCTTTCCTCCCTACACGTCTGCTCCAGTCCCACATTGATTTCCCCTACCTCCCACTTATTTATGTCTATCCTTTTGACAATTCTGAATACAGTGATCTCCAGCCCCTCCCTCCCCCCCCCCCCCCCCCCGTCGCCAGATCCACTAGGCTCATATTCATAGGTTGCACGTACGTCAGTACAACATCCGGGTACGTTCTGTCTGTCGTGTTTCAAGCATGTTTTCAGTTCTCTTGGGTGAAAGCTTCGTAAATGTAGCCCCTTTCGCCGGTGAAATCATCCGTACATACTCACTGTATTTCAGGTAAGGTTAAGGATTGGCCTTCTTGTATTTTATGAAATACCGAAATAGTCTTAGCGTTTTTAATCCCGCTCAACAAAGACAGGCAGTCTAGGCTAGGCCTATCCTAGGGCCTAAGAGCCAAATTCCCGTTACCGTTAGTTTCGTTTGAGGGCTGAGGGGTTGAGTTGGGCTGAAACATCATAAGAATCGTAAGCCTAGGCCTAGGCTCTACCTTACTTCTTGCCTATCGTAGGCCTAGGCCCTAGCCTAGGCCTACGCATTCTTGGTTAAGTTTAAAAGTTAAAACCCTGTGACAAAGCCACTGACTTCTGGTTCCTGAAAGGCCCTGTGTGATAGGCCTACCTAGGCCTGGCCTATGATAATTAAATTCTGTTAAGACCCAGAGCCTATATAATTTGCAGACATGTAGGCCTGGGTAGGCTAGGCCTAGGCCTAGACCAAGGGGTAAGTTTGTAGGCTATCCTAGGCCTAGGGCCTAGGCCCTACATTTTGTACACCATCCATAGCGTAGGCCTAGGCCTAGGCCTCATGTTACGATCAGTGTTGTCTTAAACGTCATATAGGCTAGGCCTAGGCCTAGCCTTCGTGCCTAGGGCATGTTTTTATAGGGGGTGTGTGCCGTAAAGCGCCCGGTCTGACCAATGACAATAAGATTGAACAGAGCGAGGGTTCCGGTCGCTTTACGGTATGTGCCCAGGTTACAACAATGAAATTGATGAAATGAAATTTTGAAATCGTCTATTATAGTTTGCAGCTATGACATTAGTTGTGCGAACCCTACCGACGCGTTCACTATTGTGGTTGATTTGATTTATGAATTTAGGGTGCTACAATAGCTAGGATTATTTACAATGATTTAAGATACTAATATACAGTAGTAGATTTAACTGTGAAACTGAACACATGTCATAAAGTCTGAACTGTACACTTAAGGTGGAGCATTAAGATGCCTCCTTTAAGTGTTGCTCTATTTTCAATAATGTAATATTTTATTTTTGTTATTGGTGCTAGGGCCTAGACGTAACAACAGATCTACCCACTTTCCAATGGACTAGGCAGCTCAAACAGTAATGTTGCCCTAGCTGGACATTGCATGTATGCTAATAGGACGTTTTAACTAAATCTGGCTACATAGGGTAGCCTAGATTAAAGTAGGCACCGACAGTTAAAAATGCCTAAAGTAAAACGAAAGTCCCTTCGTGATTTATCAGCACGCCATTTTAACAGATTATTAAATAATCAGACCATAAGTGTTGAAGCACAATTGAACTCTTCATCAACTTCATACTCGGACATGCCCGGGTGTTCCAGGGCTAGCTCTACGTGTGGGTCTAATATGTTAGTACCATCTAGGGCTACTAGCCCTGTTCCAAGAATATATCTATCTGGTGCAACTAGTTCTGCCAATATGTGTGGTATGGTGGTGGTAAAGAGGGGCGATATTTTGCAATACTCAACCAATCTTTTATCACTGCCACTTTAGGCCCATATGAGCATACTTGGGGAAAGGAACTTTTAAAATAAACATGTGAACGCATTCGTATTATGACAAACTTTTGAACAAACTCATTCCCGTTTAGATTGATTACTTTTCTAGACCTTTAAAACATGTGCATGCAGACATCTCAGCAGTGACATGCCCATGCTTGTGAAAAATGTATAAATGTATGGAACAAAAAATAAATAAAAATAAATAAATTTGAAAGGTTAGGTGTTTCTACGTATTGTGCAGCACATATAATCTGCGACCAACAGCTTATCTCTTTATACACACTCTTGAAACTCTTGCAGCTGATAGTATCTACCAACATAAGCTATTTTAAACCCATAGCCACCAAATGTTTGCCAAGACGCTACTATTTCTCAGTGTCCAAAAAGAAACACGGAATTGATAGTTTTATATTTAATTTTAAATTAAGGTGGGTGTTACAATGCATTGCCAACTGAATATTGCTATACTTGGCACAAGACTACCTTACACTGCTTTCGTCACAGGCGAGGCTCTCGTAGCCAACCAGCGAACCGCTGGAGACACACCCGTGCAAAAACCGATCGCTGATTGGCTACGAACCCGTCGCCTGTGACGAACGAAAGCATGTGTAAGGTAGTCCTGGTACAACTATATTGTACGTAATGTGTACACAAAATACAAAAATATAATTTAGGCCTACTTTTTAAAATTAACTTCTTTTTCGAAGTGAACTTGTACGTTTATTTAGTCCAACTGGGCCTCCAAAAGTAGTCCAGTTAAAGTGCCAAGTAATTTATTTGCCAGGCAAGCCCACTTTGGTGTCTTTTTATTGGTCCTTGTCATGGTGAAAACAACTTCAACTGGACATTGAAATACCAGCCCAAACTAGTGTTGGAACAAAATTTTATACAAACAGTGTAAACTGATGGTAACTTGTCATATGGACAAATCTCAATACTTCCATGTTGCCATATTTCACTGTAATTTTTTTTATTTATTTGTGAATTGAATTTTTGAATTACTACCTGACCTAAATTATCATGGAGCATAGTTTATCTAATGCAAACTTGAAATTATAAATAACAATATGTTAGAACTTAGAAGGCAGATATGAAAATCCTACACATCTGCATTAACTGCTACTGAACAGTACACTTAGCAAACACAGCTTTGGCATCATACCTTTATAGGCATTAATACTGTTTCAGAATGTTTGAAGCACTGGCTTGTTTCAAGGGGAACCTCCGAATGCCGGCTTCAAGAAGAACTGGACAAGGTTCCCAAATACATTGCCCAGCGGATTACCGACCTTAACCGGGAAGGAAAATCCAGTGTTGGAAAACCATCACAAAAAGACAAACCGAGGCGTCAGCTCATAGATGACTCGTTTGGTGCCTCTACGTCTCAACACACGCCGAATTTTTCTCCAGAGACATGTTTCTCTCCAAGTTTGTTGGACTTGTCTCCAATAAAACATGTCTCTGGAGAAGTAGTGGATAGCGACGCTACTCCATAGTGCAGGGTTGATTGATGGTCTGCCCATTTGAGGTGATTGCAAACCATTATTGTACGTTTCTACAATACTTTTTACAAGTTTTAGGCGGAAGGCAAGTTGGTCGATTTTTATGTTCGAAGCATTATTATAAATGATCTGTGCATTGAGAATTGACACATTGAGTAGACGTTTGAAAAGTTTTATGTACCACTTCCTACCCCGCTTGCGTTCCAATAGATAGGGCTGTAGTTTTTGGTCTTTGAGATCCACTCCCCCCATGGCTTTATTGTAGTCTAGGATGCATTGTGGTTTTTCAGTGTCCACCCCCCGTTTTGTGATAACAGCCATATCACTGTTGTGAAAGGTCAAAATAAAGGAAACATCCTTCTTGTCTTTCCACTTGAGGACCATTACCCCATTGGATGCTTCGGCAATGTGCTCCCCTTTTTTCAACTTGGCTGTTTTTACTCTAGCAGGGACATTTTTACGATTTATGCGAAGGGTACCTGCTACATTTACACCGTTATCATTGAGGCAAATGCACAGGTCTGGAGAGTTGTCCACAGAGTATGGCCTAAGTTGTACAAGGGCTCCATTAGTTTTGTGACAATCCCAGCTGTTTTGGACTTGCTAAGGTCTGCATTTTGGATTGCGTTTCCGGCGTTTGCAATACCATTAGCCACATTCACACCATCTGCACCTACGTACACAATGAAGTTCCACAAATATCCCGATTGTGATTCACATAGTTCAAAGGTTTTTATTCCAAATTTGGAAGACTTGAGGGGAATATATTGCTTGAAACTGAGGCGCCCTTTCCACAGTGTCAACGATTCATCTATGGCAATATTTTTTGACAGTTGCGCGGCCATGTTTCTATCTTTGAAGTTTGTTTACGTTTCGTGTCGACTAAAGCTGTGTTGCCAGATGGATAACGGTGTCGCCATAGTTACAAAAACAAACTTTTATGTTGTGTTAAGTGTTATTTTGGCATAAAATGATACATTTTCAATCGTATACGTAATTGTATCACACATTTTATTTTGTTGTAACGACACAATACAATTGAGTGTATAAATAACAAATAATTATTGATATTGTAGGCCCACTTCTTTTAGATTATTCAGTTTCACACTGTTGGCTATTCTGTTTATTAAAATAACACTACTAGAGTCAATTGAGCCACACTTTAAATGGCTACGAAGATGTATTGATTTTAGTATTTTTAACCGTAGATAAATCCTATGCACTTACATTTTTACCGAGAAATAATATGCCATTACATAATATCATAATACCAGATACAAATATCTAAAACATTAATATTGTTTCGAACCAATAAGATAGTTCAGTGGGGTGATTTGAATGGGCAGTTGACTCGCATGAGAGACTTTAAGGAACGTAAATTCAAAGTTTCAATGTAAAAGCTATTCGAATGCTAAATAAAATGTATTAGGATTAATGGGCATAATAGCCAATTATTATTGCAGGGTTGCCGCCAAAAATAATTTCAAATCCTTGTAATAGAGGTAAAATCTCCGCAAATAGGCCTATCCGTGAAAAGTAAGAAACCGTTAATGTTGTAGGTGTAAATGTGTTTTTTGTAGGCTAAGTTTTAGCCATCATAGCTCGAGGCTGTTTTTGTTAAGTTTAATTTATGGCATTATACACATACTACTGGTATGTATGTATGCTCTTTATTTTTAGCAGCTATTTTACATCCTAGTTATATTTATTTACCTTCTATCAACCATTCACATTTGAACATTCCAATATTTCAATTTCTCTTATATTTCTAGGTACCGGTAATCAATTAAATTGTCTTAAACCAAAGTTAAAAAAAATAATCACTTATACTATGCAGATTTTAAGTACACATTCCTGTTTCTAGCACTTCATATTGTGTGATATTGTGTGATATTGTGTGTGATATTGTGTACCATATCTGCATAACCTGATAAATTACTAGGTAAGATACCATTATACTGGACCCAAGATTACTTTACCCCTGCTTTCGTCACATCCGGGGCAGTCGTAGCCAACCAGCGAACCGCTCGAGACACACCCGCGCCAATACCGATAGCTGATTGGCTACGAACCAGTCGCCTGTGACGAAAGCATGTGTAAGGTAGTCTTGGGACAACTATACATACTTCATAAATGAAAACCATAGATAGAAGTTGATAGTTATCTTCCACTGACAACCAATGAAGTGCATTTAGCATATTTCTAATAGGAACTGCTTTTTGCATTCAATTATACATCTCATTGCCTTGTTTTGTACAGTTTTCATTCTATTAATAATAGATCAACTTGAATAGGCCTATGCCCTTGTTTTGCCTGAAAAATTTTTATCCCAGAAAATTCAAAATATATTTCAACAATTGTGTTATACTATAAGTCTTGTCGATAATGAGAGATGTTCACTTATCTCTTATCTTATGGTATCTAGATCTTTGTTCAGTTTAAATGACTATCTATATCAACTGGTGTTTTGCTTTGTTTTTTAAGACAAGTTTGGCATTATGCTCTAAAAACGTTTTACTTTCTATGTATTATTAAGGATAGTACGTCATTTAGCTAGATTTGTATCTACATTCTACATAGCCTGTTTTTGTTTGTTATGTTTATTTTATGGTAGTGCACTATATACGTCATTTTTATGTTATGTTCAATGAATTCTAGGTTATGGAGCATTGTTTTTATCCACATTCACTAGTCAAAAACAGCTGTTTTTGTTTGTTTTTAAGTTTATTTTATGATATTAGACTGTGCTTCAAAACTGATGTGATTAATGTCAATGACTAGTAAGTCATGCTGTGCTTCTAGCCTAATTTACATTTTTTTTACAGGGTGCTCTATGATATAAGTGACAATTATTTTCTGTATCTATACAATCCATATTATCATTGGGCTTCTTATTTTTATGACTGTAAGCTCATGCATATTTGTGTTACTAGTATACCTATGTATCACAACTGATTTTTAGTACTGTTTGATGTATGACAAGTTGGTCTATCTACAACCCACATTTTTGTACCTAACTTAGTTACATTCTCTTTGAAGCCATTGTTGGTCATACTTTAGATACTCATGTATAAACCTATAATATAAATAAATATCCGTATTTTTTAACTATAAATATGAATTATTTCACATGTACTGAGAAGACTCCTTCTGACTACGGTTGGTTCCTATTGAATACGATTGATTCCCATCCATTACGGTTGGCTCCTATTGAATACGGTTGGTTCCTGTTGAATACGATTGATTCCTATTCATTACGGTTGGTTCCTATTGAATACAGTTGATTACTATTGAATACGGTTGGTTCCTGTTGAATACGATTGATTCCCATCCATTACGGTTGGTTCCTATTGAATACAGTTGATTACTATTGAATACGGTTGGTTCCTGTTGAATACGATTGATTCCCATCCATTACGGTTGGTTCCTATTGAATACAGTTGATTACTATTGAATACGGTTGGTTCCTGTTGAATACGATTGATTCCCATCCATTACGGTTGGTTCCTATTGAATACGATTGATTCCCATCCATTACGGTTGGTTCCTATTGAATACGGTTGGTTCCTATTGAATACGGTTGGTTACTATTGAATACGGTTGGTTCCTATTGAATACGGTTGGTTCCTGTTGAATACGATTGATTCCCATCCATTACGGTTGGTTCCTATTGAATACGGTTGATTACTATTGAATACGGTTGGTTCCTGTTGAATACGATTGATTCCCATCCATTACGGTTGGCTCCTATTGAATACGATTGATTCCCATCCATTACGGTTGGTTCCTATTGAATACGGTTGGTTCCTATTGAATACGGTTGTTTACTATTGAATACGGTTGGTTCCTATTGAATACGGTTGGTTCCTGTTGAATACGATTGATTCCCATCCATTACGGTTGGTTCCTATTGAATACGGTTGATTACTATTGAATACGGTTGGTTCCTGTTGAATACGATTGATTCCCATCCATTACGGTTGGTTCCTATTGAATACGATTGATTCCCATCCATTACGGTTGGTTCCTATTGAATACGGTTGGTTCCTATTGAATACGATTGATTCCCATCCATTACGGTTGGTTCCTATTGAATACAGTTGATTACTATTGAATACGGTTGGTTCCTGTTGAATACGATTGATTCCCTTTGAATACGGGTTTTACTCATTCCTATTGAATACAGTTGATTCCCATTGCGTACGGATCCAGTTGAATACTATTGGTTACGTTTCCAGTTGGATACGGTTGATTCCCTTTGAATACGGGTTTTACTCATTCCTATTGAATACAGTTGATTCCCATTGCGTACGGATCCAGTTGAATACTATTGGTTACGTTTCCTATCCACTCCCATTGATTACGTTGCCAGTTGGATACGTCCAAAGTGGCACTAATACTATTGGTTCCCATTAAGTTTAACATGTATTGGATTCAAACAACATCCAATGGTATTCAACTGTAATATTTCCAATAGTATCCAACCGTATTTTTAAGCAGGGTAGCTATGGATGTATTAGCGCCAGCGAGCTTAGAAGTCATAGGAAACATGTTGCAAAAATATGCTTACTCCCTTATAATTGACGAAACAACTGACATAAGCACAAAGAAGAGCCTTGCTATTGTAGCAAGGCACTTTGATGAGGAAGCAGAAGAAGTTAAAGACAGGTTTTTGGGTCTTGTTGAAGTTGAACGCGCTACTGCTGACGGCCTGGTTGAAACAATCAAAACTGCACTGTTAAAAAATAAAATCCCAATTCAAAACATGATTGGCTTTGCGGCCGATAATGCGGCTGTCATGATGGGAAATAAAAATGGAGTACAAACACAGTTAAAAAGAGATGTGCCAAACCTTTTTGTGCTTGGATGTGTATGCCATTCTTTCCACTTATGCGCTTCTGCCGCATGCCTAAAGCTTCCAAGAACTATTGAAGATTTGGCTAAAGACATCTACTCTTACTTTTCAAAGAGAAGGGATGAACTAGGTGAATGCCAAGAATTTGCCAGAACAAAGCCACATGAAATGCTGAGGCCCAGTCAAACGAGATGGTTGTCTTTACAGGTATTGAAATTATATTACTTAAAATTAGCTGTCATAGAAAAATAATTTTATTTCACAACTAGTACGGTATAATCCTCACTTTACCATTTTGATGTTTTTAGGCTGTTGTCAACCGAATATTAGAGCAATGGCCAGCTCTAATCCTGTTTTTCACGAATGCTGCTGTGAATGATAAACTTCAAGCTCCACAGACCATATTACAAGCTCTCAACACTCCAGTCTTCAAGCTGTACTTCACGTTTCTGTCGTATGTACTTGATCTAGTTAACAGGCTAAATCTAGAGTTCCAAAGCGAATCCCCTAAGATCCACACTCTTTCATCCCGAGTATCTCAACTGTACAGAAGTCTCCTCAGGAACTTTGTCAAACAAGAGTTCATCGAAAACGAGGGCTTGGATTCTTTAAATCCCTCCGACCCACATAAATTTCTCTCCCTTGAAAGCACATATTTTGGCGCTAAGACTGAACTTCTAATTGCGAACTCCCCACAAATACCTCATGACCAATTACATAACTTCAGACTGCGAGCACTTGATTTTTATGTCGAACTATGCCGACAAATCAAGCAACGATTTAAATTTAATGATCCAACACTTGTTGCCCTAGAAAACATTGGCCCAGAAGTAGCTCTTTCTGGGCAAGTGGCATCCATTATTCAATTGGCTTCACTGTTCCCCAATTTCGTTCCCAATAATGACATAGAAACTCTTAATACTGAATGGCGACTACTGCCTGAAATAAGACGAGACCCAATTTTCGAAAAACAAATGGAGTTAGTGGAATTTTGGTGTAAAGTGGGAAAAATTAAAAATGGAATTGGGGAACCAATGTTCCAACACCTCTCGAGCTTCATTAAAAGCATCTTGTGTTTGCCACACAGCAGTGCATCTGCCGAGAGAGTTTTTTCACAACTGAGTCTCATCAAGACAAAAACACGAAACAGATTAATGGTGGAAACTTGCAGTGCATTGCTCCACACGAAAGCACTCCTTAAAAATGATACTTGTTTTACATGGCAACCTACACAAAATATGCTAAACAGAAAAATAGATGAGAATGAAATAGTTCCTGATGAAGATATCACCTTTTAGTTTCACACAAAGAAGTGTTTTCTTTCTATTATATTTCCGAATGCATTCATTGTTGGAGTTTAATAATATAATATGATATTGTTAGGCAAATCCGAACGCCTGTCTATCGTTGCTAATTCCAGCCTATGTCATCAACAATGGGCGACTTCCGGTCACAGATTATTGATGACGTCAAATCTAAACTTGGACCTAGAATAATTAGCAACGATAGGACAGGCGTTCGGAGTTCGGACACGTCCTTAGTCTTATAAAATTAAGAATGTTGCTAGCGCAGGTATTTTGATATTGTGTAATTATTTAATGTTTCAAATGTATATTAAGTAAAAATGTAATCTAATGTAAGCTAACCCATGTCCTTATTTTAATATATTTTTTGTCTTGAATGAACATCGAAGTTAAAAATCTCTTGATGCATTGTAAATAAGTCGTAACGTTATCAGATCTCTATTGTTAAAAACATCAAGAAATATTATTGTATCAATAACAATAAATGCACACATAATTTAGGAAATGTTATTTTATTTATTAATGGTTCCCAAGTCCAACCGTCCTTGCTGGCTGGATAGACTAGAAATTAATTTAATTTAAATAAGTTATCCCAAGATCCACTGATGCGCTGCAATCAACTGTGTTTATGCACAAAAAATGCAAAAAAAACATCAGAAACGTAAATCACGGAAAAAGATATGGAAAATGTAGGGAGTGTATAACATGTGATACATTTCGGTATCAAAGACGCGCAATGGAAGTTAGTACTTTTTTTGTTAAACTAGTACGTTTTTTGTGCTGCGGTTGGTACGATTTGAAATTTCATTCTGGCAACACTGTACGTCACATCTTTGCGCGTGGCGGCCACATTTGTGATCAAACTTTAACGTTGCCATGGAGAAACAATTGAAGGCTATAGTAGAAGAACACAGATATTCTTAGTTCTTTAAAATTCAGCGTGTTTTTTTAAATAAAATTGGTATGTGTCGTAACTTACAACTTTGTTATTACTTATGTTTACTTTTTAAATTCTAAATTAGGCTTATTCATCGAATTTTAATAGTATTTGTCAATGATCTAGGATTGGTCCTCATCAATTGTGTCGCAATCATGGCCGCTGTGACGTCACGTGGGAACTATGAATAGTCTTTAGTCTCCACATAGTTGACCCTTTCCTCCCTACACGTCTGCTCCAGTCCCACATTGATTTCCTCTACCACCCACTTATTTATGTCTATCCTGTTGAGTATTCCGAATACAGTGATCTTTAGCCACTCCCTTGCTGGACTCCCTTTATGACGACTCCCGCGATATAGATGGACTGATTCTGTCGACTTAAGCTGTCGAGTACGTCGTTGTTTGTTATACCTAAGACGGGATACGAACTGCGGGCGATGAATTAGTCGATGTAGTCGGGGTTGATGGAGGTAATAATAAATGAGTTTAATGTATACTTATTGCGTACAGAGACAAGTTATGTGAGAAAACTAACGATGACGTGGGTAGTCGGTCGTACTCGTCAGGCGGCCATCGACTCTGTGTTGAATTCAGCTATGATCCCGGGCGGGTGGGGGGGCAAAGAATTGTCATTCGCCCCCCCGGGAATAAATTGGCTACAAGCTCTATATATTAGTTAATTTTGAAATGGCATGGCAATATTGCTTTGAAGGTTTAATAAGTAAATAAAGTTTTTTGTGTGTCACAAAAGTGCACAAGCCGAAAAAAGCAGTGAAGGGCCGGGCTTATCTAAACTCCGTCTTAAATTCAACTGGGCATCAAGTGGACAGCTGTGAACGAACATGTCAATATGGAATACTCACACTTTCACATTTGTTGAACATATATTTTTGTTTTTAATACTTTTTTTGTATCAGAACATTTGACAGTTTATTAGTAAAAGTTATATAGAAGCGGTGGTGGGTTTGAAAATTGTCCCCCCCCCCCCCCCCCCCCCCGCCTCATTCAATTTCTACACCCCCGGAAATTGAAATTGCACCATTTTGATACGGAAAACAAGCACAAATTGACTACACACCCAACCCACACGCCTTGCCATGCACTTTGGTGAATGAGTCATGTTTAGAGACGGCCAGTCGCCCTGTTTCTGCGGCTTGTGTGTCGCCTACCATTTAATCCCATGGAGATATGTTGTCGCTCGACAGCCTAGCCACGCTGGGTATCGACAGTCGCGGAGGCTACAATACCTACCTACACTGGCAACGCCGTAAGAAGAGAGGTGTCCCCTAAAATTCTGAGAAGAGACGGTCGCTCCACACGGTCTATTTCAACGGTAGTCAATGCGAGTTTTCCCGATACCTGCTTGTTATTGTCCACTGCATTGACTGCACCGACCGTGAATGGAATGCGACCCCACCACGTCTGACAAGGCGGGCGATATTATCACTACAATACTTGAGGCAAGACAACGAGATGCAACTAGATTTAGGTTGGTAGTTGTCACACGCGTCACTTCACTATTACCTAATCTGTGACAACAGCTTGCAAGTTAACGCGACGCGACTTTACCTGTGAGTAAGTATCCTCATTGCTCGTCAAAGCTGTTTTATGTGTATTGTATTCGTGTATTTATTAATCAATAAAGTATGTAATTTCAACAATAAAATTAATCTTCTGTTCTCCCACAGCCTTTTTATTTATGATTATACCGATTCCCAAGCTCTACTCCTGCCCAGGGACTGCCACCTTATCGTGGTGGGCAGGTTTGCGTGCTTTGTTGATCCCGAGAGCTATGCCGGCGGAAGCGTATGCTTCTGGTAGGGCCACCCTAGCCGGACTGGTCGAGGAGGAGAAGTCAGACGAAGTGCAGTCCACACCCCAATCCCCTTTCCCCCCCACTGTCCCATTGAATATTTCTCCTCCCACTTGGCCCTGCCCTCCCTTGCTGGACTCCCGTATGACGACTCACGCAATGTACAATGGATCTGATTCGGATGTGGCTTTTTTCTTTTTTTCTTTTTTCTCTTTTTTTTTTTTTTTTTTTTCTTCATTATCATCTTTCTCATCTTCATTATCCCCCGCTCATCGTCTCGATTAGCCATCGTTGCATAAATATGAGACGTTAAGCCCCATTAATCTAATCTAATCCCAAGCTCTACTAAGGGCCAGATGCATAGTCCAAGTTAGTATAGGATTTGTTGCTATGGAATTGTGTTTTTAGATGCTATTTTCCGTAAGAAAACTAAACTATAGCAACCATACACAAATCCCATACTTTACTTGACTGTGCATCTGTGCCTAGACCAACTGTATACAATGCAAGGTCTATTTTAAGATAGCAAAACACTACGCACTTGCACACACTACTAATTTTTGTATGGGCCTATTTATTTAATTTTTTTTTTCTTATTTTTTTATTATTATTATGGAAAGAGAAAGATTGCCGAGGAGAATGCTAGAACTGGAGATTCCAGGTAGAAGAACGAGAGGAAGACCACGACAAAGATGGCACGACAAAGTGAGGAAGGATGTGGAAATGCGAGGAGGGGACTGGAATGTAGTTGAGGGGGAAGAGTGTTGGCAGGATAGAAGAAGATGGAGAGGCTTATCTTCAATGCCGACCCAACGCAGAGTTGGACGTGGCAACAGATGATGATGATTGTATTATAGGAGGGGACTGGAATGTAGTTGAGGGGGAAGAGTGGTGGCAGGATAGAAGAAGATGGAGAGGCTTATCTTCAATGCCGACTCAACGCAGAGTTGGACGTGGCAACAGATGATGATTATTATTATTATTATTATTATTATTATTTTTTTTTTTTTTTTTTTCACAGACCGTTACATGGCGATGGTGTACTCCTCTTGAGAGAGGGAGAGTAAATTGACTTGAAATTAACAAACACAAACAGAGAAACAAAATAAAAAACAAATCTAATGCATCACTTCTTTATTACATACATACAAACATACATACATACATACATATACTAGTCCCGACGAAAGTATTCGCATACCGATCTCAGGTCATTGTCTACTGCCCCTTTCAACCGCGCCAATTGTAAGAAAATCAACAGATAAATTTACCTGGCATTCTTTCACACATTCGCAAATGCACTCGGTTCGGCTTAGTCGAGTGAACAGCGGTTTGGCCACACCCACCGTTACAGGTAATCAACGGAAGGTCTTAAATTATCCCCAATAAACCTGTTTAGGTTACATGGTAGGAATTAGCGAAGTAGAAAATTAAGTTGTCACCTTGGACTCGGCTGTGTCGTAAGCATCAGAATACTTTCGTTGGGACAACTATACACGTACATACATTAAACTTATGTGTAGGCATATTATTTAACATGAGCTTCACATAATTTATACATTAGGTTCGTTTGTTTTACCTACACTGACCTACACTTTACACTAGTGTAGGCTCAATCTCTCTAAAAGGCGTTTAAGTATTAAGTGTAGCCAAGTGAAAGGCGTTTGTTTTACCTCAGTACTTTCTACAACTGCTTTTCGGCTCATACAGCAAGTGTAGTGTAATTAAAAGGCGCCAAACAAATGTGACAGTTCAAAATAAGGAGATCACTAATAATGAAAAACGCATTCTATTTCCACAAATTGTAAAATCGCAGCACTTTTATAATAAATTCAAAGCATTTAAAATTTATAGTAAATGTATATTATAGGGTTCTTTTGGACTACATACGGAAATAATGTGAGCATGCACACCATAACCTCAAAACGTAAGTAGGTCAGTGTAAAGCTTAGTGTAAAGTGTAGACAAAAAGCGTTTTCTTATTGTGGTTGACGCAAAGCAAAATCAAGTGTATAAGCCTACCTCACTTACACGTTACACTACACTATGATGTAAAACCAACAAACCTATGGAACTAATACTCTATAGACTGGTCATGCTGGGACAAAGACTGCCTCTTGTTCCCGCCATCCTCCTTTGCAGTGTTGTTTTCTCATAGTCGTCTATCTAAATATGGTCCGTCTGAATATGGTCCTTGTGAAGATGGATCATCTAAAAATCCTGAAAATGACACAATTATTTGTTAGTGCTGGAGTACGAACGAGCTGGCTGCGTTGTTGGGTGATGACGCGATTCGAGGGTCGATGGGGAAGAGTAAGTAAGTATTTGTAGTGGAACCAGTCGGCATGTTGGCCATGAAGGATAAGGAATCAAATCGCAAAATAACACCATATTATTTTAATAACGCGGATTGAGTGTTGAAATAGCTAAATAACACCATTTTCAGCATTTATAAGTAAAAATTGCATATTTTACGTAATAATTACTACTTTTGACCCTAAGTCGGTAAAACGGTTTAGTCTCAAACTGTTAAACAACCACATTTTGGCCGATGGAAAAGTGGTTTGTAGCGTTGCTGGTAGCGTTGCTCAAAATAAAGCGGTGTGAAGCAAGTAAAAATTTCCATTGCTTTGAAACTTCCTGATTTCTCCATTTCCATTATAAAAATAACACCGAAATAACACCACATTTTGGTTACGAATAAAACGATCTTTTTCTTTAAATAAAACCATTTTTAAACACCTCTACTTATATGTGACCTCCGCCGAGTACAACAAATATGACAAATATGTCTGATTAATGATTATAAATAACAAATCGGTTTTGTCTTTTTTTAGATTTTTTCTTTTCTTTCTTTTTTTCTTTTTTCAATTTTATATATTACATTTCTCCTTCATGTTCCTTCATATTCATAAGCTTTATTTTTATTATTTAATATAATGCATTGTTACTTGCATTTATTTCTCAATTTTTTTTGTACTAGGCCCTACAGTATTTTTTTTTGTTTTGTTTTGTTATTGATAATTATGATTTCATTATTATTAATTGTTTGCATAGCCTACTTCTATTTATTGTCCTCTTTTGTAAAACAGCTTTGATAACTGAATAAGATAGACATTCAATAAACTTAATAAATATGATATGGTTGTCGGGTTGTCACGGGGTTAAGGGGTGGTCACAAGGAAGGAGGGACGCGTCAAGCTAAGAAAATATCAAGGCCGAATAATTGGGGCGCCCCACTCTCCGATGCCCCACCAACCTTTTTAGTCTCCAATACCCCACTCTCCGATGCCCCACCAACCTTTTTAGTCTCCGATACCCCACTCTCCGATGCCCCACCAACCTTTTAAGTCTCCGATGCCCCACCAACATTTTTAGTCTCCGATACCCCACTCTCCCATGCCCCACCAACCTTTTTAGTCTCCGATACCCCACTCTCCTATGCCCCACCAACCTTTTTAGTCTCCAATACCCCACTCTCCGATGCCCTGCCAACCTTTTTAGTCTCCGATACCCCACTCTCCGATGCCTCACCAACCTCTTTAGTCTCCGATGCCCCACCAACCTTTTTGGTCTCCGATACCCCACTCTCCGAGCCCCATCAACCTTTTTAGTCTCCGATACCCCACTCTCCGATGCCCCACCAACCTTTTTAGTCTCCAATACCCCACTCTCCGATGCCCCACCAACCTTTTTAGTCTGCGATACCCCACTCTCCGATGCCCCACCAACCTTTTTAGTCTCCGATGCCCCACCAACCTTTTTAGTCTCCGATACCCCACTCTCCGATGCCCCACCAACCTTTTTAGTCTCCAATACCCCACTCTCCGATGCCCCACGAACCTTTTTAGTCTCCAATACCCCACTATCCGATGCCCCACCAACCTTTTTAGTCTCCAATACCCCACTCTCCGATGCCCCACCAACCTTTTTAGTCCCCGATACCCCACTCTCCGATGCCCCACCAACCTTTTTAGTCTCCAATACCCCACTCTCCGATGCCCCACCAACCTTTTTAGGCCCGATACCCCACCAACCTTTTTAGTCTCTACTACCCCACTCTCCGATGCCCCACTAACCTTTTTAGTCCCCGATACCCCACTCTCCGATGCCCCACCAACCTTTTTAGTCTCCAATACCCCACTCTCCGATGCCCCACTAACCTTTTTAGTCCCCGATACCCCACTCTCCGATGCCCCACCAACCTTTTTAGTCTCCACTACCCCACTCTCTGATGCCCCATCAACCTTTTTAGTCTCCAATACCCCACTCTCCAATGCCCCACCAACCTTTTTAGTCTCCGATACCCCACTCTCCGATGCCTCACCAACCTTTTTAGTCTCCAATACCCCACTATCCGATGCCCCACCAACCTTTTTAGTCTCCAATACCCCACTCTCCGATGCCCCACCAACCTTTTTAGTCTCCAATACCCCACTCTCCGATGCCCCACCAACCTTTTTAGTCTCCAATACCCCACTCTCCGATGCCCCACCAACCTTTTTAGTCTCCAATACCCCTACTCTCCTATGCCCCACCAACCTTTTTAG
Organism: Isoperla grammatica; assembly: GCA_945910005.1. Lineage (NCBI taxonomy): Eukaryota > Metazoa > Arthropoda > Insecta > Plecoptera > Perlodidae > Isoperla > Isoperla grammatica. The sequence continues at coordinate 3,144,913 of OX246749.1, read as the reverse complement.
TCTCCGATACCCCACTCTCCGATATCCCACCAACCTTTTTAGTCTCCAATACCCCACTCTCCGATGCCCCACCAACCTTTTTAGTCTCCAATACCCCACTCTCCGATGCCCCACCAACCTTTTAAGTCTCCGGTACCCCACTCTCCGATTCCCCACCAACCTTTTTAGTCTCCAATACCCCACTCTCCGATGCCCCACCAACCTTTTTAGTCTCCGATACCCCACTCTCCGATGCCCCACCAACATTTTTAGTCTCCAATAACCCACTCTCCGATGCCCCACCAACCTTTTAAGTCTCCAATACCCCACTCTCCGATGCCCCACCAACCTTTTTAGTCTCAATACCCCACTCTCCGATGCCCCACCAACCTGCTCTACCTGTTTTCTGAAGCCCATGTTACACCACGCAATTTAATCGCACGTCCACTGCGCGGTAAGCGGTAGGGATAGAGGTTAGGTTAGGTTAGGGTAGTATTATACTATATTTTAGGGTAGTATTATATTTGGGGGTAATTTTACGTGGTGAAGCATGGGCTTCTTGAGCAGGTAGGTGGGGCATCGGAGATGCGTCCGAATAGTTAATCCAATTTGTGGTTTAATAACGTACTCGACAGCTTGGTCATATGACGCCAGGAGATGATTGTAGCAAATGACCATGGTGACAAGTAAGAGAAAATATATTCAAAATAGTTACGAGGCCAAGGCTACCTCTACGTCAAGAACCGCAAAACTTTTTAATTTTTAATTATATCTCAAGATTGCAACACTAAAACTGAGTCAACAGTGCACTGAGGTTTAGTAAGCCCTACACACTAAATCAAATATTATAATCATTGGCGGAGTTATTTTGATTATTAAATCAATAATTAGTAATAAAATTAATTAGAAATAGAAACCGTACTGATTATAATGTAAGACACAATTTAGGGTATTCAGTATGTAGGGATTACCAAACCACAGTGCGCTGTTGATTCAGTTCAGATAAACAATTTCAAATCACATTCTTGAGTTATGTTAATTAAAGTATAAAAATGGAAATTATGTGCGATTTTTTTGACGCAGTTACCCTTCGCTCTTAACAGGGAAGGATACACCTACGTCAAAACCGCAACAAATTTTCATTTTTAATTTATATCACAAGAATGGGCTTCAAAATCAAAAATCTTAATCAACAGCGCACTGTGGTTTAGTAAGCTTACACATTGAATGCGCTAAGTCATGACTTATATTATAATCAGTATTTTTTTTATAAATAATTAATTTTATTACTAATTATCGAATTATAATCAAAATACTACGCCAATGGTTATAATATTTTATTCAATCTGTAGGGCTTACCAAAGCAAAGTTCGCTGCTGATTTAGATTTTCGCTTTCTTGTTGCAATCTTGAGATATTATTTAATAATGAACATTTTCTGCGGTTTTTGACGTAGAGACTACCCTTTGCCCGTAAGGGGAATGTGTCACCGTTTTCAGTTTTCTAAAAATATGCATTATATACAAACGTTTAGCTTTGAAATTTAAACATTGACCTATGAAACTACTAACATTTTTTTTTTTTCATAGGCCAGTAGCGGCAGTATTGCTGCTCTAATCCACTTTACATCGCACTAAGTTTTGTAAAGAATAAGTAATTGTGATCAGCAATGTTTACTCCGGTTCAAGAACGTACTTTGGTCTACAACCTAAGCTATAATTAGTTGCATTATCTTTATTGTTTTTTTTGTCTCTCATTGTTTGAATCTACCAGTAGCCTACGGCGAGCGTATTTGTACCGATTTAAAAAATGATAAACAAAAAACCACTAAAGATAATTCAACTAAATATAGCTTAGCTTGTAGACCAAAGTACGTTCTTGAACCGCAGTAAACATTGATGACCACAATTACTTACGTTTTACAAAACTTAGTGCGACGTAAAGTGGATTGAAGGAGTAATATTGCCGGTACCGTTGGCTGAAAAATTAAGAAAAAAATAATTTTGGTATTTTCAGAGGTCAGTGTTTCAAGATCATAGTTGAACTTGTTTATGTTACGCATATTTTAGAAAACTGAAAACGGTGATACAACAGCCTTAAGGGCAAAGGGTAGTCTCTAAGTCAAAAACCGTAGAAAATGTTCATTATTAAATAATATCTTTATTTATTTATTTATTTATTTATTTATTTATTTATTTATTTATTTATTTATTTATTTATTTATATTTATTTATTTATTTATTTATTTATTTATTTATTTATTTATTTATTTATTTATTTATTTATTTATTTATTTATTTATTTAAATCGAGTTCTGATTGAACATCACAGATGTATGGAACATGTCATGGTATACTAGGTAAATTAATACTATTAGGCCTAGGCCTATATAAAACAATACAAAACAATGCTATTTTACTACAATACATACTACTAATACAACACTATGTACACACACACTATACTACACTATACACTTAACTACAGTACATAGATCAATAAAATAGAGTAGGATAAAATATACTTTTTATAGTACATAGGTTAATAAAATAGACTTATTGTATGAGAGAGTAACATCTATCAAATACGAGCTAGGTTTACTGGTTCAAATTTAAATGTGTATATGTATGTTCTTGGACATAATCACTAACTTCATAATATGATTTTTCTATAAGGTAGTTTTTAAGCGAGCTTTTAAACTTATCTATTTCTACAATTTCTTTTATGTGTTTCGGTAGCAGATTCATCAAAGATATTCCAGCATATAGAGGTGCCTTCTCGTATTTAGCCAGATTATGCCCAGTTATATGTGCATTATTCCTACTCCTAGTACCATAACTGTTGCAACTGCTCAAGATTGTAACAAGAAATCAAAAATCTAAATCAGCAGCGCACTTTGCTTTGGTAAGCCGTACAGATTGAATAAAACATTATAACCATTAGCGTAGTATTTTGATTATAATTCGATAATTAGTAATAAAATTAATTATTTATAAAAAAACATACTGATTATAATATAAGTCACAACGAAGAGCATTCAATGTGTAGGGCTTACTAAACCACAGTGCGCTGTTGATTCAGATTTTCGATTTCGAAGCCCATTCTTGTGATATAATTAAAAAATGAAAATTTTGTGCGGTTTATGACGTAGGGGTATCCTTCCCTGTTAACTAGACAAGAGTTATATAACCCAGTAATGAGAAAGCCAACGGTTTAGCCGCGGTCGCTTAGCCGCTTCCCATACGAACACAGAAGTTAAGCAACCTCGGGCTAGGTCAGGAGGTGGATGGGTGACCACTCACCTCTGAAACACTAGTTACCGTTGGTTAGGGCAGATTTGAGAGTTCGAGAGCTTGTTTAACAAGCTTCGTTCTTCTCGTCAACTGCTCGGCAGTCCAGGTAAGTGGAGAAACCTATATGACTGTTCAAAGCTACACCGTCCTTTCGGATGGGACGTAAAGCCGATGGTCCCCTTGGTACTTTTCGACAGGAGTAGGCTACGTGCCGGTACCAGGCTTCCCTTCCTCGTTATCATTCATCACTCATCAGGCTAAAGAGGGCATTGTGCCCTACACTGGCCTTAATTACAATAAAATAAATAAATAAAAAAATAATGAGAACATACTTAAAGGCAACAGTTGCTTGTTGACATTGAGCGGGCGCTTCAAGGTTGGGTGAGCGATCCGACAGTTGATCGACCTGTAGCGGTATCTGAACGCCGGATGCAGCGTGACGCGCTGTGTGAGGGATCCCTCGACCCAAGGCCACCGCCAGCTCTCGCCAGCGCTCGCAGGAAGGTCGTCTAGCGCGTCCTGCCGGATGACGACTGTGTCTAGCAGCCATGTGATCTCGGGCAGGGGGCGACTACCCTCCACCACGCACGTCGCCGTGAAGGTGTCGTTGTTTTCCGCAACGGTCAGGGTCGCGCCGGTAGGTCGGCCTTGAACAACAGAGGTCTCAATAGGTCAAGGTCCACTAGATCGCTTGTAGCGCGCGCGAAGTAAGGTCATCTAACCCAAAGATATTATAATATTCCTGATCTAAAGATTTTGTTCGCCCGACCTACTCTAACTTACTCCCTGCTCTACTTTGATCAAACCCGCCAATCACGTGTAGGCTAACTTACTGAGATTTCGTAAGCCTACTCGTGTTCGTGGGTCTTATCGGAGTAGAGCAGGGAGTAAGTTAGAGTAGGTCGGGCGAACAAACCTTAACCCATTACCATAATGTTAAAAATCACATGTTATTCAAATGGGAGAATCATTCAGAAAAACAAATGAATTGATCTGTCAAAACAAATTATGGGCCAAAAAGGCAAAATAACAATCTGTAAATGAGATTTTGTCTTCACATTCTATATATATATTTGTTTTAATACTTTACGCGTCAGTTCACATCATTGGTCAGGATTATTTAAATAATAACGCGATTTTTGTAGTTGGATCCAAAATTGCGATTTTGGATCTCATTTAATGACCTTACATTGCGCTTCGCAATTACTCCGCTAGGAGTAAATCCAGTAGACAAAGACTTAGGAGCCGTCCTAGCAACGAAGCACTCGACAAATTGAAAGTTGTTCTGAATCGGCCTTTCGTTTATTCTGACATCTGTTCGCAGGTGTTCGCACTGTCCAATCACTGATTCATGTGTTTCATATTTTAATGAAATATGGATCTTTGATTGGTTATCGCTCACTCGTCGATGGTGTTCGGAGCCTACAGGGTTGGTTTAGTCGCTTTAAATTTAAGTCTCCCACTGAAAATCAGTCTTGTTACCGCGTGGGTAGACTCTACAAATACATATTTATTTATTTTTAAGAAACAAACACTGCGTATGGTATTTATTGGAGCGTATTGGAGAGAGAATAGAGAAGACTGAAATGGTTCGGACATGTCTAGCGGATAGAAAGAGAAAGATTGCCGAGGAGAATGCTAGAACTGGAGATTCCAGGTATAGAAGAACGAGAGGAAGACCACGACAAAGTGAGGAAGGATGTGGAAATGCGAGGAGGGGACTGGAATGTAGTTGAGGGGGAAGAGTGGTGGCTGGATAGAAGAAGATGGAGAGGCTTATCTTCAATGCCGACCCAACGCAGAGTTGGACGTGGCAACAGATGATGATGATTGTATTATAGGAGGGGACTGGAATGTAGTTGAGGGGGAAGAGTGGTGGCAGGATAGAAGAAGATGGAGAGGCTTATCTTCAATGCCGACCCAACGCAGAGTTGGACGTGGCAACAGATGATGATGATTGTATTATAGGAGGGGACTGGAATGTAGTTGAGGGGGAAGAGTGTTGGCAGGATAGAAGAAGATGGAGAGGCTTATCTTCAATGCCGACCCAACGCAGAGTTCGACGTGGCAATAGATGATGATGATTGTATTATAGGAGGTGACTGGAATGTAGTTGAGGGGGAAGAGTGGTGGCAGGATAGAAGAAGATGGAGAGGCTTATCTTCAATGCCGACCCAACGCAGAGTTCGACGTGGCAACAGATGATGATGATTGTATTATAGGAGGTGACTGGAATGTAGTTGAGGGGGAAGAGTGGTGGCAGGATAGAAGAAGATGGAGAGGCTCATCTTCAATGCCGACCCAACGCAGAGTTGGATGTGGCAACAGATAATTATTATTATTATTATTATTTATTGATCTATAACTCAATACAATGTAGTAAGCATAGAAAGGATGCAAAAATCGGGCCTTTGGGTCCATACAGTCAATTGATTTGCATCCTTGAGTACATTAAATAACTAATCTTAAGAACCTACTGCGTGATTATGAGTAGAGATACGTGAAAATAGCGTTTTGTGTATAGATGCTACAAAGCGCTATTTTTCAGTAGAAACTAAGGTTTTTCTGTTCCTATTTTATTATATTTAAAATAATAATTAAACTTTGTTTATGATAAATGCAATTTGGTTGATTTTAATTTTAATAGTATGACATGATTTAAAAATAATAATTTGAGAAAACTTCAATCTCAAGTTTTTTAATCTTGGCAAAAAAATAGATGCTACAAAAAGCTTAGACCAGTAATATAGGTAGACGGAGCAAGCCGATGCTAGCGACCGACCGCGAGTGAGACCAACATTGAGACCACGTGATGTGGGGACAGGATGCGCGGCAATTTAAAGCGTTTGCGTATGAACAGTACAAACAGTACATCGTTGTGTAAAGAAAAATGATCATTTTCAATAAGTGCAAATTAAAATTATGTTAACTAAGATTAACAGTACCTTCACTAATCATTTTTGAGGAAATACAAATAATAATACATCCTTTGTCAAATGTCAAACGTATTTGCCGCGCACTTAACACCATCTAGCGGCAAACCTGCGAACTTCTCGCTAAGAATGCAGTCTATCGCGGATTGGTCGAGAAGGCTTTGTCCCCACATCACGTGGTTTCAATGATGGTCTCACTCGCGATGACGTCATACTCCGTCTACCTATATTACTGGTCTAAGACAAAAAGCTATAAAATGACAATTGAAAATGCTATTTTCACGTATCACTAATTATGAGTGATAATGATGATGATTTATTTAAAGGGAAGTGTAACGAACGTACGTGCCACAACGACGGCGACGTGTCTGAAGGCGTCCCTAGTGCGGTTCTCGTTGGTGACGAAGACCGCGTACGGCCCCGTATCCTCCTCTGTAGCATTATCCATCTCAAGGCCGCACTCCCCCCTCTCCACACCGGCCCCCGCGTAGCGGAACCGCCCTCGGCTCTCTTCCGACTGCGCTCCGTGGTCGAAATGCATCTTGTACTCGTGTTCGGGGGAGTAAACGTGACACGTACTCAGTATCTCCTCGGCCTTCATCATGAACCGTATCCTGCCCCCCGGGAGGACGACCAACTCTTCGGGGTGGACGCTGTGATAGAGGGGTTTCTTCCAGGCTAGAACCAACCACACATTAGTTGGGGGGTGGGTGCCTGTGTGTGTGTTTTTTTATTATTATTTTTAAGAACAGTAGTTTATTGATAATACAAACGAATCAGTATTTACATAAAATCGATACATTTTTCCCAATAAGGGAACATGTAACAAAACAATACAATGTATACGCGTGTGTGTGTGTGTGTTTTATTATTATTATTATTATTATTATAAATAATGGACCGATAGAGGAGAGAAAACGTTATTCCAAAGGGAGATATGTTAACTCATAAACATGAAACAAGACTCTCCAATCCGACGGAATCAATAGGGGATAGTTACAAGGAATGGAACAGAAGTCTAGCTAAAAATTGCACTTTAGGATGAAGGCTGAGGGCCTGCTTCCTTTTCCCGTCGATATTCGAAAAAAGGAGGAAAACAAAGTTTGGGTTTGGAAAAACAAACCCTACTGGTCAAAGACTAAAGACATTTAGGGCTTTACTGTGTGAGCGCTTGGCTAAAGAGGATCTCTTCTTTTTCTGTATGTGTGTGTTATTATTATTATTATTATTATTATTATTATTATTATTATTATTATTATTATTATTATTATTATTATTATTATTATTATTAGTATTATTATTATAATATTATAGGGGAGAGAAAACGTTGTTCCAAAAGGATATATTTTTCTCAAAACTGAAACAAAAGAACTAAATGCTGACGGAAAACAATTTTGAGGACGTTAATAATGTATGGCAGAGAAAACAAAAAATAACTAAAAAGAGCCTAATGGGCTTCTTCCTTCCGTCGAAAATACTTACAAAATTGTTTTTATTAGGGCTTGGGTGAGCAAACCCTACCGGTAAGCAGTGGCGACGCTAGGTTCAGGGGCGAGTATGCTAGTTGAGGGCGCAAACGCTATCGCAATCTGGACGTGTAAATACACCCCCCCCCCCCCCCCCCCCACGACATCGTGTACCCTTGGATTTCGGATTGTTGTACTTAACTGAAAGAAAATGTGTTATTATACTCGTTCTGGTGCTCAGCGTCAAACCGCAGGATGACTTGTTGCAAATTGATGACATTGACGATTGATTTTTCAATGGATAATATTGTCAAATATCGAAGGCGATTGTTGCAAACGTAAGACACGGGAAGGTGCGCTCGCAACCTGCGCTTGATGAAGGATAACAATGAATGAAGTCACGCATAGTTAATAGTAAGTTACGATAGTCACCGAATAATTGAACCAACTGAAGGAGTGTCATGAAATGTTCGTTGCGTTCTTCGTTATGTCATCAGAACGTGGTCGGTTAGATTACTAGAATTCGAATTTTAATAAAATAATTAGTCCCTATTAGAGTTTATCTTTACAGTATACAGTAAACACTTAAAATGTAAATAAATAAAATATATGTATCTGACAATTGAACGCGGTTTTGAATGCATAGCGATTGTCTAGTAGTAAATACTGGTCGGGGGGGCTCCCCTTAATGTCGCCCCTGCCGGTAAGTAACTGAAAATGTATATGAGCTTCACTGCGTGCGTGTGCATGCGTGTGCGTGCGTGTTCTGGCACTCACGGTCAACGAAGAGGGTGGCCCAGCCGTACCTCCACCCAGCTGTCTCGGCCTTGACCCGACACCCCACTATAAAGGACCTCACTGGGTGTGCATGTGTGCGTGTGTGTGCATGTGTGTGTGCGTGTGCATGTGTGCGTGCGTGTGCATGCGTGTGCGTGTTCTGGCACTCACGGTCAACGAAGAGGGTGGCCCAGCCGTACCTCCACCCAGCAGTCTCGGCCTTGACCCGACACCCCAGTATAAAGGACCTCACTGTGTGCGTGTGCGTGTGTGTGCGTGTGCATGCGTGCGTGTGCGTGTTCTGGCACTCACGGTCAACGAAGAGGGTGGCCCAGCCGTACCTCCACCCAGCTGTCTCGGCCTTGACCCGACACCCCACTATAAAGGACCTCACTGGGTGTGCATGTGTGCGTGTGTGTGCATGTGTGTGTGCGTGTGCATGTGTGCGTGCGTGTGCATGCGTGTGCGTGTTCTGGCACTCACGGTCAACGAAGAGGGTGGCCCAGCCGTACCTCCACCCAGCAGTCTCGGCCTTGACCCGACACCCCAGTATAAAGGACCTCACTGTGTGCGTGTGCGTGTGTGTGCGTGTGCATGCGTGTGTGTGCGTGTTCTGGCACTCACGGTCAACGAAGAGGGTGGCCCAGCCGTACCTCCACCCAGCAGTGTCGGCCTTGACCCGACACCCCACTATAAAGGACCTCACTGTGTGCGTGTGCGTGTGTGTGCGTGTGCATGCGTGTGTGTGCGTGTTCTGGCACTCACGGTCAACGAAGAGGGTGGCCCAGCCGTACCTCCACCCAGCAGTGTCGGCCTTGACCCGACACCCCACTATAAAGGACCTCACTGGGTGTGTGTGCGTGCGTGTGTGTGCGTGTGTGTGTGCGTGCGTGCGTGTGCGTGTTCTGGCACTCACGGTCAACGAAGAGGGTGGCCCAGCCGTACCTCCACCCAGCAGTGTCGGCCTTGACCCGACACCCCACTATAAAGGACCGCCGGCCTTTCCACTCTTTGTTCTCATGGACAGTGATGGTGGTGACGCATTGTCCGTTCTTCAGCCCCGCCGCGTTGTAGCTCTTTACCTTCAACCAACTCGGCAGGCCGCTGAAGTTTATCTACAATACAATAACATACAATAGGTTTATTTATTTATTTATTTTTTTTTTTATTTTTTTATTTATTCATTTATTTATTTATTTATCTATTTATTTATTCAATTATGTATTTATTTATTTATTTATTTATTTATTTATTTATTTATTTATTTATTTATTTATTTATTCAATTATTTATTTATTTATTTATTTATATATTTATTTATTTATTTATTTATTTATTTATTTATTTATTTATTTATTTATTCATTTATTTATTTATCTATTTATTTATTTATTTAAATAGCGCTTCGGTCGATACATAGTGGTGTACAAGACACCTGTATATTTAGCTTGTCAACTCTCAAATGAACAATAAATTTAAAAATTTTACAAATTTAAAAAATTAAACATTTACACATTTAGCAGACATACATGGGTATTACATTATTACAGGCTTTTACACTTGATTTTGCTTCGCGTCACCCAGAATAAGGAAACGCTTTTTGTCTACACGTTACACTAAGCTTTACACTGACCTACTTACGTTTTGAGGTTATGGTGTGCATGCTCACATTATTTCCGTATATGGTCGAAAAGAACCCATAATATACATTTACTGTCAATTTTAAATGCATTAATTTATTATGAAAGTGCTACGGTTTTACCATCGGTGGAAATAGAATGCGTTTTTCATTATTAGTGATCTCCTTGTTTTGAACTCTCACATTTGTTTGGCGTCTTTTAATTACACTACACTTGCTGCATAAGCCGAAAAGTAGTTGTAGAAAGTGCAAAGTGTAACACTGAGATAAAACAAACGCCATACACTTAACTACACTGAATACCCAAACGTCTTTTACAGCAAATGAGCCTACACTAGTGTAAAGTGTAGGTCATTGTAGGTAAAACGAACCTAATAAAGGTCCCTCACACCAAGAAGTAAGATAGTGTCAGGGGAGTCAGGACCGCCCACAATTAGTTTCCAACCTAACAAATGCGAATCACTAACGTTTTTCTCGATTGTCTAGTAGAATTTGGTTACGTTAAGTTTTTTGACGGAAACCTGCTTGCACGTTTTCTTGTACGTTACCGTCATTAAACTTACCGCAAGCAAATTCTACTAGTTAATCGGGGAAAATGTCAGTGATTCGCGCTTGTTAAGTTGAGAACTAAATGTGGGCGGTCCTGATACTATCTTACTTCTTGCTGTGAGAGACCTATACATTACAATACATCTTTATTTTGTTGTAAATTACAACACACAAAGTACAAAACAAAAATGGTGATGTTCAATTTCAAAAATCGTTTTGAATCGTCACCTAACCGAATAACATACAGAAGTAAGAAATAATAAGTATTAAGGGTAAAGGGTAGTCTCTACGTCGAAAACCGCACAAAATGTTCATTATTAAATTATATCTCAAGATTGCAACAAGAAATCGAAAATGTAAATCAGCAGCGCATTTTGCTTTGGTAAGTCCTACAGATTGAACAAAATATTATAACCATTGGCGTAGTATTTTGATCATAATTCGATAATTAGTAATAAAATAAATTATTTATAAAAAAAAATACTGATTATAATATAAGTCACGACTCAGCGCATTTAATAAGTAGGGCTTACTAAACCACAGTGCGCTGCTGATTCAGATTGTCGATTTCGAAGCCCATTCTTGAGAAAAAAATTTAAAAATGAAAATATTGTGCGGTTTTTGACGTAGAGGTATCCTTCCCTGTTAAAAAAAGAAATAAGTAAGTAGTATCTACACCATAAACTCTTTTAGACTATTGAAAGGGTTCTCTAAGCACTGCTTTATTCTTGTCAAAAGAAGAATGTTGTTACTTTTACTTTCATTCCAAGTGCATTATTATACAATCTGCGTCCCATATAATAAACATGTTCTTTCAAATGTGAGGTTTTTTGAGCTGGATATTGAAGGGAATTTTTGTGTCCTAAGTTTTCAAGGTCATCTCTGACAAAGTCCTGTCTGCTCGTAGAAGAAACGAAACTTTTAGAGCGAATGACCCATGTTTGTGAATTGAACCATTATAATCTGCTTGTAAACCAACCACGGTTGCCAATTTTGTAATTACGGAAGACGAAAGAATGGCAACCTTAAAGAATTGCAATGAAATGACAACAGCGCGCTACCTGTTGGCCCTTTAAACCTTATTTCACGGTCTATTAGACAAACATTGGTCGTTAGCTCTAAACGTTTCGTTTCCACTATGAGCGGACAGGCTTTATATATAATTTGTTACTGTATTTTGAGTTGTTTTATAGGTCTCTCACAGCAAGAAGTAAGATAGTATCAGGACCGTCCACATTTAGTCAAGCGCGAATCACTACGTTTTTCCCGATTATCTAGTACAACTTGGTTGCGGTAAGTTTTTTTACGATTACGCACAAGAAAACGTGCAAGCAGGTTTCCGTCAAAAAACTTAACGCAATGAAATTGTACCAGATAATCGGGAAAAACGTTAGTGATTCGCTCTTGTTAAGTTGGAAACTATAATTGTGGGCGGTCCTGACTCACCTGACACCATCTTACTTCTTGGTGTGAGATACCTTTAATATATTTTCTCGAGAGCTGTCTCGGTACGCAAGCGGCAAACTTACCTATAGTCTGTCCCGATTCAAGATACACGCCGGCAAAATGAGAACTAAAAGGAACTGTTTCTTATTGTTGGAGACTTATGCTGTCAATCATCCCCTTTATTCGGCAAACCACCTACCTTCTAACATAGTAAAGACAGCTCCAAACCACATGGACCGTCGAAGCAAGAGATAATTATGGTCGACCCTTTGAAAAGGGACAGAATCCTGAGCCCCCGTCTTCCTATTGTCAAGTGGGTGTTTTTATTATTTGAAAAGATATTATTGGTGGTCACTTTTTCTAAAAACTGTGCATCCTTCCTGGTGACAAGCTTGACGTTTACAACATTGCACAGTGAGCGGGAAATCAGCCGCCCTTTGAGGAGTCCGCTTTACCGGCGTGTACCTTGGATAGAGACGAACTGTACCTTTCACAGCGAGCGGGAAATAAGCCTCCCTTTGAGGAGTCCTCTTTACCGGCGTGTATCTTGGATAGAGACAGACCGAACTCTTACCTTAGCCTGTGACCGGGAACTGACATCTAGCAGGGGTTGGGCGTGACCGGTCACCCTGTTCATCCATCTAAACTGACAGCTGCTCAGCGGGTTGTCGACAGAACACGTGAAGGTCACGTCGGTGGGGTAGGAGGTCACGTGTACGTAATCAGGGCTTATTGTGGCCTTGTTCGAGGCAACGTCTGGGGATGAAACCGACAAATATCATTCTCAAAGGTGGGCCAATGACGAAATGTAGGCCACATAATCCCCCCTTCCCTTTTCCTGACCTTTCACTTTTCTTCCCCACCCTCCTACTTGCCCCTTTCAAGGTCTGCTTAAATAAATAAACAAATTCACATTACGAGCCCACTCACTCAGTAACGAAACTGATTTTCAGTGGGGAACTTTAATATACAGCGACTAAGCCAACCATGTAGGCTCCGAACACCATCGACGAGTGAGCGATAACCAATCAAAGATCGATATTTCAAATATGAAACACATGAATCAGTGATTGGACAGTGCGAACACCTGCGTACAGATGCCAGAATCGACAAGGCCGATTCAGAACAATTTTGAATTTATTGAGTTCTTCGTTGCTAGGACGGCTCCAAAGTGACCGTTTACTTACATCAAATACCTTAATAGGAATATAGCTTCGCTATTGCTACGGTATTTGCTTATCTTGTATTCCTAAGACAAGAAGCTTGATCTCCGCCTAGCGGACGCTCGTCGAACTAGGAGCCACCGCTAGGCGGAGATCAAGTAGACCTTGGTCCCTTTAAGGCTGGTCCACACAGATTTTGAAGACATAATGCATAAGGTTTTAAGACGTTGTTTTAAAAACAACAATGAAAACAACCTTCTTAAAACTAAAACTTTGTGTGAACGCCAGTACGTGTTTCCTATGATCCAACTTTACGACTACGCGTTAAACCTTAAATCGTATGTCTTAAAAATCTGTGTGGACCAGCCTTTACACTAAACACCTTCATGTTGTACCCGCTCATCGTCTCGATTAGCCATGTTGCGAAAATATGTGACGTAATGTCCAAATATCAATCAATCGATCAATCTAGCTTGTACAAGTCAACTCGAATGGGGAGTGATTGTTTTAATTAAATCTTTTCTAAAGTTGTCTAGTCATTAGGTAGTTTTCAATAGACGTCACGTGGCGGCCATTATGAGGTACACATTGCTTGTTTACATTTGTTCTATCAATAGAAGACACAGAGGTTATCCAGGAAATATCACAGTTTCAAGCCGTATAGATTGATGTGTGCAAATAAAAGTTCAAGAAAATGATAACACAATAATGCAAATGATTGTCTTCAAACAGAGTTTACGCGTTCTTATTCTTTTTTCAGTCATAATACGGAACCTTTGTTTGAAAACAGTTGATGTGTCAGTCAAAGGACATCTGCAATATTGCAACAATGCAGTGTCGGATGAATGTAAACAAATGTTTACAGAGTACCTCAGTATGGCCACCGTGCGATACCGGAAATTACGTTATTGCAAGCTCCCTTAACAAAAAGAAATATTCCACAGTAGGCCTACCCAATAATAGTTTTCTTCATCTTAAATAGATCGGCCGTCAATTCCAGACACCAGGGCCTGGATTCACAAAGATGCCTAACTCTTAAGTTGTCCTAAGTTAGGCAAATCCTAGCTAGATAAATCAAGATAAATCATCTCTGAGTATTACTACACATTCAAAAATAAATATTATTAGTTAAATTGTTGTAATTTTAATATAATTTATCTTGATAAGATTGCAGAACGACATATGCATGATTTTTATCACTAAGATTTGCCTAAACTAGGACGTCTTAGCACTTAGGCACCTTTGTGAATCTGGGCCCAGCAACATAGGACTTCATCTAGAAACACCGGCAAGATGTTTTTCACTTTGATGATGATATTTGGGCTTAACGTCTCATATTTTTGCAACGTGGCTAATCGAGAGAATGAGTTGGTGAAATGTGAAGGTTATGTGGGTGAGGGGTTTAAAGAAATAAAGGGTCAGTGAGAGGGCGGAGAAGAAAAGTGAGTGGGGAGGATGTGGACTGCATTTCGTCTGACTTCTCGATCCGTCCGGCTAGGGTGGCCCTACCGGAAGCATACGCTTCCACCGGCATAGCTCTCGGGATCAGCATAGCACGCAGACCTGCCCACCTTAATAATAATAATAATAATAATAATAATAATAATAATAATAATAATAATGCCTTTATTTGCAAACAGGATATCAAAATCCCACTAGTGCAAACATAATACAATACAATATTACACTCAGGAGACAGGAGTAAGTAATAAACTAATAATACAACAAACAATTACAATAATAAAAAAAAATAATACAACAGTTACAATAAAACATAAGACATAAGCAAGTATACCTAAACAACAGCAAGAAAATAACATACTTAAAAGTCAAAAAAAAACAAAAAAAAACAAAAACTTACTACAGCGCCTGGATTATTTTATTTTTAAAACAATTGTAACTTTCAAAACAAATGTCGGTGCTCAAATGCTCTGCTAGCTGGTTGTATGTAGATTGTAATCTATTGATGGCACAATGCTTATAGAGATCAATTCTATTGCTGGGGACGTAAAATGTAGAATGTCTTCTAGTTGTTCTCAGGGGCACAAAAAAGTTTAGAGATAAGGTAGCAGTCCCTGGGCTGGTTTTTTCTTCAAAATGTCATCGTTTGTGTTCATTGCGTTACAGAGTATGACATTATTCCAATCCCGAGCTGTTCTCGTATAACGGATTGAGGGAGAAGCCAGAAGATTGGTAGTGCACGTCTTCCCCCTTCCCCCTTCCTTCTCTTTACGTCCTACTTGTCCCTTTCATCACAAACAAATGACGATGATGACGATGACGATGATTTTAATAATAATTAGTGAGGAAGGATGTGGAAATGCGAGGAGGGGACTGGAATGTAGTTGAGGGGGAAGAGTGGTGGCAGGATAGAAGAAGATGGAGAGGCTTATCTTCAATGCCGACCCAACGCAGAGTTGGACGTGGCAACAGATGATGATGATGACATACCTGCCAACTTGTACGTTTTTTCCGTACAATGTACGGATTTTGACCAATTCTTCCGATTGTACGATTCAAGTACAAAAGTGTACGGATTTTTAGACTTCCGCGTTTTTTTTTAAATTTCCCACCAAAACTTGAAAATAATGCCACGAGCGCATTCTGTGAGCGTTATCTGAAATTACTCCTGTCCGGTTGTAACCGAGCTCGCAATTGGCTGATGCGGGGGTGCG
The DNA here is from genome assembly GCA_945910005.1 of Isoperla grammatica. NCBI lineage: Eukaryota > Metazoa > Arthropoda > Insecta > Plecoptera > Perlodidae > Isoperla > Isoperla grammatica. The sequence goes on along the minus strand of OX246749.1, from coordinate 3,128,994 downwards.
GTGATGTGACTTAACCAATCATAGATCTTGTCACATCCCGCGTTGGCCAAGGCAAGTGCCAAGCCAAGCTGCTGCCAAAGTTGTTTTGGAGGCTAACTTAGTGTGTGTTTCCGGGGGGGCAAGTCCCCCGGACCCCGTCTATTTCGTCCCTGCCGCATGCATAGGATTTTCGGGGACCGATATTCATTCCTTTAAGTATTGTACGGATTTTCATATTTCTAGGTTGGCAGGTATGTGATGATGATGAATAATATGAACAATGATATATTTAATAAGTTGTAACTTGTAAGTAGACTTTAAGAAGCATATGAAAATACTTGACATTTATGTCCGTACAACATGTTTACGCCGGTTTTGACCAAGTTTGTATGTATAATTATAGTAATTATTACAATAATAATAGTAACAATAAATAATAATTTATTATAAGTGTCATGCAGAGAAGGCTGCAATCCTCGGCACAACTAATATCGTGCGGAAGGTCCTCAGCCTATGAGCTACATTGTCACCACCATCTTTCGGCCGCCACCCTAGGGTGCACTCTCGCATCGTTTTGGCTCAAGAGGTGCCCGATGGTGCAAATGAGAGAAGAGAGAAGAAGGAAAATAATAATAATAATAACAATAATAATAATAATAATTTTGAACACGTGTAGGATAGTGCAAAAAATTTTGAACTAAGAAGAATGAAGACTTCAATAAGTTCTCCATCCTGATGGTGGTTTTCGTGGGTTTCCACCGTACGAAGAGCGAATGCTGGGATGAGTACAAATCGCCCACGACCGTACATAGCATCCACAGTTTTGTTTGGAAAAATAATATGGACAATGATTTATTTACTAAGTTTTAAGTAGCGTTTAATAAGGTAAACATGGAAATACTTGACATTTGTGTCCGTGCAACATGTCTACGCCGGTTTTGACCGAGTTTGTAGTAAATGGAAATGAATAATAAATAAATAAATATTCTGTACAATAGAATCATGTAAATAAACATTTGACGTCCCACAAAGCTAAGTTGATAGCTTGTCTGTGGGTTAAATATATAGCAATGAAAATAATAAATACGGACTAAGATGAACTAGTTGCGAAGTGCAAATACAATGTACAGAATACCTTACAATAAAAAAAAAACTTTCACTTACTTATTTTTAACACCCACATATTACATTCACAATTCAATTAACGAAGACATGTACATGGCAAGGACAAAAAAACTGGAAATACCTTACAATACTGAAACTAAATAATAATAATAATAATAATAATAATAATAATAATAATAATAATAATAATAATAATAATAATAATAATGTTACTTACGATGAACCGTTAACCAGGAGATGCCAGCGAGAACCAAAAGGGTCTTGCAGAACATTACAAGACTTTGACAAGGTAACTCTACTCACTTAGATAATGGTGGTCTCTGGTACTGCAGCGTACATGAAAATAAATGCGACGAAAATTAATTACCCAAATTTATTCGGTCCATGAAGTTTATTGCAGACATGAAATCAACAATTTTATTACTCAATGCATTGTTTGTTCATCTACGCAAGCAGATATTTGGAGCCACTAGTTTCATTTATCGTTGTTCGTCATTATTATTATTATTATTATTATTATTATTATTATTATTATTATTATTATTATTATTATTATTATTATTATTATTATTATTATTATTATTATTATTATATTGTTGCAATACATACAAACTCGGTCAAAACCGGCGTAAACATGTTGTACGGACACAAATGTCAAGTATTTCCATGTGTTTATCTTATTAAAATCTACTTAGAAGTTAGAACTAATTAAATATATCATTGTCCATATTACTTTTCCAAAACAAACTGTGGATGCTATGTACGGTCGTGGCCGATTTGTACTCATCCCAGCATTCGCTCTTCGTACGGTGGAAACCACGAAAACCACCATCAGGATGGAGAACTTCTTAAAGTCTTCATTCTTCTTAGTTCAAAAATTATTATTGTTATTTCATTATTATTATTATTATTATTATTTTATTTGTTTTGGTTTTCTTATAATTTAATCACATTTATATTGCCGATTTCCTTTTTTTCTTTCTTATCTCAATATAAATTATTTGTATTGTTAATTTTGTATTATTTTTTGATATCATAATTCTTATTGTTATTTGATTTTCTTACCTTTTTTTTGTACGGCCGTAATATTAATGTTTTGAAATGTTGGTTGTTCCATCAATTAACTCAAAACCGTTTTTAGTATGATATCAAACAAATTTATATAATATGAAATGTAATCATTAAACTTGCATCTCAGTGGCGCAGAATGACAAAACTGGTTGAAGCGCCTTTAAAAGCGAAGGATACCTCTACGTGAAAAACCGCAGAACATTTTTATTTTTTAATTATATCTCAAGATTGAAACACAAAATCGAAAATTCGAGTAATCATAGCGCTGTGGTTTGGTAAGCCCTACAGACTGAATGATGAATGTATCTAACATTATTATCAGTATGACTGTGATACTTATTTCATTAAATCACTAATGAAATTCAAATAAGTATCACAGTCCTACTGATTATAATGTTAGATAGGGCTACATTTATCATTCACTGTGTAGGGCTGACCAAACCACAGCGTTATTACTCAGATTTTCGATTTTGTGTCTCAATCTCAAACGGTTTGCTCAGATCTGTGCATATTGAAGTCACACATACAACAGAAAATACATGTTTCTAATTACGAAACAGTCAGCTGAAGCTGATCAAATTTGTGTACAAGCTTTGAAGTTGAAGTTTCTGTTTATTCAGACGGAACAATAGCATTCTTTCATCTGGTCGCATTAACGACAAAGAGGCCAAAAATAGGTACCTAAATGCCCAAAAATCAACAGGAGACAAGAGTACTTTATTATGTTGTGTGTATTGCATAAGGACCGAATTATTTCAATGTTGGAGATGGTAACCTACTCTACAACAGTGTTTGTCTTTATGTAAATACTAAACTCGTAAAATCGTGGTTTTCATGATTCTTGTTTATAGCTTATTAACTTGTATTTTACATAAATAAAAAACCATCTAATAATCGTATTGTTTGAATTACTTTCTTTTTCGTTTTTCATTGAAGAAGTGTTTTGAATATGTGTTCCTTATTGAATTGTCGGTTCCCATACGAACACCGAAGTTAAGCAACCTCGGGCTAGGTCAGGAGATGGATGGGTGACCACTCACCTCCGAAACACATAGTTACCGTTGGTTAGAGCAGATTGGAAGGTTCGAAAGCTTGTGTAACAGCTTTGTTCTTCTCGTCAACAGTCTAGGTTAGTGGAAGAACCTATTTGACTGGTATAAAAGTTACACCGTCCTTTCGGATGGGCTTTAAAGCTGATGTGATGGTCTTCTTGGTACTTTTCGACAGGAGTAGACTACGTGCCGGTACCGGGCTTCCCCTCCTCCCTTCCTCATCAGCATTCATCGTTGTTATTCATCACTTATGTTAAAGTTATTGTACAACATCTTCGGTAATGCTTCCGTCACGGGTGGGTGAGCGGCAGCCAACCAGCGACCGTGGCTAATTCAGATACCTGCTCGGGTTGGCTGAGACGGTAAACACGTCATTGATTGATGACGAAAGCATTCTTGAAGTTATTGTAAGACGACTTTGTACAGGTCACTGTCAAATGGCATAAAATACTGTTATCTTGTCAATTCATAAATAAATAAATCAGAAGCTATCTATAGCACAAGACTCAATTGAGGGGGTTGTGACATCACAGGCGGACAAACAATGTGTTGCTAAGCAACTCCATTGTTGTATCTTTCTTTGATTGGTGCATATTCAATGTTTGTCCGAAACAAAACACGGCAACACGGCTATTTTTGGAATTGAGTCTTGTGCTATTTTCAGAATTGATCTAGAAGGCCGTTACTATCTCCTAATAAGAAAGTTATTTGTAGCAATGGACCATTTCAAAAACTATCTAGGACCCTTTGTGATTATCATCACGGTCCTCTAAATCTTTATTAGCAACAATGAACAACAATTAAAAACATTAAATCAAGGTTAGTAGATGATGATCTTGTATGCATCAGTGAACCTTGATGTAACATTTCAAAACCGATTTTTAATTGTTGTGTATTGTTGTTCTTGAAGATTTAGGAGACCGTGATGATACTCATACAAAGGGTCATACATAGTTTTTGAAATGGTCTATTAAGCTATTTGGAGGATTTCAAGGGTTTTGATTGGTGGTTGCCATGGAGAAAACAAGCTATTTGACGAATAAGTAGTTATTGGGACATTGTAAGACTGGACCAAATAGATCAATTCTCAAAAAGGTCTGTTAAGTTCTGTTGAAACATGGAAAATAAATCTTCGAACACCAATCTCACTTTCAAATCTTTTATTTACACAAAGAATCAAATAACAAAATATATAATATATTATTTATAAAATACATTAAATAATATTAATATAATAAATAATGGGTGTACAATAAATAGTCGTGTGGGCGATGCTAGGTCAGTTCCACGCCAGCGCTACGTGGGCCAGCATGAGGTATATCGTGACGACTACCACGCTGCCCAGCATCACGGGGAACCCCACTCTGAGAACAACAACAACAACAACCCACGTCACTCACTCAGCGATCATGTTATGTTATTTTATTACGTTTTAATTTTATTTTCAATCAATTTTATTTTTAATTTTATTTTTATAAAAAACATTTTATTAATGAAATATGTTTTGTAAAAAATATTTTAATAATATTATTATAATATTTTTTTTTATTATAATTAATAATATTTTTTTAATATTATAATTAATATTTTTTAAAATTATAATTAATAATATATTTAATATTTTAGAAAAATATTTAATAAAATAGACGATTGTTAGAAGAGATTTTTCTAGAGGGCCGTGATTACTTCTATCTAAGGGTCCTTGATAGATCAACGACAACAATAACTAGCTTTCGAATGTTTGGTAAGGTGCATTTGCAATTGTTGTGTATTGTTGTCATTGACGATTTGGAAGACCGTAATTAACTCCGTGTAAGGGTTCTAGATCAGTTATAAAAATCATATGTAGACCATTTTCAGAATGGATCAAGGACCCTTAGATAAAAGTAATCACGGCCCTCTAGATCATCAATGACAACAATGCACAACAGTCTTAGATAGAAGTAATCACGGTCCTCTAGATCAATTCTGAAAATCATCTATTAGATGGTAGAAACTAGAGAGGTAGAAGGGACTCGGCTGTGTTGTAAGCATAAGGATACTTGTGTGTACATACTTGAAATACTGCATGAAGGTGAACCTATATCCATGTTGTTCGGCCACGCCTGCACAGACCACGTTAGCCGAGGCGCCGATCAGAGTCCCGTTACCTGAAACCACAAGTACACACTTAAGTAAGTACTATGTAATAAGTACATGCGATCGTGAGAGAGGGGGACCTACCTCCTAGGCACGCCCCAAAAAGGAGAGGGGAAAGAGAAAGGGGTATATAGAGAGAGACCTACCTCCTAGGCACGCCCCAAAAAGGAGAGGGGAAAGAGAAAGGGGTATATAGAGAGAGACCTACCTCTTAGGCACGCCCCAAAAAGGAGAGGGAAAAGAGAAAGGGGTATATAGAGAGAGACCTACCTCTTAGGCACGCCCCAAAAAGGAGAGGAGAAAGAGAAAGGGGTATAGAGAAAGAGACATACCTCCTAGGCACGCCCCAAAAAGGAGAGGGGAAAGAGAAAGGGGTATATAGAGAGAGACCTACCTCCTAGGCACGCCCCAAAAAGGAGAGGAAAAAGAGAAAGGGGTATATAGAGAGAGACCTACCTCTTAGGCACGCCCCAAAAAGGAGAAGAAAAAGGGGTATAGCGAGAGGGAGACCTACCTCTTAGGCACGCCCCAAAAAGGAGAAGAAAAAGGGGTATAGCGAGAGGGAGACCTACCTCTATGGCACGCCCCAAAAAGGAGAGGAGAAAGAGAAAGACGCCCCAAAAAGCAGAGAAAGAGAAAGGGGTATATAGAGAGACTTACCTTTGTAGCACGCCCCAAAAAGGAGAAGAGAAAGGGGTATAGAGAGAGAGAGACCTACCTCCTAGACACGCCCCGAAGGACAGCGCCCACACCAGGGGAGGGTGGGGGGGGGGAGAGAGTGACATACCTCCTAGACACGCCCCGAAGGACAGCGCCCACACCAGGGGAGGCAGCGGTAGCCCCAACTCCGGCTTCTTGGCCAGCGAGGTTATGATGCGGACCATCATGGTCGTAAGCGGGATGTTGTCCACGAAGGCCGACGCCAGGGGAGGGGGGGGGGGTGGGGGGGGGGGGGGAGTGACCTACCTCCTAGACACGCCCCGAAGGACAGCGCCCACACCAGGGGAGGGGGGGGGGGGGAGACGTACCTCCTAGACACGCCCCGAAGGACAGCGCCCACACCAGGGGAGGGGGGGGGGGAGACCTACCTCCTAGACACGCCCCGAAGGACAGCGCCCACACCAGGGGAGGCAGCGGTAGCCCCAACTCCGGCTTCTTGGCCAGCGAGGTTATGATGCGGACCATCATGCTCGTCAGCGGGATGTTGTCCACGAAGGCCGACGCCAGGGGAGGGGGTGGGGGGGGGGGGGAGTGACCTACCTCCTAGACACGCCCCGAAGGACAGCGCCCACACCAGGGGAGGCAGCGGTAGCCCCAACTCCGGCTTCTTGGCCAGCGAGGTTATGATGCGGACCATCATGGTCGTAAGCGGGATGTTGTCCACGAAGGCCGACGCCAGGGGAGGGGGGGGGGGTGGGGGGGGGGGGGGAGTGACCTACCTCCTAGACACGCCCCGAAGGACAGCGCCCACACCAGGGGAGGGGGGGGGGGGAGAGAGACATACCTCCTAGACACGCCCCGAAGGACAGCGCCCACACCAGGGGAGGGGGGGGGGGGGAGAGAGACCTACCTCCTAGACACGCCCCGAAGGACAGCGCCCACACCAGGGGAGGGGGGGGGGGGAGAGAGACATACCTCCTAGACACGCCCCGAAGGACAGCGCCCACACCAGGGGAGGCAGCGGTAGCCCCAACTCCGGCTTCTTGGCCAGCGAGGTTATGATGCGGACCATCATGGTAGTCAACGGGATGTTGTCCACGAAGGCCGACGCCAGGGGAGGGGGGGGGGGTGAGACCTACCTCCTAGACACGCCCCGAAGGACAGCGCCCACACCAGGGGAGGGGGGGGGGGGAGACAGACCTACCTCCTAGACACGCCCCAAAGGACAGCGCCCACACCAGGGGAGGCAGCGGTAGACCCAACTCCGGCTTCTTGGCCAGCGAGGTTATGATGCGGACCATCATAGTCGTCAGCGGGATGTTGTCCACGAAGGCCGACGCCAGGGGAGGGGGGGGGGGGGGGAGAGACCTACCTCCTAGACACGCCCCGAAGGACAGAGCCCACACCAGGGGAGGCAGCGGTAGCCCCAACTCCGGCTTCTTGGCCAGCGAGGTTATGATGCGGACCATCATGGTGGTCAGGGGGATGTTGTCCACGAAGGCCGACGCCAGGGGAGGGAGGGGGGGGGGGGAGAGAGACCTACCTCCTAGACACGCCCCAAAGGACAGCGCCCACACCAGGGGAGGCAGCGGTAGCCCCAACTCCGGCTTCTTGGCCAGCGAGGTTATGATGCGGACCATCATAGTCGTCAGCGGGATGTTGTCCACGAAGGCCGACGCCAGGGGAGGGGGGGGGGGGAGAGAGACGTACCTCCTAGACACGCCCCGAAGGACAGCGCCCACACCAGGGGAGGCAGCGGTAGCCCCAACTCCGGCTTCTTGGCCAGCGAGGTTATGATGCGGACCATCATGGTGGTCAGGGGGATGTTGTCCACGAAGGCCGACGCCAGGGGGGAGGGGGGGGGGGGGGGGGAGAGAGACATACCTCCTAGACACGCCCCAAAGGACAGCGCCCACACCAGGGGAGGCAGCGGTAGCCCCAACTCCGGCTTCTTGGCCAGCGAGGTTATGATGCGGACCATCATGGTGGTCAGGGGGATGTTGTCCACGAAGGCCGACGCCAGGGGGGAGGGGGGGGGGGGGGGGGAGAGAGACCTACCTCCTAGACACGCCCCGAAGGACAGCGCCCACACCAGGGGAGGCAGCGGTAGCCCCAACTCCGGCTTCTTGGCCAGCGAGGTTATGATGCGGACCATCATAGTCGTCAGCGGGATGTTGTCCACGAAGGCCGACGCCAGGGGGGAGGGGGGGGGGGGGGGGAGAGAGAGACCTACCTCCTAGGCACGCCCCGAAGGACAGCGCCCACACCAGGGGAGGCAGCGGTAGCCCCAACTCCGGCTTCTTGGCCAGCGAGGTTATGATGCGGACCATCATGGTTGTCAGCGGGATGTTGTCCACGAAGGCCGACGCCAGGGGGGAGGGGGGGGGGGGGGGGGAGAGAGAGACCTACCTCCTAGGCACGCCCCGAAGGACAGCGCCCACACCAGGGGAGGCAGCGGTAGCCCCAACTCCGGCTTCTTGGCCAGCGAGGTTATGATGCGGACCATCATAGTCGTCAGCGGGATGTTGTCCACGAAGGCCGACGCCAGGGGAGGGGAGGGGGGGGGGAGAGACCTACCTCCTAGACACGCCCCGAAGGACAGCGCCCACACCAGGGGAGGCAGCGGTAGCCCCAACTCCGGCTTCTTGGCCAGCGAGGTTATGATGCGGACCATCATAGTCGTCAGCGGGATGTTGTCCACGAAGGCCGAGGCCAGGGGAGGGGGGGGGGGGGGGGGGGGGGGGGAGAGAGACGTACCTCCTAGGCACGCCCCAAAGGACAGCGCCCACACCAGGGGAGGCAGCGGTAGCCCCAACTCCGGCTTCTTGGCCAACGAGGTTATGATGCGGACCATCATGGTTGTCAGCGGGATGTTGTCCACGAAGGCCGACGCCAGGGCCGACACCCAGAGTATAAGCAAGATGGCGACCGCTAGGCGACACTCCTCGTCGACCGAGAGAATGATTGACTCGGTCTGACGGCCGATCCAGTCGATCAGGCCGAGGCGGGACAGAGACTGAAACAGTCGCAACACACTTAGGGCCGTATGCAGAGTCAAGCGTCGAGCTAAGTACAGGATTTGTTGCTATGGAATTGTTTTACTACATGCTATTTTTCATAGCAACCATAACAAAATCACATAATTAACTTGACTGGGCGTATAGGCTACTAGCAACACCAAAAGGCAACAATGAAACCAACGAATTGAATCGATGGACAAACAACAAGCTGTCAAAAAATAATTTCTTCTGATTTTGGAAAAAAAAAAAAAAAATACACATACAAAACTTTCACTTGGTCGTTGTCCATCATTAAAAGTTTTAAATAACGAGCAGTTACTATTGCTACACTTGTTTTTATTTCTATAGTTGCAATTTTATTATTTTGACGGCTGATTGATTGTCCATCAGTTCAATTCATTTGTTCTATTATTCTAGTCCGGATGTGACGTCAGTTTCGGGTTCCCTATTAGTATTAGTGTAGGGTAGAGTCCCAACGGCCATTGCGCGACTGTCTACCCATAGATCGCCCGTGTACGGTAGTAGTACTGGCGGGAGCCGCTAGGTGCCGCCACATCAGCGCGGCCTAATCAGTGGGTACGTGTGGCGGCACCTAGTGGCTCCTCCAGTACTAGCTTATACTGGCCACGCCGTAAGAAGCGAGGTGTCTCCTAAAATTCTGAGAAGAGACGGTCGCTCCACACGGTCTATTTCAACGGTATTCAACTCGACATTGCCCGATATCTGCATAGTTATTGTCCACTGCATTGACTGCACCGACCGTGAATGGAATGCGACCCCACCACGTCTGACAACATGCAGCCGATATCATCACTACAATACCTGAGGCAGGAGAACGGGATGCAACTAGATTCAGGTTGGTAGTTGTCACACGCGTCACTTCACCAATGATATTCAACAGCTATAGTAGGCTAGATGCGCAGCCTAGCAGCCACAAGCGTGTCAATTTGATGCCATCTTGAAATGGGCAAATAACACAGGCGGGAATAGGAGTTTCTAATGCGACTTTCTGCCATTGGCAGCGCTAGCAGTACTAAAAGGTCCAAATTAGCATGTAAATTGCCCATTTCAAAATGGCTTCAAATCGCTACGCTTGCTACTGAGTGAAAGGTTGGGGGACTGGTGATCTAGCCTACTATAGCTGTTGAATATCATTGCACTTCACTATTACATAATCCGTGACGACAACACCTTGCAAGTAAACGCGACGCGACTATACCTCCATAAGTATGAAGAGCGCCGCGAAGAACAGTAGCGTCCCCCACTCCACCCGCGCCAACACCCCCTCCATGTCCTCGTTGTCTGCCAGGAGGAGAAGCAAGATGGCGCCGAGCAGGGCTGTCCAGCCCAGGGAGAGATGCAGGCCGGGTATTGAGTGCATGAAGAACAGAGAGACTACAAAGGCCAGGGTGACGCCAGACTTGGCCAGCAACAGCTTGTCCCGTATCGGATACTGGAACAGAACAACACGTGTGAGTGAGAGAGAGAGAGAGAGAGAGAGAGAGAGAGAGAGAGAGAGAGAGAGATCGATAGATAGATAGATAGTTAAATGTACTTATTTTTGGGAGAGAGAGAGAGAGATATCGATAGATAGATAGATAGATAGTTAAATGTACTTATTTTAGGGAGAGAGAGAGAGAGAGAGATCGATAGATAGTTAAATGTATTTATTTTTGGGAGAGAGAGAGAGCGCGCGAGAATGATAGACATATGGGGAGGGAGGCAGGGAGAGTTACAGAGAAGTAGGGAGGAAGGAGATTGATTGATTGATTGATTGATTTGTGTTTTATATTATCTGGCAAGATTAAGGCCATGTGGCCTTCTCTTACATCTAACCAGAATACATAATACATAGTATAGGAACTTAATTTTACATGATATAGAATAAAATATATGTAAGTCTGAAATGCATTTGTACATACAAATTCAAAATGTTAACTTAACTTAAACTTAAAACTAATATACAATGGAGAGATTACCAAATGACATGCTACATTATAGATAAAGATAAGAGAGAGGGAGAGCGAGAATGATAGAGAGAGGGGAAGGGAGGGAGAGAAAGAAAGAGAGAGGGAGTGAGGGAGAGTTATAGAAAGAGGGGTGAAAGGAGAGAGGGAGGATGTATTTGCATACTTTTTCGTTCTTCTCCCGCTCTCTCTTCCGCAGACTCTCTAACGCAATGACCCCCGTTGACCCCCCTACCTTCTCCTGTAGCTCCTCAAGGTTGGCCCTGTAGTTCTCCGTGGCTGCGCTGCCCGTCAATATCTTCCTCTTGAGCTGCCCGAGGAGTCTCCTGGTCTTCTTCAGCAACGTCTCCCTGACAACGTCTTCGTCCTTTGAGTACGAGGACAGCGACGCCGCCGCTCTCTGCCAGATGGCGATCTCGTGGCGCAGCTCTGAAACAAAGAGGTTATAAGGACAACGTCCTCGTCCTTGGAGTAGGAGGACGGCGATCTCGTGGCGCAGCTCTGCAACATAGAGGTTATAAGGACAACGTTCTCGTCCTTGGAGTAGGAGGACGGCGATCTCGTGGCGCAGCTCTGCAACATGGAGATTATTAGGACAACGTCCTCGTCCTTGGAGTAGGAGGACGGCGATCTCGTGGCGCAGCTCTGCAACATAGAGGTTATAAGGACAACGTTCTCGCCCTTGGAGTAGGAGCACGGCGATCTCGTGGCGCAGCTCTGCAACATAGAGGTTATAAGGACAACGTTCTCGCCCTTGGAGTAGGAGCACGGCGATCTCGTGGCGCAGCTCTGCAACATAGAGGTTATAAGGACAACGTTCTCGTCCTTGGAGTAGGAGGACGGCGATCTCGTGGCGCAGCTCTGCAACATAGAGGTTATAAGGACAACGTTCTCGTCCTTGGAGTAGGAGGACGGCGATCTCGTGGCGCAGCTCTGCAACAAAGAGGTTATTAGGACAACGTTCTCGCCCTTGGAGTAGGAGCACGGCGATCTCGTGGCGCAGCTCTGCAACATAGAGGTTATAAGGACAACGTCCTCGTCCTTGGAGTACGAGGACGGCGATCTCGTGACGCAGCTCTGCAACATAGAGGTTATTAGGACAACGTCCGCGTCCTTGGAGTAGGAGGTTACCGACCTGGCGGAACAACCCGTTCTAGTTGAAGTTTATGAACACATATATTGAAGTTTCGCCATCTAGCAGATGTGTGAACTGTCCAGCAGGTTTGTGAGGTGTGTGAGGTGTTTGAGCTATCTAGCAGGTTTTTGAGGTGTCTAGCAGGTGTGTCAGGTGTCTAGCAGGTGTTTGAGGTGTCCAGCAGGTGTCTAGCAGGTGTGTGAACTGTCTAGCAGGTGTGTCAGGTGTCTAGCAGGTGTTTGAGGTGTCCAGCAGGTGTGTCAGGTGTCTAGCAGGTGTTTGAGGGGTCTAGCAGGTTTGTCAGGTGTCCAGCAGGTGTGTAAGGTGTCTAGCAGGTGTGTCAGGTGTCTAGCAGGTGTTTGAGGTGTCCAGCAGGTGTTTGAGGTATCCAGCAGGTGTCTAGCAGGTGTGTAAGGTGTCTAGCAGGTGTTTGAGGTGTCCAGCAGGTGTGTGAACTGTCTAGCAGGTGTGTCAGGTGTCTAGCAGGTGTGTGAACTGTCTAGCAGGTGTGTCAGGTGTCTAGCAGGTGTGTGAACTGTCTAGCAGGTGTGTGAACTGTCTAGCAGGTGTGTCAGGTGTCTAGCAGGTGTGTCAGGTGTCTAGCAGGTGTGTCAGGTGTCCAGCAGGTGTGTGAACTGTCTAGCAGGTGTGTGAACTGTCTAGCAGGTGTGTCAGGTGTCTAGCAGGTGTTTGAGGTGTCCAGCAGGTGTGTGAACTGTCTAGCAGGTGTGTGAACTGTCTAGCAGGTGTGTCAGGTGTCTAGCAGGTGTTTGAACTGTCTAGCAGGTGTGTGAACTGTCTAGCAGGTGTGTCAGGTGTCTAGCAGGTGTGTCAGGTGTCCAGCAGGTGTGTGAACTGTCTAGCAGGTGTGTGAACTGTCTAGCAGGTGTGTCAGGTGTCTAGCAGGTGTGTCAGGTGTCCAGCAGGTGTGTGAACTGTCTAGCAGGTGTGTGAACTGTCTAGCAGGTGTGTCAGGTGTCTAGCAGGTGTTTGAGGTGTCCAGCAGGTGTGTGAACTGTCTAGCAGGTGTGTGAACTGTCTAGCAGGTGTGTCAGGTGTCTAGCAGGTGTTTGAGGTGTCCAGCAGGTGTGTGAACTGTCTAGCAGGTGTGTCAGGTGTCTAGCAGGTGTGTCAGGTGTCTAGCAGGTGTGTCAGGTGTCTAGCAGGTGTGTGAACTGTCTAGCAGGCTAGCATGTATGTGAACCCAACTCACCCTGCACATCATGCGGTTCTCGGAACCTGAGGTCGTCCAGGTTCCTGAAGATGATCCTGAGATGGATGTGAGTGACCAACAGTACCAGGACAACCCCCACCCCCATGTGAAGGGTGAACGTGCCGAAGTCGACCCCCTGCAACAGTCGATACATCGGTATATATCATATCGCACGGCGGTTCGATATACACGCCACAGTCAACCGATTTATTTAATTTGTTTGTATCATAGAATATAATGTAGAAAAACAATACTTCATTTTTATTGTTTTTGCTTTTTTATAGAATACAGTAGTTTGTTTTGTTTTGTTATCTTGCTATTTGTGATTTCTTTACTATTAATTGTTTACATAGCTATATCTATTGTACTCCTTCGCCAAATTTTTTTAAAACTAAGGATAGACTAAATAAGGTATAAATTTGTAGTTCAGATTAAAGCCCTGCCCACTTTCGTCGGTGTCGGGATCGCAATCGCAATCCGGAAATCGCGAAAGAGTTAACTTGCATGGTTCTGACGATGGTTCTTACAGCGCTGTTCACAACTAAATCGTAATTTCGTCTTGATTGTTATAAGAATATGTACGATCGCGATCACGATGCCGACAATTGTGGTTAGGGCTTAAACTGCCTTAGATATGTGGAGGTATTCAGGAGTGTGTAATTAAAATCAATTTAAATTTCTAAAAAAGTAATACAACATAATGTAGTGAAAACAATACGAAAAGTAATTCAAAGCAATATTTAAAATTTTAATAAGTTCATAAATTAAATTTAGATAAAATAAAAGTGAAACGTTAAGTATATAACATACAAAATTAGATGAAATAAGATATATTATACAATACAAAATGTAAAAAAAGAAAGTTTACAAAAAATTTCAAAAAGGCCAAAAAAAAGACAAATAAATTTCAAAAAGTAAAAAAAAAATTGAAAAATTCAAATTTAAAAAGTTAGTATTTGTGACGTAGGCAACTCACCGCCGCTATGACCTCTGGGTGTGAGGCTGTGATGACGTTGGGGGGGTCCCCTACGGGGGTCGTGGCGCCCCCAATGTTGGAGTAGATGATCATAGCCATTAGGATGGGGACCGGGTTGAGACCCATAACCTCGCACAGCCTAAACACACAAGTATATCACTTTAGTTACACAAGGTCTACTTGATCTCCGCGCGGAGGCTCGTCGAACTCCCAAGTTTGGTCGTCGCAATTTAACCAAAACCACGATTTTGTCGCATACTACAAAAACAGCTTGTACCAATATATTTACGCTGTAGATCATGTAAACTAATACTTAAAACCCGTAAATGAGACATTTAGATCGAATGCCATGAATAACAGTCTTAAAATAGTGTGATGATATGTCCTTTTAGGCCAAAGTTATTTTGACAGATCACTTCATATGTTATCTTTAACGTTTCTCCCATTTAAATAATATTTGATATTTAACATTGTTGAACGGACTGCGACGACCTAAGTTGCTAGTTCGACGAGCCTCCGCTAGGCGGAGATTTTATTTTCCCAGATTGCACTTTCTGATTTTTTGCAATCCTCATTTTCTTTTGAGTTGGGACCGTTCACAACTCAGTTTTTTCTTTTTCTTCTTTTTTCACTTTTATATATGTACCCTATATATATTTTTCCACATTTTTTCTTCATGTTCTTTCTTATTTAC
Organism: Isoperla grammatica; assembly: GCA_945910005.1. NCBI lineage: Eukaryota > Metazoa > Arthropoda > Insecta > Plecoptera > Perlodidae > Isoperla > Isoperla grammatica. The sequence goes on along the minus strand of OX246749.1, from coordinate 3,113,963 downwards.
ATACTTTTGTTTTTATTATTTAATATATTGCATTTCCACTTGATTTGATTTGTTCTCAATTATTTTTTGTTGTTATTGTAATTTATGATTTGATTTTTCATTTAAGGTCCTCCTTTGTAAATCAGTTTTTATAACGGAATAGAATAGACATTAAATAAATAAAGTAGACTTTATATCACCCGCAGCTCACCTGATGGTAACAGGTGTCATGAGAAGCACGGTAGTCACATTGTCCAGCACGGAAGACAAGACGGCGGTGAAGAGACAGAGAGTGTTGACCAATGGCCACACTTTACCACCGGTTATCTGTGAAACAATTCAATTCAATTCATGTTTATTTATCAGCAACAGGGCATTGCCCCACAAGTGCGATACAATAATACAACATAACAATGACAACAACCGGAACCGATTAGTGATTAGAATGTTACATCTGTACTCGCTCAAAGATGGTATTTTAGTTTCACAGTGTCCTGTTGCGCTCTTACGGCTGTAATACTTTGTTCACACTTGTTAGCACACAGTTGTTAGCGCCGTAACTACGTTCCCCAAACGAAGTTAGTGCTTAACATAGGTTAGGCTAACTGCGTTCCGTCCGTTCACATTACATTCTTAACCTCTGTTAGTGGGCAAAGTGTGAACAAGGTATAAGAGGACTTGCGAACAGTGAAAAATGCACCTTTATAACATTTGAAAACTAGTTGTTATTGTTGAGCATTGTTGTCATTGATCTATCAAGGACCCTTAGATAGAAGTAATCACGGCCCTCTAGATTAATTCTGAAAACCGTCTATTGGAATAGATTACTTATTTTATTTATGTATTTATTTTGTTTGTTGTAATTAAGGCCAGTGTAGGGCACAATGCCCTCTTTAGCCTGATGATTGGTGAATGATAATGAGGAAGGGAGGAGGGGAAGCCCAGTACCGGCACGTAGCCTACTCCTGTCGAAAAGTAGCAAGGAGACCATCGCCTTTACGTCCCATCCGAAAGGACGTAGTAACTTCGATACCAGTCATATAGGTTCCTCCACTAACCTGACTCAAGAACGATGCTGTTACACACAAGCAATCGAACCCTCCAATCTGCTCTAACCTACGGTAACTAGTGTTTCAGAGGCGAGTGGTCACCCATCCACCTTCTGACCTAGCCCGAGGTTGCTTAACTCCGGTGTTCGTATGGAAACCGGCTAAATCGTTGGCTACTGAAATAGATAGTTGTTCATTACCCCTGACCTATGGTAACATCAATATTGACTGTTTCTACTCGTTGTACAACGCGTGTGTCTACTCAGTGTGTTGACTCAAGCAAATGGACGACCAAGGCTGCCTGGCTGTGACGTCATCGTTACCTAATATGTCGACAAGGGCTGAGTCACATCAGTGCAAACATAAGTTGACAAGGGCCGAGTCACGGCGGTACAAACTATCGTCTTCCTCGGAGACTGAATGATAGCTTCCGATATTATTTATTTATTTATTTTATTGTAATTAAGGCCAATGTAGGGCACAATGCCCTCTTTAGCCTGATGAATGATGATTGATGAATGATAATGAGGAAGGGAGGAGGGGAAGCCTGGTACCGGCACGTAACCTACTTCTGTCGAAAAGTACCAAGAGGACCATCGGCTTTACGTCCCATCCGAAAGGACGGTGTAACTTTGACCAGTCATATAGGTTCCTTTACTAACCTGGGCAGTTGACGAGAAGAACGAAGCTGTTACACAAGCTTTCGAACCCTCCAATCTGCTCTAACCAACGGTAACTAGTGTTTCAGAGGTGAGTGGTCACCCATCCACCGTCTGACCTAGCCCGAGGTTGCTTAACTTCGGTGTTCGTATGGGAACACCGTTGGCCTCCGATATTATGTACTACATTCAGGGGCGGACTGGAATAAAAAGGCCCGGGATGCTGGGTTTTGGGGGGGCCCGCACAACGTGGCGTGGCGCAGCTGGGGTCTGGGGCAAAGCCCCAGCCGCCACGGCAAATAAGCCGAAGGCGTAAAACATTTTTTGGGGTTGCATTGAGTTTTATGGCCTAAAATGCGAGTTTAGGGCGCGATTAACAGAGGCCAACCTACCAGTAGCAAAATAATTTCAATTTTACTCAATTAATTACAATCTACGCTATTCTCCTATCTTTCTTATTGAACGATTGGAAAACCTATACGCGTTGACCTAAAACACGGTGCAGTCGATTAGCATGAAATTAAACATGTTTAAATTATGTATCACATTGTAGATAATTAAACAGTTATTAAAACAGGCATTGAAAAGACGATATTATTAAACTCGTTTTAAAGATATTCGTGACTAAACACACAAATAACATTACGAAACCACCACGGCAACACGTCGTGACGTCACGGCGGGGATGACCAATGCATATTTAATGATATTTGGCTATAATTTACAACATACACTACTGTAATTGTGCTTATTATTTAACTAAAATAGAAAATGGGGGTCACAGGCCTTCGTTTTGAGTTATTTCGACCTATATTCTACGATTACATTGAATATTTACAATTAATTTTACAATTAATTCAATCATTATTTCAAAATAATAGCTATAGAGTAGGGTTAAGATTTTTTTAGTAATGTCTGTACAGAGAAGTATTTACATCATAGGAACTTTCTGGTGGCAGCCCGAGGCCCGGACTGCCGAAGGGCCCGGATTTGTCCAGGGGCCCGGGATGCGATCGCATCCCGGCATCCCTAGCTAGTCTGAGTCTGACTACATTATTAGACCCCGATATATCCAACACATATTTACGGTAAAATTATATTTAATTTATAATTTAAACATAATTTATTAACAATTATTCATACATTTCAAATTAAGTACACAGTAACTCTTGACTAATGTCTGCATTTGCGAGCTCATTTGTTGTCCGCTGAGTCTACATGGGGGAAAGGGCTGTCGTCACTGGAGCTATACAAGAACATCCTGGAAAAAGGCTATTTGGATATTTACCCAATCGTGGGAATAGCGCTCCGGATGCTGTTGTGTACACCAGGATCAAACTGTTCAGCAGAACGTTCGTTCTCAGCTCTAAAGAGAGTAAAGAATTATCTAAGATCTACTACAGAAGAGAACAGGCTTAATTCACTATCTTTGCTGTACATAGAATCAGAAATAATTCAGTCTGTGGACTAAAGTGAGGTCATTCGTACCTTTACAGAAAAAAAGTTCGGCGTGGTGCAATGTAATCTTGTGATTATATATATGTAAAAACTGGAATGTGTAAAAAAGTAAGGTTGGTATTCGTCCATTTAATTTCTGAGTCTGAGTTAATTTCTAAAGTCAAGAGTACTTTTAATAAATATATAAAAAATAAAGTTTGTTTTTTTCTAAATTACCAACAAGGGGGCCCCGACTCGGTTAACTGCCTAGAGGCCCTGGGTCTCTAAGTCCGGGCCTGTTGACTATCACCCTGTACGCGAAGACAGCTAAGTATTCATAGGTTGTACGTAGCCCTACGTCACATCTTTGCGCGTGGCGGCCACATTTGTGATCAAACTTTGACGTTACCATGGAGAAACAATTGAAGGCTGTTGTGGTAGAACACACACACATTCTTCTTTTAAATCGAGCGTGTTTTTTTTTAAAGAAAATTGGTGTGTCGTAATTTTTTATTTTTTTATTACTTATGTTTACTTTTTAAATTCTAAATTAGGCTTATTTATGGAATTTGAATAGTATTTGCTAATGATCTAGGATTGGTCCTCTGCAATTGTGTCGCAATCTTGGCCGCTGTGACGTCACGTGGGAACTATATACAGTAAGTATCCACCATACAATGACTTACCCTGTATGCGAAGACAGCCAGGTAGTCGAAGATCCCAGTCTCAGACAAGATGGCGACCAGAACCATCATTGAGAAGAGAAGCAACAGAGTCTCGACGTCTATCCAAGAGATCAGCTCAGCCATAGTTGGTCGCTATAACACAAAACATAAATACATATCTACAGTATCCACACAGTCACGTAACTGAGTTTCAGTGGGGTACTTTAATTTAAAGCGACCAAACCAACCCTGTAGGCTCTGAACACCATCGACGAGTATTGATAACCAATCACTCAATCAGAGATCTATATCATATAGGGAACCCGCAACTGACGTCACATCCTGACTACAACAATAGAACAAATGAATTGAACTGATGGACAAACAATCAGCTGTCAAAATAATAAAATTGCAACCATAGAAATAAAAACAAGTGTAGCAATAGTAACTGCTCGCCATTTAAAACTTTTAATGATAGACAACGACTACTGTAAGTGAAAGTTTTGTATGTGTACTTGTTTGTTTTCCAAAATCAGAAAACATTATTTTTTGACAGCTTGTTGTTTGTCCATCGATTCAATTCATTTGTTTCATTGTTGTCTTCAGTGATTGGACAGTGCGAACACCCGCGGACAGATGTCAGAATCAACAAGGTCGATTCAGAACTATTTGTTTGAATTTATTGAGTGCTTCGTTGCTAGGACGGCTCCAAAGTCACCGTAGTTTGTAAGATCTATCTATCTATCTATGTATTTTTTTTCTATTTTTTTTTTTTATTATTTATTTTTACATTTATTTATTTATATAAATGTGTATTTGTCATACAAAATGGCGGCTGTCTCACCTCCTCCAGCGCCGCCAATATGGCGACGGACATGGTAGAAGCCAACATGGCGGCCAGCGTACGATGCACCACCTCAAAGATGATGAGAACATAGAGGCCGAAGAGAACCACGGCAGCATAGATGATGCCGTCGTTCATGTCTATGGGTGCGAGATCGTACAAGACAGCTACTGGGAGGCTGGCGTTCATATTGGTCTTGAGCTGCAGCCGTAGCAGGGTCCGTAGTGCCGACCTGACACAAGCAGAGACATTGGTAGACCAT
>OX246749.1:3096568-3106568 GCA_945910005.1 Isoperla grammatica | reverse complement strand
CTGTGCTAAGATTAACATGGACCTGTTAATAATGAAACTACAGTAGCTATATATGGGGTTTCACTGCAAGCTGCGAGCACCTAGGCTACGAGAACTCGTTTTTCCCACTAGCTTAAGCTGTACACCCCTTTGAGTCGCTAACAGTTACATAACTGCTGATAGTAAGATAAGAATGCGGGGAGGAACTGTCATATCCGATTAGTGCGGTTGGTTGATTGAAACTGGGAATCCAATAATAATTATTGTAAAAGCTCTGAAATAGGGTTTAAAGGGCCAACAGGTAGCGCCCTGTTGGCATTTCATTGCAATTCTTATTCTTTCAAAGGGCGATTACATCCCTTATCTGTGGTGATACTCTATTACTTCCGTTATTATAAAATTGGCAACCGTGTTTTTCTAGTAAATCTTGGTTTACAAGCCGATTATTATCATAGTTCAATACACAAACATGGGCCGTTAGCTCACAACGTTTCGTTTCTACTATGAGCGCCTACACTTTGGAGTCAGGAACTCGTCACGATTTTACGGGTATTTTTGTTAGGTACGCGGATCAATGAAAACATTTATGTCAACCATACTACGTATAATCTTGAACAAATAGTAGGTCTGTAATTGTACGTCTATCTTCCAATGACCTAATGTTATTACATACATACACATATACATATTACATAAACATTAAACACTAAACTTGTAACAAGGAAACCACGAACTAAGTATTCTAAACTTATGTGGTTGCCTTCCGTAAATGATAAATAATCTGAAAATAGTATATATCTCTGTATGTCTAATAAATTAATATAAACAAAATACAATATTTGAAAGCGTCGTACCTGTGTGTAGACAATGTCTTGGACGTACCTGTGTGTAGACAATGTCTTGGACGTACCTGTGTGTAGACAATGTCTTGGACATACCCGTGTGTAGACAATGTCTTGGACGTACCTGTGTGTAGACAATGTCTTGGACGTACCTGTGTGTAGACAATGTCTTGCCGCGAGAATGAAGACATGTTGGATACGAACTGAATGACCTTGCGAGAAGCCACAACCATCTCTACCCAGACTGTCAGATATCTTGTAGACATGTTGCTGTAGTATTCTGGCAGAAAGGCGCCCTCGAGTGAGACGAGCAGGTGAGCCTTCTTAGGGTGTTCCAATATCCAGTAGCCTTAGGTCTATCGTCAAGGACTATACCACACATAGACCTTTGCACTGCAGCTTTCTGGCACTCGAACCGCCAGTTTATTACTAGCCGTCCCAGGGTATTCAAGCAAGAAACTAAGAAAAAATCATATATATTCCCATCTATGAGAAATAATGATACATAAGTGTAAAAAGAGCGTTCTCTTGATAAAATTAAAAAACAATTTTTTTTTTCGGTTTTAATACCCATTCTCCTTAAGATATAGTAAACTTTGATATTTCGAGTGGTTTTACCAGTTGAGCCTGACCTTTCCCCTTAATAATGTTTCTGAATTCGCCCCCAGTATTGTCAAATTAATCAAAACAAATGTTTATTGTTACAAGGTTGGCAAAGGATACTTCTTGTCTGGTTCTCCTGTACAGATATCTGGTGCATGTTGGTCACCTTCTCCCGCTGTGTTATCAAGATAACCTGCAACAAGGAAACACCAGTTGATTCATAGTTCCCACGTGACGTCACAGCGGCCATGATTGCGACACAATCGATGTACGTAGACCTATCCTAGACCATTGGCGCATATGTTTAAATTTAATACATAGGCAAAATTTTTAATTTTATAGGTTAACATAAGTAATTAAAAAAAACACAAATTACCACACATAATCATTTTATTTCAAAAACAGGTTGAATTTTAAAGCACTAAGAAGTAAGAATATATGTCCTACCACAACAGGCTTCAATTTTTTCTCCATGGTAACGTCTTAGTTTGGTCACAAATGTGGCCGCCACGCGCACAGATGTGACGTACGTGCAACCTATGAATAGTACGGCCACCAACAATGTCAGTGACGTCACGCACAGTGAATAGATAACTGTACTCACAGTGAATAGACAACTGTACTCACGGTGAATAGCAGCCACAGCCCAAGCAGCATGAAGACCTTAGTGTATCTCATCAATCTCCGGGTCGTCGAAGGATTGGACTCAAACACAGAGTTGTCTCCGTCGTCTGTATCGTCGTCCCCAGGGCTGGTGAACACGGATCCTTTCCTGGAACAGACGCACGGTTAATACGAACTCGGATAAATCGAATTAGTCCATCACCCGTTTAATACGAACTCGGATAAATCGAACTACTCCATCACCCGTTTAATACGAACTCAGATAAATCGAATTATTTCTTCACCCGTTTAATACGAGCTCGGTTAAATCGAATTACTTCATCACCCGTTTAATACGAACTCGGATAATACGAATTACTTCATCACCCGTTTAATACGAACTCGGATAAATCGAATTACTTCATCGCCCGTTTAATACGAACTCCGATAAATCGAATTTCTTCATCGCCCGTTTAATACGAACTCGGATAAATCGAATTACTCCATCACCCGTTTAATACGAACTCGGATACACCGAATTACTTCATCACCCGTTTAATACGAACTCGGATAATACGAATAACTTCATCACCCGTTTAATACGAACTCGGATAAATCAAATTAATCCATCATCTGTTTATACGAACTCGGATAATACGAATTACTCCATCACCCGTTTAATACGAACTCAGATAAACCGAATTACTTCATCACCCGTTTAATACAAACTCGGATAAATCGAATTACTTCATCACCCGTTTAATACAAACTCGGATAAATCAAATTAATCCATCACCCGTTTATACGAACTCGGATAATACGAATTACTCCATCACCCGTTTAATACGAACTCGGATAAACCGAATTACTTCATCACCCGTTTAATACGAACTCGGATAATACGAATAACTTCATCACCCGTTTAATACGAACTCGGATAAACCGAATTACTTCACCTCATCACCCGTTTAATACGAACTCGGATAATACGAATTACTCCATCACCCCTTTAATATGAACTCGGATAAACCGAATTACTTCATCACCCGTTTAATACGAACTCGGATAATACGAATAACTTCATCACCCGTTTAATACGAACTCGGATAAATCAAATTAATCCATCATCCGTTTAATACGAACTCGGATAATACGAATTACTTCATCACCCGTTTAATACGAACTCGTATAAATCGAATTACTTCATCACCCGTTTAATACGAACTCGGATAAATCAAATTACTTCATCACCCGTTTAATACGAACTAGGATAATACGAATTACTTCATCACCCGTTTAATACGAACTCGGATAATACGAATTACTTCATCACCCGTTTAATACGAACTCGGATTATACGAATTACTTCATCACCCGTTTTATACAAACGCAGATAATACGAATTACTACATCACCCGTTTAATACGAACTCGGATAATACGAATTACTTCATCAACCGTTTAATACAAACGCAGATAATACGAATTATTACATCACCCGTTTAATACGAACTCGGATAATACGAATTACTTCATCACCCGTTTAATACAAACGCAGATAATACGAATTACTACATCACCCGTTTAATACGAACTCGGATAATACGAATTACTTCATCACCCGTTTAATACGAACTCGTAAAATACGAATTACTTCATCACCCGTTTAATACGAACTCGGATAAATCGAATTGCTCCATCACCCGTTTAATACGAACTCGGATAATACTAATTACTTCATCACCCGTTTAATACGAGCTCGTAAAATACGAATTACTTCATCACCCGTTTAATACAAACTCGGATAATACTAATTACTTCATCACCCGTTTAATACGAACTCGGATAAATCGAATTAATCCATCATCCGTTTATTACGAACTCGGATAATACGAATTTTTTCATCACCCGTTTAATACGAACTCGGATAAATCGAATTACTTCATCAGCCGTTTAATACGAACTCGGATAATACGAATAACTTCATCACCCGTTTAATACGAACTTGGATAAATCAAATTTATCCATCATCCGTTTAATACGAACTCGGATAATACGAATTACTTCATCGCCCGTTTAATACGAACTCGTATAAATCGAATTACTTCATCACCCGTTTAATACGAACTCGGATAAATCAAATTACTTCATCACCCGTTTAATACAAATTCGGATAATACGAATTACTTCATCACCCGTTTAATACGAACTCGGATAATACGAATTACTCGATCCCCCGTTTAATACAAATTCGGATAATACGACTTACTTCATCACCCGTTTAATACGAACTCGGATAATACGAATTACTCGATCCCCCCTTTTAATACGAACTCGGATAATACGAATTACTCGATCCCCCGTTTAATACAAATTCGGATAATACGAATTACTTCATCACCCGTTTAATACGAACTCGGATAATACGAATTACTCCATCATCCCTTTTAATACGAACTCGGATAATACGAATTACTCGATCCCCCGTTTAATACAAATTCGGATAACACGAATTACTTCATCACCCGTTTAATACGAACTCGGATAATACGAATTACTCCATCACCCCTTTTAATACGAACTCGGTTAATACGAATTACTTCATCACCCGTTTAATACGAACTCCGATAATATTCATTTAAAATTATTTTGTTGCCAACAATATGTTTTGGCATGTACAAATATATGAGTAATCGATACAACTTTGTTTTAATATAAAGTTATTAAAAAAGAATGTAGTCAATATTTATTAATATAATGATAAAAATCACTATCTTCCCGTAGTTTGTTTTAATGTAACTTTGAACTTCGTTCAGGTTTTGTATTTTTTGTATTTATTTTTAATTTCCTGTCACTTATTAATACAGTACGAGGTTTTTGTGAACATTGTATTGTGAGAAACGTATTTTAAGATAAGTACAGCGGTGCAAAGTGTGTGAGTTTGTATAGCTTCAATATTAAAAATTACTAAAATCGATAAGTTTCAAGCGAGTTATCTAAAAAAAAAAAAAAAAAAACAGCTACTTGACGCAACTTACCAAAATTATAGGATTTCGAATTTCTTCCAATTCTTCCTCTTTGAGGTAGGAACTTTTTTTTACACGTATGTATCAATATTTCACATAAATGGGACTGAATATGATTTTTGTTAGTTTCTTGCCTGGATACCCCTTTAAGGGGACTGTATGTTACAAGTATATAATGTCAGTGCTGTAAATCACACAACACAAATTAGATTTCTATAGTTGAGAAACTGTAAGAATGACGGCCCCCGCCTTATCCCCACCACTGCTACCCGACCCCCTTCAACTCCATGAAACAACAAACTTAACAACTGAAACAAACTGATTTTCAGTTACACATTTCATTTTGTTAGGTTGTCACTGAGTTGAGGGGGGTCGGGTCACAGTGGTGGGGATATGGAGTGGGCCGTCATTCTTACAGTTTCTCAACTAGACATGGATATTGCTCGATTTTTTAAACTCATATCGCTCTCTTATGATGACCTTGGCAATGTTCTGATAACATTCCGATTCTCTTGACTTCCGTATGTCGATCTTGGCAATGATTTCTCTGACATCGATTTTCGTTCTCGTTATATTACATTTCAAAATATGCTCTTTCAACCACAATTTACTTATTACCTACATCCTGGAGGATGCGAATGACCCTCGCCGTTAAAAGCGCCCTAAATCCAAAAACTCCACACTTAAAGCTCATAGTTAAAAGCATAATTACCTTCTTTCAAATACAAACTAAAATCTGCATGCATTCTATAACCTGGATGAATTCTTTTCTTTCTCCACTGCCCAACCTATTGAATAAAATGATGTTGCGTACTTTAAACGTTAATTAAGTATTACCTGTTTAAAATACCTATTATATCATATAAATGTCTTTGTTTTGTTGTGTACCATTAGTTTTAAGATATCTTTTATATTTGTATTTGTATTTATTTGCAGCCATAGATTACATAGTAACAACATGGGCATTGTCAGGAACTTAAGATTAAACCCGTTCATATACAGTCTACATATATAATTATAAATGCACAATATATAGGACACTTGATAGATACTATTATTTGATTTCAAAATATACTTTTTCAACCACAATTTACTTATTACCTACAACCTGGAGGATGCGAATGACCCTCGCCGTTAAAAGCGCCTTAAATCCAAAAACTCCACACACTTTAAGCTCATTAGATGAGCGATAGCGAATCTGTCCATACAACTCGATCGGCGCTTTGTCTGTTCGTTTGTTCGTGCTCCAAATTTTGTTCGTCGCGCACAGGTCAAACGGCTTGACGGATTTGGCTGAAATTTTCGGTCAACACTCGTGACCACTAAACACGATGTTGTTAGCATAATCAGCGAAATCCGTCAAGATACCAACCTACAAAAATTAATTACTGAAAAAAATACCCAATTTTGTTAAAATCGCTCATCTGTCAACGCGGAGCGTTTTCCTAGTAATTAAAACATAAAATCAAGTATAACCAACAACAACCCCTGTGCTCACCGTGGGCCCACCAGGAAGGGGGTTGTAACGCCGGCAGCAGACGCAGCCGTCATCACGTTGATAGAGAGGAAGTCTCGAGCTCTGGAACTCTGAGACTGACCTTGACCTGAGTCGGGGGTCGTGAGGGGTGGCAGCAGCGGGCCGCCCCCAGTCCGCGACCTGTGGGGTGGAAACATGACCTTGAGCGGTGACAATACAAGCATACACACTGAAATGAAAAAATTAAAAAAAAAGTTTCAAAAAAACAATTTTTATTATTATTATTATTATAATTATTATTATTATTATTATTATTATTATTATTATTATTATTATTATTATTGTTATTAATATTATTATTATTATTATTAATTTTAAAAAATGCCGTGTCTGGACCCAGCTTGCGGAATCCCCAACTCCAGTCTGTTAAGAGTGCTTTGAAAGGCTGAAACTTGTGTAAAAGTATACCAAAATATGTCACACCGTACATAATTTAATGCTCTTTCTTATTATTAATGTTACATTGTTATTGAATTGAGAAAATATTTTGTGTTGAACAGTATTAAACTAGATTAACTTGCAACCATTGACTATGTAAAATATCACGTTTGTACATTCTATGTCAAACATGATTGTATGTTATCTATTTGCAATAAATAACTGGCAGTCCAGGTTAGTGGAGGAACCTATATGACTGGTCAAAGTTACACCGTTCTTTCGGATGGGACGTAAAGCTGATGGTCCCCTTGGTACTTTTCGACAGGAGTAGGCTACGTGCCGGTACCAGGCTTCCCCTCCTCCCTTCCTCATTATCACGCATCGTTGTTAATCATCCGTTGTTATACTGGTCACTGTTAAATGGCATAAAATGCTGTATGGGGCCAATTCATAAATAAATAAATGAAATGAAAATGAAACAAATATCTCCGTTTTACAAATAACCTAATTCAACTCTTGTAATGTGAGGTTGCTGCAACCACTCAAGTATAAAGCACTATTAAATAAATAAATAAAAAAAAACAGCATTACAACCTCTAGGACATGAAATATTTTGGTTTACATTTTTAACAATTTTAACCGACAGAAGTCGGGTGTTCCTTAGGGTAGTTTGAGACAATCTAAAAATTAAATTTCCCTAGATGGTACCTCCAACCTCCCCGCCTGCGTACCTATTGATAAGTTCAACCTGCTACAGTACAACAACATGCGTACTCACCGTTGTGTCATACCAAACGACTGATAAACTGTCATAACGGATCACTGTCTCTAACTGTCACTGTCTCTAACTGTCACTGTCGTATATCGTGCGACCTGTCTCTAACTGTCACTGCCTCTAACTGTCACTGTCGTATATCGGGCGACCTGTCTCTAACTGTCACTGCCTCTAACTGTCACTGTCGTATATCGGGCGACCTGTCTCTAACTGTCACTGTCTCTAACTGTCACTGTCGTATATCTTGCGACCTGTCTCTAACTGTCACTGTCGTATATCGTGCGACCTGTCTCTAACTGTCACTGTCTCTAACTGTCACTGTCATATATCGTGCGACCTGTCTCTAACTGTCACTGTGTCTAACTGTCACTGTCGTATATCGTGCGACCTGTCTAACTGTCACTGTCTCTAACTGTCACTGTCGTATATCGTGCGACCTGTCTCTAACTGTCACTGTCTCTAACTGTCACTGTCGTATATCGTGCGACCTGTCTCTAACTGTAACTGTCTCTAACTGTCACTGTTGTATATCGGGCGACCTATCTCTAACTGTCACTGTCTCTTGTCACTGTCGTATATCGTGCGACCTGTCTCTAACTGTCACTGTCGTATATCGGGCGACCTGTCTCTAACTGTCACTGTCTCTAACTGTCACTGTCGTATATCGTGCGACCTGTCTCTAACTGTCACTGTCTCTAACTGTCACTGTCGTATATCGGGCGACCTGTCTCTAACTGTCTCTAACTGTCACTGTCGTATATCGGGCGACCTGTCTCTAACTGTCACTGTGATATAAGGCGACCTGTCTACAACTGTCACTGTCTCTAACTGTCACTGTCGTATATCGGATCACTGTCTCTAACTGTCACTGTCATATAAGGCGACCTGTCTACAACTGTCAGCCGGTCTCAAGCCATCCCACGCAACATGTGGCTGTTGTTGTGTTCATGTTGACAACCGCGTGTATAAACATGTTGACACGGGTGATAAGAGGACGCAACATGTTGACACTGGGAGATAAGAGAGTGGACATGAGATTCTACTGAACGGAAATATTCCGATTGACGCGATTGTTCCACGAATAGAGAAGCGTAAACATGTTTTGAGTGGGTGTTAACATCTATTTCTGGAATTTGAGTATTGTGACATGTTGGTTTTACTAACTGGTAGGATTTGAAGGGGGGGGGGGAGGCTATTTCCCCCAACCTATAATGGAATGCTCATGTGAGCATCCCTCTCAACTCCCGCCCTGAAGAGAAAAGTCTTCAAATTTTATATTTATTCACTTATTTATTTATTATTTATTAATGTATTTATTTATGTATTTTTTTAATTTATTTGTTTACTTATTATATTATATAGTATAAATATTTACAATATTATTATTTTTATTATATTAGTATTATTTTTATTATTAATTATATTATTAATAAATAATTATATAATATAAATATATACGTATATTACATATTTATATATTATGTACTTATTTATTCCATTGATCTATCAAGGACCCTTAGATTGAAATAATCACGACCCTCTAGCTAGATCAAAATTCTATATTTTATTATTTTTATATTTTATTCATATATTTCGGTCATTCATTTAGCATTTCTTTCCGTTGCCGATGCTTAGATTGAGATAACACGAGTGACCTTTGGCCTAGACTGATAGCGCAGTGGGTCAGTCATTTCATGGAACCTCAGCTCAGTGGAAACATTGCCTCATGAGTCATCGCTCACACAAGCTGCATTATGCTACAGTAAAGTTGCCTCAACTTGCAAGCTTGCTTTACAACAATGAATAGGGTACAACGGACGTAACAGCCGAACTACAACAATGAAATAAATGAATTGAACTGATGGACAAACAACAATCTGTCAAAGTAATATCTTTGCAAATAATGAGGATAAACAATTAGTTGTAACGATAGTAACTGCCCGCCAGTTAAAATTTATGTTCAGTAATGGACAGCAACTATCTGAAAGTTTGTAAACGTTCTGAACGTTTCTTTTTTACAACTTCAGAACTTCATTTTTTTTGACAGCTTGTTTGTCCATCAGTTCAATTCATTTGTTTCATTGTTGTGTTTTGGTGTTGTGCGTACCCTATCAAATGTAATGAATCGATGGACAAACAACAAGCTGTCAAACAAAAAAAATTCTGATTTTGAAAACAAATCTTCAAAACAAACAAGAAAAGGAACTTTTAACTGACGTCACAGCCGAACTACAACAATGTAACAAATGAATCGAACT